>JAPKLY010000457.1:104485-120720 GCA_026898435.1 Prunella vulgaris
AAAAATCTATAAACTCTTAATATATTTACTCTATAAACTCTTATATAACCTTAATATTTATCGTTACAAATAGGAAAATTTTGTTACAAATAGTAAATAACATATTATAATAAATTAAAATATATAATATAGGTATAAAAAAACCTAAATAATATTTACATGAAGTTATGAAATTGAAATAATACTCAAATTAAAAATATTATATTATTTGAAAAAGATTAAGTGAAATCTTTATATATCTCGTAATTAAAAATAGAAAAATATTCTAACTAGATATTTTGACAAAATATTATCTTTATAATTTAAAGAATTTTGTATTGTGTTCCCAGTAAAATAACTTTTATATCATAATTAAATTACTTAATTTTTTAAAAGATCTTAATACGTATATAATTCCTCAATATATATATTATTATATATTAATGTATATATACACAATATTATATATATATATATATATCTTAATAAATTTTATGATAAAGGAAAATAATTTAAAAAGAATCTACACACGTCAAATTCTTGAAATTGTATATGTGTGTTATTTTTTAATAATTATATAATTAGTGTAATTATTATAATTGAATAGTTATTTATAAATTAAGTGTAGTATTTATTATATTATAAAATATTAATTAATTATAAAACTAGATATATACATACATAGCTATATATGATGTATGTGTGTATATAAATGTCCTGTCTAAATTAATTATAGTTTGTTTAATTATTAATTAATTATGATTGTATACATGTCATGTGTTTAGTAAAAAAAAAAGGTTACATGTTAGTTAACTGCTATAGCAGGTAAAAGGACCAAATTCAAAAAAAAATCAAATTTACAGGACTAATTTCAAAATGTGTATTCCATGAGGACCGAAATCAAACCAGAGCAAAGTTACGGGATGTAAAAATCTATAAACTCCTAAAAATAATAATAAAGAAGTGAATAGTAATTTCCTAAAAAGGTAAAAATGCAAATGAGCAACTTATAGTGGGACGGAGGGAGTACATTCTTTTCTCAATTTTTAAACTTAATAAACAAAAGCACGCAAACAAATCCAAATACAACTTCAGAATTTCTCATTACTTTTCCCAATTAATGTACTAATCTTCCTTTACAAAAACTTTGAGAAATGAAAAATTAATTAAGGTTCTCTAGCTATCTATAGGGTAAATTGTACAGATGGTCCCATGAGAATTTATGCTCATAAATTTGGCCCTTTTTTTTTAAATATGAATGAACCCCAAAAGTAATTTTCATTAAAAATGTAGAATCAAATCTGTTTAATATAAATTTCATGGGACTATATGTGCAATTTTTTTTAACGAGTGGTACTAAATATGCTAAAAAAAAGAATAAAAAAGAACATTGAACTAGATCTGATAAGTAAAAATTCTTATGAGACCAAACGTTTTATTTACCCGCTATCTATATAATAATTTCCAAACAAACATGCCCTAGTAACAGTTGGAACTCCAAATAAAACATAACAAGCTATATGGAGTATATAGCAACCTAATATTAGCTAAAGAAGAAACGACTACAGAACTTGGTTTTAATTAAATGTGCTAATCTGTATTTGGGAGAAATAAAAAAAAAAAAAGATAAGAACAACCTATGTTACGTTACTAGGAATGAAGAACATGATGTTGGGTACGTACAAATTGATGCGGATGTCCTGCATTCTTCAAGAGCAAGGATGAAAATATCCGATATTTCCACGATATATCCAAGATATATCTATTTTTCGTAGTCACCGATATCAATAATTGGGTAAAAATGATATTTCCATAATATGCATTAGAAAAATTAAAAATATTAGTAAATATCGGTCCGTAATATCAATATCGCTTATTTTTTCATAAATTAAACCAAATATCATTAGACATCGAGAAAATATCTATAAATATTGGAAAAAACTCCAAAAGACAGTGCATATATATAAATTTGTTAAAATTGTAAAATTTATTCAGATTCTTTTGTTAAGTTTATGTATTAAATATTTGTTCTTAAACTTTTTATAATTTTTAAATTTATCAATATCGATATATATCCATCGACATTTTTATAAATGTAAGACTTCATCGATACCGATATTTTTAACCTTGGTGAAGAGTAAATAATTCATTTTCGAGACGTGTCTTGCTAGGGTTGCTAAGTAATTTTCTATTTTGATCATTGATTGAATTTTTTTATCTTTAAATATCGTTACAAATGATTGGTGGACATTTAAAAACAAGTCTAACAACTCTGCAGGCTAGGTATCTCCTGTGCATTATCCATGAAACAACCATGTGTTGTTGGGGTATGCTCAAATCGTGCTTTCCTCTATTTCATTTTCAGCACTACTTTTAGCTGAGCAAAACCGTGGGATTTTGATTTAGACTCACCAAAAATGTAAGGGTTTTCTTGTGTTGAAATTAATTTCTTTTTTAAAATTATAATATTTATATCACTTTGGTATATTTTCTAGTGATTTAACTGACTAGCAACTAGCGGCTTTTAGAACATAGTTTCGTAATATTCATCGGCATATAAAGTGTCACTGTTTAACTAATGAAGTATTACCGTTCAATTTTTTTAGTTTTTCGTATTATTCTTCATAAAATCACTAAATAGTGGTGCTTTATATATTGATAAAATTAATAGGTAAATTGATAAAATAAATTTAGTTTATATTTATTTTGGTCGTTAGAAATATTTTATTCAGAAAAATTAAATAACATTTATATAATATACTCAATTGAATTAAAATTTACATTTTATTTAATTTAAATATATATTATAATTTTATATTTATAATTTATAATATTCAATTTGTGCATGAACGAAAATTAAACAACAATTACGTGGAAGGAAAAAAACAACAATTCTTTCTACTATTACATCAGTAGTAACATTAAAATTCAACTTAGTTACAACCCAACTCAATGGAACCACTAAATACTACTCCCTCCGTCCTAGAGGTGTTTTCACCTTTGGGATGGCACAACTTTTAAGAAAAGTAGAGTGTCCTGTAAAATTATATTATTAAAATAATGAGATTAGTTGGATTGTGAGGATAAAGTTAAAGTAATAGTTTCCATTTATAGGGTGTGAAAACAATTGTGGAACAAACGAAAAAGGAAAGTATGAAAATAATTATGGGATGGAGGGAGTATAAAATTGTTCCACCTACATCAACTAGCTATTAACATACACGTCTTTCCAAACTCAGACCATCCAAAACAGAGAGCACAGTAGATACTCTTTTGAACAATTTTTTTTTTCTAATTTTGACAATGGCTAATTAACTTGGGTTTATTTTCCTCAATTTTCTTTATATTAAACAATAAATTTGGTGTGAAACCGACAACCCAATGTGTTCCATGAGATGGGGATAAAAATTCAAAGAGTATTAAAAAATATTAGGAAAGTATATGACTTTTATAGCAAAAGTTATATGATTTGTGTTGAAAAAGTAATCATTTAATTTTCTATTCACAAAACGAAATTTCGTCAGATGATCTTATGTTTTTTATTTTTCAATTTAACAATATTTAGTCGTCCATGAAGAAAATAAATAAATATATGTATATTTCTTTTCTAAATTAGGAATACACATGCATGTGTTATAAAAGTGTATTGCTATATTCAACTTTGGAGTGATTCGGAATTGTATTCAATTTTATCTGACTTTATTCTTTTACACAAAAAATCCCCAAATGTTTAAGTTTTCTTAATTTAGTCTCATGATTCATTAATTATAAGTCGCTAAAATTTAATCTACGACATATTTTGGGACTTTTTTTTTACTCGTGAAGTGTATGATTGGTCTGCAAAAGGTCTCCAAAGAATTAAAATTTTGAATTTAGTCTCATATCTTCTTAATTAGTCTGGTTTTGGTCCATATCATCAAAATATTAAGCACGACACATTTGGGGCACATTTTTTGAATGTGGGGTGTGCAAAATTGGTCCCCACAACTTTACATTCTCCATTAGAGGTCCTGACGCAGTAAGAACGTGGAATATAAACACAAGAAGGTGTGGGATAAACCCTAGGATAATAATAATATCAAAACTGATGTTCAACTAACAAAATCGAAAATATAAATACTATAGAGTCTGGGCAAAATAAGGTCCAAGTTTGAAACTTAATTTTCAATTAATAAAAGCTCTCTAAAAATTATAAATAAATAAATAAATAATGTGCGGTCTCTTCTCATCATTCTCTCCCCTATTTGAACGATTCACCCTCAAATCAGGACAACTCTTCTCCATGTGCATATGAATCAAATTCTTAACATTGAAAACGTCAGATGTGCGGAGATTAGCAGGGAGACAAAAGCGGTAGGTGTTAGGGTTGACCTTCTCGACAAAATCAATAGTTCTAATCTTCCTCGAAGCAAGCTTGTTATACTCGTGGGCAGAAAAGCTATCCTTGGTGAGAACTGCCCAGTCAAGCTCTCCCATATAAAACTCCACGTGGCGTCGCTTGGAATCAGCATAAGTTTTATAGCGGATATTACTTTTAAGGAGGCGAGGACGCGCAGAGGCATGAATAGTCTGAATGTACACAAAAAAATCTGCAAGATTGTCAATACGCTCACCGAAAGGCAACTGCATGAGGTCTACGGGCATCCGAGGAACATGACCGTAAATGATGTGAAAATGGCAGAAGCCAGTGCTGTGGTTGATGGCAGAGTTGTGAATAAATTTAGCTTGACTCAACTTATGTCCCAAGTTTTAAAATTGTTGTCGACTAAACAACGAAGTAGATTAGCCAATAATCAATTCACCATCTCTTTTTGGCCATCCGTCAGAGGGTGGTAAGCAATACTAAAGTGATGCTCAGTACCCGCTATGTGCCATATAGTTCACCAAAAGTGGCTAAGGAAGCGGGTATCCTGATATGAGACAATAGAGCTACACAAACCGTGGTGACGATATACATCCTGAAATATAGTTGTGACATATGCACACCATCCGATGTACGCTTACATGGTATAAAATGCACCATCACGCCGGATTGATCAACCATAATGAAGATATAGTCAAAGCCCCTCTGAGTATGGGTAAACCAAGAACATAATACATGTTGATTGTGAGCCATAGACCGACAGGAATGGGCAATGGACAATAGCGACCTGCATTTGTCATTGTTCCCTTTGAATGTTGACAAGTATGACACCGTTCTATGAATCTGGTCACATCCCACTTAAAAGAAGGTCAAACGAAGCGCTCTTACAAGAGGCTAATAGTATGGTCCCTCCCCATGTGACAAATATTGTGGTGTTCCTGAACGAGCCAAAAATGCAAACTACAATCAGGGATGCACAACCTGTTTCCCAAAAATAGAAAGTCATCTATAGAGGTGAATTTGGACAAGTCACCCTCACTGATGCATGCTAAGATGCGTGAGAAATACAGGTCTGAGTTATAAAGAACAGTAAGCTTATTAAACCCAGGGATAAAAACCTGCATATCAACAAGCAGAGTAGAACGACAAATGAGGGCATCAACCATTCTATTCAAGGTGCCCAACTTATGGCGTATCACGAAGTTGAACTATTGAAGGAAGCAACCCAAGATGCATGACGGGATGACATATTGTCTTGGCAGGCAAGGTACTTCAAAAAATGGTGGTCAGTGAACAGAACAAACTCACGCTGATAAAGATAATGGCACCAATATCGCAATGCCGAACTCCACATCATAAGCACAATAACTAGAATGAGGGCCAGATAGTTTCTCACTAAAATAAGCTACATGACAGCCGTCTTGAATGAGAACGATGTCGATGCCTACCTTAGAGGCGATAAAATAAAGTTTGAATGGAATATCAAAGTTGGGAAGGATCAGAATGGGAGCAGAAATATGTTTCTGTATGATGCAGGTGAATGCATCAGTGGCCTCTTATGTCCAAGTGAAAACCTTAGCCTTCATGAAATCAGTGGTTGGAGTTATGATCGAGCTAAAATGAGATATGAAATGCCTTAAAAAGAGACCAAACTATTGAAACTAAGAATGATGGTGATGGTAGTGGGGGTTGACCAATCTCTTGCACCCTTGGAATCATCGGTAGAAATCTCTACAGCTGAAATAATAGTAATAGGTTTCGGACAACTGACTAATGATGATTGTTCAAATACGGCTAGTTTTTCTTATTCAACAAGGTACGAATATTGAGAATATTGATTGTCGGGGCACACATAAGAGATTTTAGGGTCTTCTCCGTGGCATCTATCTTCCGGGGATAGGTCCCTTTCTACTGGAAAGGACAATTTCCCATACAATATTGTAAACAACATTGGGTGAATAGTTGAATCCACTGATGAGTCTTCCACTTTCTACTTGAAAATCTAAGAAAAATAACATAAGTTACAAATAAAACACACTTATTGGGAGCCTTGTAAAATTTCTCCGCCTGAAGAATGAGAAGTACATGACATAGATGGGCCAAGTGATCCAACTCAGACTAGCTGTAGACAAAAATATCGTCGAAATAAATGACACATGTACTAATAAGATGGCAGAAGGACTAATTTATGACGCACATAAAAGTGCTCGACATGTTATAGAGGCCTAAAGTCATGACAACCACTTAAAGAGTCCCTCTCGCGTCTTGAAGGTTGTTATCCACTCACCACCTGGTCAAATGTGAATCTTGGTACCCGCAACACAAATCAAGTTTCAAAAATACTATGGACGCACTGAGTTGGTGAAGTAGGTCATTCAATGAAATCATTTGAATCACCCTCAAGTAGAAGGGCTCATGAACCCCTAGAATGTGGGCAAGCATTCATGCAATGTTTCGGATCACCACAATTGAAACAATGGCCCAAGAAGTTAGGTCATGGTCCGACGGAAGGATTAGGGCTATGACGTAGCTGTTAGGCTGATGCCGGGACAGGTCTAACTAATTTCAAGTTGGGTGGAGGGGCCTACGAGAGACGATGATTGGTGACAAGAGGGACGATGGGTGTGCGCAGTGATTATTGGGCTTCAGGGCCACTACGTGGTGGTGAGCATGAGCCAAAGTGGTTGGGGTGCAGAAGACTCAGGGTGTCTTCAAAATGAGAGAAGTCGAGCAAATAGCGACTGCAAAACCCTAAGGGTATTCTTGTAATTTAGACCAACCCAAGTGACCTTGCCAGTGTCTGATCGGATCCAATTTAACTCAGATAAAAGCCATAACAACTCATTCAAATCAGATACCATGCCACACAGGTTTTGAAAAGGCATCGCGTCTCTCCACGCGTAATTCATCATATAATCCCATCCCACATTCCAAGCGAACTTATAGAAGCCCAGGCCTAGCCCGCGCTGGAGATTATGGGAAATAGCCCTGGCCTGGGGAGGCAACTACCGTACTATATGATGAAAGGAACATAAAAGGAAGATTAAGAAGAATAGGAAAAAAATAGAATTGAACAACCGTGCGAGCATCATCTTTTGTGCATTGCATACGGTTATACAATCAAATTGATATCTTAAGAATAGATAAATATTTTTGAAGGGGGAAGTTCATATATTTTTGCTCTATAACCTCCATTTTTAAGAAAATCAGAATTGAAATTTTATCTTAAGAACAGATAAATATTTTTGAAGGGGGAAGAGCATATACCATCGCTCCATGATCTCCATTTTCGCCAAAATTGCAAAAATTAAACGTAACTCAACCACATATCATAGCAGAAATAAAGATAAGAGGTGGTAAATGAACCAAACCTAAAGCATTAACTAGCAGATAATAAGCATCTAAGATAGCCAATATATCACTTTGATTTAGAGCAGTTTGACGAGATATATCATCCCATTGAGACTTACTTCCCACAGGAGTAACCCTGATGGGAGGGGTCAGATTTTGAGCAGAGAGCCCTAAAACCGTTGAGGATGAGCGGTGTGAAGAATAAGAATGGTATAAATTCCCGAATGAGCTCTACGGACGAGATTTGCCCGAAAAATGAGAAGTTTTTGACATGGTCAAAGCCGGTGAGCTTGATAAACCCAAAAAGAAAAAAGAAGAAACGTATAAATCAAAAACCTAACACGCAAAGAACTATGAATACAGAAAGGGAAAAGAAAGTACCTTGAAGCAAGAAACTCATCGGTGGTGGAAGACGTGAAGAGATGCCCAATCAAACCCTCGATTGGAAAACCTCATTTTCTCTTTTGGTAAAACGCACCAAATGCTTAGACGAAAAGAAAGAAATGAAAGAGAAAGGAAAGTACTCCCAGAAAAGGTAACTTTAGTATCGCCTTTATGGGAAGTGGTGAAAGTGTGTGAAAATTGGCACCCCCTCCGGATAGATACGTGTGCAGATGTGATCAATGTAAGTGAAAGGTCGCAACGCACAGACGGATATGATAGCTTGACCACGGCCTCTAATCAATGGCGGAAATTTGAAACCCCGAGATCAGTAAATAGGGGTAAAGCAGTAATTAAACTCGAATAGAGTACGATTGTCAAAAGAATCATTTTATAGAGATTCCATGTAAACACCTTGTGACGTGTTTTACTCGGAATAGGGGGGAGTAGTTGATATGGACCAAATAGTCCACATATCAAAGGTAACAACTGAGAGCTCCTCATCTCCAATCTCGAGTAACGAGATGGACACTCTGTAACCTATGAATTCTTTAACGGGTAAGTATGGGTTGTAAGAGAGACCTATTTGATGAACCATCTCAATGAAAACACCCTTCATCCTTAGAAGGAGAAAATCTCCTCTAACCTCAGGAATTCTCATAGGTCAGAGGAAGACTAAAATCTCACTATCTTCGGAAACGAGACAACATGAGAGCAAGAAACACTCAACATGTCACCTCTGACTTATGACCTTTTAGTCAGATATTAGAGAGGTATCCATTATTGTTATTCACACATCATATATCTGATGTTGCCATTGATTAATGGGTCACTGGCTAGATCTCAGAGAATTAACGTCATTATCACTGAGGCGTACAATGCGTAGTGCTCGACATGTTATAGAAGCCTAAAGGCATGATCAACCACTTAAAGAGTCCCTCTCGTGTCTTGCAGGTTGTTATCCACTCATCACCTGGTCGAATGTGAATCTTGGTACCTGCAACGCAGATCAAGTTTCAAATATACTATGGGCGCACTGAGCTGGTCAAGTAGGTCATTCAAGTGGGGAATAGGAAATCTATAGCGAACCGTGGTCTTGTTTATGTCCCGACTGTTAATGCACACACGCTATGTGCCATCTTTTTTTGGTGAGAAGGGCTGACACCGTACAAGGACTAGGGCTTTGACGGACCAAGCCACTAGTCACTAAGTCCTGTCCCGGGCGATGAAGTTTGACATGCTCTTATGAACTCATGCGGTAATGAGGCCTATTGGGCAATGTAGCCCCATGAACAAGTTTGACATGATATTGGATCTCTCTCAAAAGAGGTAAGGCCACGGGGAGCTTGGTTGGAAAAACATAAGAAAAATCGTCCAAGAGGGAAGTGGCCAGCGAGTGTGTTTCGGAGTGTGTTATAATATTATAAGTAATCAGTAGAAACCCCAGAGACCCATGTGATAATTCCCGTTCAAAGGCAGCAGACGAGAGAAGTGAGACCAAAGGTCTACTCTAGGGACAAGCATTGGGTGACCCAAAGAGTGCAAAATAATTTGGTTCCATCCAGTCCAGCATAAACGAGTAAGTATTTAGAAAACCATCAGGCACAATATGCCTATCAAACTGTCACGGTTTCCCCAATAATAAGTGGTAGGCATCCATCAGAACCACGTTACAATAGATAGAATTTGAATAAATACCCTCTAAAAATGCACTTTAATACAATCAGTAAATTAACTTTAGTATCATGATTCAACCATGCAAGACTATACGGTATAGGATGGGATGATGGAATAAGTAAAGATTTACGAACAATATCGATAAAAATAATATTTTCACAAGCATCTAAATCAATGATAAACTTACATTCATTGCCTTTGATCGTGCAAGTTTAGTGAAATATGCAATTACATTTACCAGAAGCCGAATCCGTGTTCATAATGTATGACGTAGCACAAGTAGAGTCTTAGAGTCTCCTTGTAAGTTGATTTTAGAAGCCTCCCCCATCGAGGACGGGCCAAATATGGGATGTTGATGAATGAAATCATTTGAATCACCCTCAAGTAGAAGGGCTCGTGAACCCCTAGAATGTGGGCAAGTATTCATGCAATGTTCCGGATTATCATAATTGAAACAACGACCCAAGAAGTTAGGCCATGGTCTGACGGAAGGATTAGGGCTAGGACGTAGCTGTTGGGCTGATGTCGGGACAGGCCTGACTAATGTCAAGTTGGGTAGAGGGGCATACGAGAGACGATGATCGGTGATAAAAGGGATGATGGGTGTGCGTCGCGATTACTGGGCTCTAGAGCTAATACGTGATTGTGAGCGTGGGCCAAGGTGGTTGGGGTGCGGAAGATTCAGGGTGTCTTCAAAATGAGAGAAGTCGAGAAAATAGGAACTGCGAAACCCTAAGGGCATTCTTATAATTTAGACTAACCCAAGTAACCTTACCAGCGTCTGATCGGATCTGATTCAACTCACATAAAAACCCTAACAACTCATTCAAATCAGATACCATGCCGCCCAGGTTTTGAAAAGACATCGCGTCTCTCCACGCGTAATTCATCATATATTCCCATCCCACATTCCAAGCGAACCTGTAGAAGCCCAGTACAAGCCCGCGCTGGAGATTATGGGCAATAGCCCTGGACCGCTCGCCCCCTCGACAACGCCACGGGTGTCCCGGAGGTCGGCAACGCGCTGGATATTTTAAATGTATAAAAAGTATATAAAATAATTTAACATATATTTGAGAGTTTGAATATTTTATCATCAATTTTGATGGATCATTACCCTTCTAATAGAAGGTTTCTCGATCTGATGTGATGAAAGGAACAGAAAATAAAGATTAAGAAGAATATGAGAATAAGATAGAATTGAATAACCATATGAGTATCATCTTTTGTGCATTGCATACGGCTATACAATCAAATTGATATCTTAAGAATAGATAAATATTTTTGAAGGGGGAAGATCATACATTTTTGCTTTGTGACCTTCAGTTTTAAGAAAATAAGAATTGAAAATTTTATCTTAAGAACAGATAAATATTTTTGAATGGGGAAGATCATATACCATCGCTCCATGATCTCCATTTTTGCCACATTGCGAAAATAAAACGTAACTCAACCACATATCATAGCAGGAATAAAGATAAGAGGTGGTAAGTGAACAGAACCCAAAGCATTAAATAGCAGATAATAAGAATCTGAGATTAGAGCACATATGCTCTGAATAGATAAAAGGACACACATGTCAAGAGGAGAAAGCATTGTCGACAAAAGTCAAGAAAAAGCATAAGTACCAAAGTAGTTGTTCAAGAGAGCACCCGCGCTCTAAAAGGACGTACATGTCCCAGAGTAGGAATATTATCTTCAAAAAATAAAAAGAACAACCTGTCAGATACCTTGATCATTGCCCCCATTGGGCCCAGAAGGATGAGTGCCAGGAGGAGAAGTCGGAGTGGCCCCTATGACAGCTGAGAGGTAGAACCCTCGACAGATGAGAGGTCATAGATCAGGGGATAAGCTGGGGGAGTGTAGGGTTCAAAGAACCCTCCTTCGTCAGTTGCAGGAACACCTTTCTCATCACAGGAAGGAATCAAGGAGCATCCACGGGTGCATTGGCATTACATTTGAAATTGAGAGTGAGGTCCTCTTTGGCATGGGACATATCGAGCTTTTCAGTAAAACCCTTCTCCTGAGCCTATTTGACGGCCGATTTAAACCCATAACAAATAAAGTGGCTAACGTGAGGAGCCATGTTCTCTAAAAATAGAGAACTGTTGTGATAAGCCTCCAACAGCCTCTCATGCATCTCCTTCAAGAAGGCTTGCCCTGAGGCAGTGGTCAGAAGTTTCTGGCGACATAACTCCACATCCTGATGCAAACCTTTTGTACGCTCTTCTGCGACTTGCGGTTCAACCTCAACCAATCTTTTTTCAAGATGCTTCACCTGAGCATTTTTCTCAGCATTGTAAGTATGAGAGAGACTCAACTCCTGAGTGGCTTTAGCCAGTTCTTGATCTTTGTGCTCGAGTTCCCGGTGAAGGGAATCAGAGGAGGTAGGATCTTCACTCTCCAGAAGATAAGGTTATAAAATCAAGAATTGAAAGGAAAGAATAAGTAAATAAGTGCTCTCAGCTCAAAGTGGAAATTATGTTGAAATAATTACAAATGAAATTCAGACTCACCTCAACCAACTTCTGGAGCATCAAAGGCTTGAGATGACAAGCCGGCAGATCAGAAAGACCAGCAAAACTACATGGAGACTTCAACCCTTTAAGGAAGACCAAATTTTCCTCCTCTTCTGAAGCCATCGACGAATCAGCAACCGAGTGTTAAGAAGAGATCTCCTCATGAACATCCACTCGAGAGGCTTGACGCTTAGAATACCTGGCCTTTTTGGGAGAAGGCTTGTTCAGGGAAGAGGACGAGGAAGCCCTCTTTCCTTTCCCTCGAGGCTTGACAGCAGGCTCCTCCTCTTGCTCCTCCTTGATAACCACAGAGGTTGGAGCAGAGATAGTGGAAGGAGGAGGAGAGTTTTCCTCTTTGGCAATAACCTTAGTTGTGTGGTCTGCACCCTTCGAGTTGTCAACCTGAGTCAGAGGAGTGACATCCACGACATCATTATCCTCAAGAACAAGGGCATTCTTCCATACCTGGAATGGAATAAAACATCACCACACAATCAGCCAAAGTTTGACAAGCCCACTTGACAAATGAGAAAGAAGTCAACAAAGAAAATAAGAATACCAGCCTTAGACGGCGGAGAAGACTTCTGATTTGTAAACACAAAGTGAAACAGAATGTAATTCTCACATAAAGGCAAAAAATTCTAAGGTACCCAGTTTCAGACACGGTTAGGTTCAAACGAACCATCATATCTCGATCATTAGGAGGGATCACGTCCTCAAGGGATTGAGAAGAATTAGAGGGCTTTGGCATCTTGTACCGCCATCGTTCACAGGCAAAAGGCCACATGCATGAACGATGAGTCACAACAAAGTAGCTATCTTTCCAGTAACCATCAACACTAGGCTCCGAGAACTAAAGTAGTAGAAATTGTCCCTCTTCTTGAGATCATGGCAAAAATGGAAGATCGCTAGAGTGGGATTTTCCCCATTTGCCTTCATGATGAAATAAAAAGATAGCAAAAGGCGTATAGAGGAAGTGGTTATTTGATTCAGATGAATCTGATAGAGACTGCAGACCCCAGAAAGGAAAACATGTACCGAAAAACGAAGCCCAACATACAGCTGAGAGACCCAGAAAGCCAAGGAAGAAGAATGCAAGTGATCGATTGGGACGCTCATTCACACCGGGATCCACTAAAAAATTTGGGTGAGGATGTAGAATCGCCCTAATAGCCACTAGATCACTCTGATTCAGAGCAATTTGACGAGATATATCATCCCAGTGAGACTTACTTCCCTCAGGAATAACCCTGATGGGACGTGTAGAGAAAAGAGAGGGGTCGAATTTTGAGCAGAGAGCCCTAATACCGTCGAGGACGAGCGGTATGAAGAACGAGAATGGGATAAATTCCCGAAAGAGCTCTTCGGATGAGATTCGCCGGAGAAATGAAAAGTTTTTTACATGGTCAAAGCAGGCGAACTTGATAAACCCAAAAAGAAAAAAGAAGAAAATTAATAAATCAAAAACCTAACACGCAGAGAACTGTGAATAGAGAAAGGGAAAAGAAAGTATTGAAGCAGAAACCTGTCGGAGGTGGAAGACGTGAAGAGATGCTCGATCAAACCCTCGATTGGAAAACCCGCTTTTCTCTTTTGGTAAAATGCGCCAGACGCTTAGACGGAAAGAAAGAAATGAGTGAGATAGGAAATTACTCCCAGAAAAGGTAACTTTAGTACCGCCTTTATGGGAAGTGGTATAGTGTGTGAAAATTGGCACCTCCTCCCCCTGGATACGTGTAGGGATGTGATCAATGTAAGTGAAAGGTCGCAACGCACAGACGAATTTGATAGCTTGACAACGGCCTCTAATCAGGGGCAGAAATTTGAAATCCCGAGATCTGTAAATAGGTGTAAAGCAGTAATTAAACTCGAATAGAGTACGAATGTCAGAAGAATTGTATTATAGAGATTCCATGTAAACACATTGTGAATTGTCTTACTCGGTATAGTGGGGGAGTAGTTGATATGGACCAAATAGTCCACATATCAAAGGTAACATGTGAGAGCCCCTCATCTCCAATCTAGATTAACGAGACGGACAGTCCGTGACCTGTGAATTCTTTAACATGTATGAATGGGTTGTAAGAGAGACTTATTCGATGAACCTTCTCAATGAATACACCATTCATCCTCAGAAGGAGAAAATCTCCTCTGCCTAAGAAATTCTCAGATGTCAGAGGAAGACTAAAATCTCACTATCTTCGGAAACGAGACAACACGAGCGCAAGAAACACTCAACATGTCACCTCTGACTTATGACCTTTTAGTCAAATATCAAAGAGGTATCCATTATTGTCATCCACACATCATATATCTGATGTTGTCATTGATTCATGGCTCACTGGCTAGATTTCAGAGAATTGACGTCATTATCACTGAGATGTACAATGCGTGCAGCTGCATGAATCTCCACAGGAGAATCAAATAGTACATTGCCGCAACTCGTGTATCGCCATCTTTCCACCCTAGGTGTACCATCTCAGTATAGTCATGCTCCACTAACACTTTATACCTCTTCTTGTGGTCCAAAGAGGAGAGAAAAGACCTTTCTGCCCTCTCTTGATAAGAGAAGAGTATAAATACCTTGCATGATCATTCTTGGAGAACAATTCACTCACTTTAGATATTTTTTCTACATCTTGTTACTGTTACATTCATAGTGGCCTGAATAACTTACTTGAGAGTCGGAGGGTCGACACAGGAATCCTTTCTGGCCTAACTATGTTGCAGATTAACGGGAAAGGACTGGAGAAAGCAGAGAGCAGCGGGCAAAACGAACCAGAGTTGGAAACATAACAATCTTCATCCTGTTTGGAGGAGAATCTCAGGTGTTTACGTACCCTTCTCCTTCATAATTTCTTGAGATGTTGATATGATCTACTTGTTTTGCATCTATCTCACTTGATTACAAAAGTTAATGTACAAATATTGCTTTTGGTTTTCTTTTTCTATCTCTAATGAGTATTATTTTTATTGTTATTATTTGATAAATATATGGTAGTCTCATGTTCATGAGATGAGTTTTGTCACATATACAATCGTATGACCTTATCACTATTATCCGAATCATATTTTAAAGTAGAGTGAAATTTAAATATTAATATGAAGAGCTCCGTTCCATATATATAAAAAATTGTCTCACACAAATGCTTTCTTTTTTTATTATTATATATAGAGATTCACGTGAAATGTTTCATGGTGTGAAACATACTATATTAAGAATTTGTGGATCCTTAACCGAGTGGGTCGGATTTGGTCTTTTTTTTTCAAAAAAAAAAATTCACAACTATAATTCCAGATTTTTTCATTCACAGGTATGTTACAATTTGGGCAAATGCTTGTTATTAGTAGACAAAATGTGTGTTATTATCAGATTAAATATTGTTTTCTTTACATATATTTATTTATTTTTGTAGAAATAACATTTTTTCATACAATTGTAACACACATTTGCTCGGAAGAAATTCGAATAACCCAGCCATAGCGAGTAGTGCATGCTAACAAAATTTAGACACCTATAGAAATAGTTAGATCCAAATTTCGCCCCCCTCGTCCGCTGGTGAAAGGGAGTGGTCTGTCAACACTTCAAATTAATAATTGCCTACCACCCCATATGCACTGTTTTTTTAGTGCTTCATAAATCCCACCCCACTGTCGTCCTTTGTTTTACATTTATTTTCACCACTACCCCCTCGCCCTTCATATTCATATTCATCAATTCGATCTACTGCCCTAGCTTTTAATCTTCTTTTTCAGGGGCCGGGCCGGGCCGGGCTCTCTCCAAAATTAATTAAAAGCAAGCTCTGTGTGTGTTTTTCCTTTTAGCCCTTTGAATTCTTTATATAGCTGCAGCTCTGCTGCTCTCTAATTCATAACTCACCTTCACCAATAACCTACCTTCTCTTCTTAGAGAGAGAGAGAGAGAGAGAGAGAGAGAGAGAGAGAGAGAGAGAGAGAGAGAGAGA
>JAPKLY010000457.1:120730-182984 GCA_026898435.1 Prunella vulgaris
AGAGAGAGAGAGAGAGAGAGAGAGAGAGAGAGAGAGAGAGAGAGAGAATATATACTAGTTTAATTATTTGTTAAGTAGAGAAATGGAAGTGCCGGAGCAGCTCTGTTACATTCCTTGCAACTTCTGCGGCATCATTCTTGCGGTACAAATAAAAACATTAATTCTCCACTGTTGGAGGGATATCTGTCTGCTTTTTAATTATTGATTTTCTTAAAAAAAAAATTAAATTATATGTGCATGGTGCTGTTCATTTCTTGGGTTTTTTTTATTTAAAGAATGATGGTAATTTCTATATATGATGATTAAAGCTGACTTTGGTGCTCAGAAATCAGGTTATTTTGGTGCTCTTGTGGTGCAGGCAATTAATTTTCCTTATCAGGGTTTCCTTTTCCTCATTCAAAGAGTCATGTCTACATCATATATATATATATTATCAACACTTTTCTTCAAATAAAATATGCATAATTAAAATCCTTTTCTTCTCAACAATATTAACATTATATATCCTTAATTTTCATCTTCCACGAAATCGATCGGTAAAAGGATTAAGAAATAATCCAGCTACTTCATGGATTGATTATAATTTTGTTGATCTAATTATTAGTACTAGTTATTTTTATCCAACGGCCTCATATTCCTAGCTAGATTAAACAAAATTAGGGTTCTCTTTACAAGGTTCTCAAAAAAAAAAAAAACTAATTTTTCATCTTTTTTCTTATTTCAATGCTTTGTTGTAGATCTCAAAAGTGGGGTTTTGGATTTTTGATAGAAATTAATTTCATATTATTATTTATTAATTACTCAAAATTGGGACATATTAATTAATATTGGTGCAGGTGAGTGTTCCATGCAACAGCCTGTTTGATGTGGTGACCGTTCGATGCGGGCACTGCTCTAATCTTTGGACTGTCAACATGGCTGCTGCCTTCCACCAATCTCTTCAGCCTCAAGATCTTCATCAGGTCTCTCTCTCTTCTCTCTCTCTCTCTCTCTCTCTCTCTCTAAAAACAACTCAGCTCGATTTGTGGGCGATCATAGCTGCAGGGCTTCTGAAATCTAGGGTTTACTTCTTTTGAGGGAATCTTCTAACACTTTTAATTTATGAACCTAAAACATCTTCTTACATCTGAAAACCCTAGCTGCCTCACGGTCGCCACAATCTACTTTTTTATTACTTAATTATTTTTGTGTAATTAGATTATTTTCTTGATGCTAGCTCTATTTCCTAGGGCGAATCTAATAATTAAACAAAACCCCAAAAAGTTTTTTTATTATTTTTTGAGTAATTAATGTTATCGATTATTTTTATTATACATTAATATTACGAAACAATACATATAAAATATAAATAAATTTTCATATTCATGTGTAATTATTTTATTTTAATATATCTAAGAAAAGAAATGGGGCATAGAATTTCAAGTGTCTAGAAACATGTACGGTTAAATTATTATATATTTTTAATTTAATTATCTTCAATGTGGGTAAAAAAAGTGTCAGCCATTTTCTGTTTGAATACCGATTCAGTCACTTCAATGTCGTTATTTTATTCTTCCTTTCTTCTGAGAGAACATCTTTTCAAAACAACAAGAGTATTTCTTTAATTATAAAATAATACTTCTCTGCATATATAGTCAATACTCTCCCTAAAAGGTTTCAATCTTTTTATATTTTTTTTCTTTGTGACCTAAAATAAACTTAGCCCTATATATATATAGCTTCCAAGGTTAATTTTGTCATTGAGGATATATATGTTCGAACTTTAACAAAAGTTAATTTACAAATATTGCTCTTGGTTTTCTTTTTCTATCTCTAATGAGTATTATTTTTATTATTTGATAAAAATATGGTGGTTTCATGTTCATGAGATGAGTTTTGTCATATCGTACGAGCTTATAACGATTATCCGAATCATATTTTAAAGTAGAGTGAAATTTAAATATTAATAAGAGCTACGTTCCATATACATAAAAATTTGTCTCACACAAACGCTTTCTTTTATTATTAATTTTTTTTTGTTATTATCATTATTTAAGATATCTATAAATAAATTTCAGGCTCCAAGCTATACCTCAAATGAATATAGAGTTGACATAGGCTCCTCTTCCCGGTGGAACAACAGGATGGCTATGCCCCCATCTTTCATAAACAAACCAGAGCCCAGAATCGTGAATCGTCGTACGATTTATTTATTTTTTTAATTTCCAATAATTATTTATTTAATTTATTGCTTTTTTTTCCATCTCATGATCTTAAATCTAAACCAATCTTTCAGTTTTTTATAATGTTTGAAATCAATTAATATATTTATATTGTTTCCTATATATATAATAATCGAAATAATTTTGTGACAGCCCCGGAGAAGCGACAACGCGTCCCGTCTGCTTACAATCAGTTCATCAAGTAAAGGAACCCTAAAACTCATTCTTCTATATATATATATATATTATTTCATTCTCTATATATAATTAGTTATTGCAGAAATTAAACATTAATATATATATTGTTTAATTAATTAATTTCAGAGAGGAAATTCAAAGAATCAAGGCGAATAACCCAGAGATCAGCCACAGAGAAGCTTTTAGTACTGCTGCCAAAAATGTAAGTAGGCATGCTAACAAATTTAGACACCTATAAAAATAAGTGTACAATTTTTACGACTTTTTGGTACGTACAATTTTATGTGTAATGACTTGTGGATTTTGTTTGCTGTATAGTGGGCACACTTTCCTCATATCCACTTTGGGCTTATGTTGGATTCCAATAACCAAGCTAAACTTAATGAGGTAATTAATTTAATTTGTTTAAATCAAGCTTTTTTACTTCTAAAGATTTAGATTCAACTTTTTCTTTTTCTATTGGAGAATTTATATAAACGAGAGAAGTCTCAATTATAAATGTTAGACCAATTTTGAAATGATACATTTTCTGATTATTATTTTAAATTGATACATTATGGAAAAAAAATTTGTTATTCAACTTTTTTATTCTATTATGCAAAAAATTTAAAACAATTTGAAAAAATAGTGGTAAAAAATATATCAATTTGAAATTATTTCTAAACGTTTTTGTGTTTGAATAAGGGAAATGATGTTTTAGAGGCCCGTAACTTAATTAGGAATATATATATATATGTGTTTTAAGAACAACAATTATATGGGTCTATGAATGTAGGATATATTATGTTTTAGAATTCATAAATTTAGGACAATCGAGCCTAAATAAGCTCAAATCGGACTGAAATATCATGTGAGTTGCACAATCTTCCAAAAATTTACAGATTTTTAAAGCATACAGA
Source organism: Prunella vulgaris (assembly GCA_026898435.1). NCBI lineage: Eukaryota > Viridiplantae > Streptophyta > Magnoliopsida > Lamiales > Lamiaceae > Prunella > Prunella vulgaris. The sequence goes on from JAPKLY010000457.1 coordinate 124,029, forward strand.
ACAATTCTCTAAAATTATTATCCTTAAAACACAACTCCTATATATTTAACTTATGGGCCAAAGAAAATATTTTTCCTAAGTATATACATTGTTATGGATTAATATATGTTTGTTCACAAGCTGATAATTGCAATATAGGGATACTGCCAAACAACAGAAAACTAATTTCATCTTCCTCATTTAAGAAGTGGGTCACGATTTAATTAAATAATGTCCCATAGTAGCAGATATTAACATGTATATATAAAGTAGTTAAAAGAGTGTAGTTATTGACATGCATTCAAAATAAATTTTAATTCGAAGGGTCCAAAATTGGACACTGGCCAAGGTTTCAATTATTCACTAGCTTGCTAAATTATTCTGATGACACATATTTAAGACAAAAAATAATTCAGTAGACTAGCATAAGTTGTTCAAGATTCCCATTTATCTTCAATTAGGAATTCCAACTTACATTCTTGTCTCATATATATATGAAATTAAATTAAAAACCTACCAGTCAAGTGTATATTCATTAAACTAAATTTGCATTTTTTAGTAGGTATATATATTATATTTTACCTACATTAGTGCGTCATGTAACTTAAATATATTTTTATTAGTGTCAATTTTTAATTTTCATTGAAAAATGCAATTGCTCACTTGCACTTTTAGTAAAAACAACTTTATATGCTATTTGTACGATTCATTTGATATATATATATATATATATGAGTAAGTCTCTTGTGCACCAATTACACGGTGCAATTCAAATTCATTTTTTAAATGTTACACAATTTATTATTGAAAAGTTGCACAAATTATTACTGAAAAAGTTACATTATGAAATATACACTTTTCAGTAATAATGTGTGTAACTTTTCAATAGTATTTTGTGTAACTTTTAAAAAAATGAACTTGAGTTGCACCGTGTAATTGATGCATAAAAGACTAATTATGTGCACATAAATACTGAGAGATATGTATAATTAATATTAAAAAAACAAATAATGGCAGGGATCTGAGAAGCATCAAATGAGAAGGGCTGCAATTCTGAACAAATGATAGCTGAGAGAAACCTTCATCATGAAGAAATTCAAGTCTACTTGATATTTCACAACAGTATTATGATAATAATATTTATTTTCATTTGTCTTGCATGCATTTACTTTGACATGTCAGTACGTACCTTTTACTGATTGATTCATCATCATTATTATTGTCTTTTAATTTTCACTGTTATTTACCAATGATATGTTTACTGTTCAATTCCTCCTCTATCATTAATACTATATTACTATTGCTTAATTTATTACACTCGCAAAAATGGCTTACTTGCACATTCGATTTCTTTACACTATTGTTTTTAGGTCATGATGTCAGTTTTTATGATGCTTTATTTAGGTTTTTGGAAATTGGATGTACTCCCTCCGTCTTTCTATAAGTTGCTCATGTTGCCATTTTCGTCCGTCTTTCTATAAGTTGTTCATTGTTTTTTTACCTTTTTTGGAAACTACTATTAACTTCTTTATTATTATTTTCAATATTTTTTACACTATTTTCATTACTTTTTCACTTTTTTCATCACATCACTCATACTTTTTCACTTTTTCACTTTTTCTATCACATCACTTATACTTTTTCACTTTTTCCATCACATCACTTATACTTTTTCACTTTTACCTTAATTCGTGTGCCCAAAAACAACGAGCAACTTATAGAAATACGGAGGGAGTATGTATTATTGATGAGAAAATATACTGTGTGAATTAGTTTTATTGTAAGTTTTATTTGTGTTTTGTACATGTGTATACATTTTAATTTAGACAGCATTTAGTTGTTTTATTAAAAACTGATTCCACAATTTTACAAGAATTTGTACACTTTTTTTTCTTTGCACTTACTACACAAATTTGTACACTACTAAAAGTAGAAATATCGATTTGCATACATACTCCTAAAATTATGCATATATTTATACATATGACACTATTTTATTTAAAAATATATATTCTGAAAAAAATGTGTCACCCCTAGGGTAACTTATTTACTTAGAGACTTAAGTTTGGGAGAATTTTTTTTAAATATAGTTAGAAAGACTCCATTCATTGTGATGGATCGGAGTCTGTTTAGTTAAACTTATTTTAAATATCTTATAAGATTTAATATTTTATAAGTTATTTTAAAAGTTTATAAAATATTAATTTTAAGTAGTTGCTTACTAATTGACTTAAGTTCTTATGAGTTTTGAAAAAAAAGTTGGAGTTCTCCTTTTTATTAAAAAAAAAAAAAAAACCTTATAATTAAGCTCTAATTAACTTATCTTTTAATATCTTATAAAATGTAAAAAAAGAATTGCTAAATAAATTATAACAACTTTAGATTTCTAAACATGGTATAAAATATTTTAAGGAGTTTATATATATGAGATCTTTCAAATACCTCTTGGGCCCGTAACAATCTAGTAAAATTCGCAAACTTTAGATGTGACAACCTAAGTCCATATATTATCACAGCGTGAAAGTAAATATAGGCTATTATGGCGAATTTTGGTATACTACTAACAGCATTCATTACAAAGGAATTTATATCTGAAGAGATGTATATTTTTTAAGAAGAATATATTTTTAAATAAAGTAGTGGTATATATATATATATGGATAAATATTTGTATAATTTTGTTAGTGTGCATATAAATATTTTTTTCTAGTAATGTGTAAATTTATGTGGGACATTAAAAAAAGAGTGTATAATTTCTGTGACACAGAAGAATTATTAATTATCTTTATTGAATGATATTAATTGTTACTACCTCCGTCCCCAAAATGCTTGCGGTATTTTGGGGGCACGACTTTTAAGAAAAAGTATAAGGAGTAGAATGTGTGTGATAGAGATTGTGAGGTAAAGATTTTAAAAGTGAAGATTTAAAGGAATATTTTCATTTTAGGAGTGTGTAAATTTTTATGGGACAAACTAAAAGAAAAGTTGCAAATTTTTGTGGGATGGGGAAGTATTAAGATATTAATTTTTTTTATTGAATAATATTAATTGAGTGTCAATTACGACGGTACACCCAAATATAACTCGACTATTGTTTGAATCATGTGGTAGATGCAATCAATTTAATTTGGACCATACATTTAGGTAAGAATTTCCTCGATGCATAAATATTTTAAAATATTATCTTAATTGTCAATATGAATATGCAATATCCTTATAGCAACTCCAATCCTGCGCCATGTGCCAGGATGGAGATGAATCTTACCTCCAACGCAGCGCTACAATTCAGCGCCACATGAAAGTTGTGAACGTGTCGCGCTGATTTCAGTGCGACACTATTCACCCGCGCTAGACTTTTTTTTAAATAATTTTATTTATATAATATTTTTAATACTTTTAAATTTAAATTGTAATATTTTTTGTGATTTGTTAATTTATATTTAAATTAAACTTATTAAAATTAAGAAAAATATATATAGCGCAGAATATAGTGCGAATTGTTGGAGATAAATTTTAAATTTTGCGTCACTCTAGTGCGAACTCTGCGCTAGAGTGGCGCAAACAGTTGGAGATGCTCTTATTAATTTGCAATACTCCTATAGTCAGTGCCGAAAATTGCAATTTATCCTTTTTTTTTTTTTAAACGCGGTATCTACTCTAATTATGGATGGATTAATCCTTAAAACCTGTATGAGAATAGTTATATGAAATAATCTACTAATATAAAATCCATAAAATAATCATATTAAATATATTCACGGATTCTGATCTAGCTGGGTTAGTTCTGGTCCAAATTCTCGTTTAAGGGTAATTTCAGATTTTTTATTCTCAGAATGTTTTACTATATGACAATTGCATGTCAGTGAAGGGTAAAAAATGTATGTTATTATCAGTCCAAATCTTATTTTTTTCATCAATATTTATGTTTTTCTGTAAAAATTAATATTTTTCATATAACATAAAGACAAAATATGTGTTATTATCTATTCATATATTTATTTTTATAAAAATAATTATTTTTCCATTCAAGTCATATGTAAGGTAGTGAAAAGTGCATTACTCTAATAACACAAATTTTTGTTCAATGGTTAAAGATGAATCTGCACAAATATATAAAAGCACTCTCCCTAATTGTGTTACCATAAGGACAATCATATGTTACTGAAAAAGTAAATATGTGTTACTGTTGGAAAAAATATTTGTTAGTGTTAGAGCAAATATGTATTACTGGTGGGGCAAATGAGTGTTAATATTACATTAAATATGTGTTACAACAATTGTGTGTTAATATTAGAACAAATATACATTGATGTTGGAATAAACGTGTGTTACTGCAATATGTATTACTATTGGAGCATGTGTGTTAATATTAGGGAAAGTGCCTGTTTTGAAACACTAAAAACAGCTTCTAGAAGTATTTTTTTTCAAAGTTATCTCCCACAGCTTTTGAAAAAATATTTCTAGAATCTGTTTTGTAACACTTGCAAACAGACACTAAATATGTATTACTACTGGAGCAAATGTGTATTAATATTAGAGCAAATGTGTGTCAATATTAGAGTAAATGTGTGTTATTGTTGAAATAAAAATATTATGTTATATATGTGTTACTACAAATATATGTTAATGTTAGAGTAAAGTGTGTATTACTATATTGGAGCAAAAATGTGTTAATATTATAGCAAATGTATGTTATTATTGGAGTAAATGTGTGTAATTGTACGAAACAATCAATCTAGTTTTAAAAGAATGTGGAATAAATTAAAAAAATGCATATGTAGTTTTGCAAAAGCACCTATTTGTCTTTATAGTTACTTTAAAGTACAAAATTATATACTTCTTTTGTCCCCAAACACTTTGCACATTTTTCTTTTCGATCCGTCCCACAATACTTTGCACACACTATAAATGGAAATAACTACTTTAATTTTATCATCATAATATTCACATATTTACACAGAATGTCATTATTTTTACACTCAATCCAACAAATTTCATTATTTTAACAATATAACATTATACATCACCCTCAATACTCTACTTTTTACACATTTTTCTTTAAAAAATGTGTAAAAAGTAGTGTGAAATGTGTTTAGGGATGGAGAGAGTATTTTTTAAGGATTAGCAATACAAAGAATACACATTTGCATATATAGTAATACAATTTGAGAAGAAAATCCTGAAATAAGCTTTGCGCTAATTTTTTTTTTTAAATATCAACTTGACGCGCTTAAAATCCACAAATCTTGACATGGAGCAGTCTATGACCCACAGATTTTTTATTTTTATCTACTTTAAGTACGTTCAATATGTGAAATATTTCACTAGAGAGCATCGTTTTTATTATTGCCAAGTCTCATATGCTGTCATGCACCAGTTACATGGGTCAAGGATCCATGCACTCGCCCGCCCGACTTAATCCGCTTATTCAAATTCGAATCACGATTAAAATAATTTTCACTTTTTCTTCTCTTGATTTCAAAATGTTGCGCTCTTCTCTTTTCCTTCTCTCTTAATTTCTTATCTCTTTGTATTTTTCTTCGAATTAGAATCTATTTTATTGTTTTTTTGCGATTCTGATTTTGCCGATCATTTTGCTTTTCGTTCTTCTAATTTTAGTGGTGTTTTTGGTGATTTCATGATAAATCAGTGGGTTTCATTGATTATACTTCTTTAGATTCTCAACACAAATGCCTCACTTCCATATCTAAATTTCTCCACTCATGCAGTAAAGTTCTGCTAATATTCAAGAGAAGTACATCTCATTTGGTTTTTACTCAATTAGTCTTTTCATATGACTTTTAACATTTAGATTAGGACACATTTCATGTCTAAACAGAGCTCATTCGGACTGACCCATCTTAAAAATTGATTGTACCTTGTGAGTATTGAAATTGAATGCTAGAGAGGAGGACACTCCTAAATCCCAAGCACTCACTACTAGGCCAACCCCTAGGGGTTAAATAATAAAACCTGGAGAAACTGAATTTACTTTTAGTTGTATTCAGTTCAGCTTTTTATCATATTAGCATGAACTTTTCAATATTAGTAACACTAATTTTTCATTGTTGAATGGGATAACTTTTCATTATTAGCTGATTTAATAGTATGAACTTTTCAGTGTTAAGAAGGTTAATTTTTTATTATTAAATGAGATAACTTTTCAATGTTAACTGATTTAACTTTTCTTTGTAATCCATACACCCTTTTGAATATATTAACATAACGTTTTCGATGTTACGAAAATAAACTTTTTATTATTGTGTGAAATAACTTTTGGGTGTTAATTGGTTCAACTTTTAATGCCCTAATTTTTGTATTAATACGCCCAAAAAATATTTGCCTAATAATGCAAAGTTGAGAGTCGAACAGTGGACTTTTTTGAAATATCAAAGTGGTCTTTATTCACTAAACCAAAAACTAATGTTATTGTCGAATGCACATTTCTAATATTAAATATTTATTGAGTAAGTCTCTAGTACACCAGTTATATTGGACAACTCGAGTGTATTTTTAAACAGTTACATTATTTATTACTATAAAGTTACACAAATTATTACTGAAAAGTTACACTATTAAAGATACACTTTTCAGTAATAACATGTGTGACTTGTCAGTAGTATTTTGTGTAACTTTTAAAAATGAACTTGAGTTGCACAGTGCAACTGGTGCATACAAGACTAAGCCATATTTATTATGTTTAATTAGTTTAGTTTATTAAAATTGATTGTTAATTAGCTGATGGTTATTAGTTTATTAAAATTAGTTTATTAGTATGTAGAATCTAGTTGTTAGTTGTTTAGTTAAATATATTTAATTATCTTTGACATTTGATTAAAGTTGGTTGTTTAGTTGATATTTGATTTACTTTAAATTTAAAATTGGTATTGATGAGTCAGCGTAATGATGAGGTTCAAGGTAGAGGGACAGGGAGAGGGGGGAGAAGGGGACGATAGCTCCCGGTTCTTGAGGTCCCTGAGTTTCGACAGGACTTTGTGATAACACCGTCCTCCCAGTCATTCTCCCACAGGGTTAGCTCCTCCTCTGCTGGTAGATTGTCTTCAAGGCAACATCCTCTACATAAGACCCACATCAATATTATACCATCCGGCAGGATGTAAGTATTTTATAAATTATTTATATATATTATTAATATTAATTTATTGTTTATGCAGGATGCTTCCTAGTAACAAGGTTGTCCGGGTCATCACTGAATGCCTCTAGAACGTGACCTGGATTTATGACGCTCCCTCATAAAACTACAAACCGAGTGAAGAGGGGGACGATTTTTTTTAAGAACTTAAGGTATATTTATGAATTTTATACATTATATATTAATACTTAAAATATTATAAATTTAGTTTATACTTTTTTATGTATTTAATTAAAGAAAATATGCATCCGTAATTTGGCATACGACGATGATGTATATAAGTTGTTCTACGAGAATGCGCATAGTTGGAAGAAAGACATCATTTGCACCATGAAGAGACAGTGGAGAGAAGGTGAGAAGCAGAACCTAAAGACAACGCTAGATGGTCGGTGAATCGGGGATGACTTGATTGTACACAGTACAGATCTGGCTGTAACGAAAAAGTTCCAGAAGGCCCGAGACAATCGGATGAGTGAGGCAAGGTATCACCAAGCATCGAGCAGACTCTCAGACTATCTACAAGCGCACAACATCGCTCTGATACCTTCGAGAGACTGAATTTTAGTCACCCATTTAACTAGGAGATTGGGGAGTTCACCTACCACAGTACCACCAAGATCCACGTAAGTATTTTGTAATTTAATTCTTTTTTTATCGGTAAATATTAGTTGTTAGTAGTTAGTTCACTAAGTCTCCAATCACTCCAAGAATATCTCCAAACCAACCTTATATCTCCCTCTTAATTCGTTCCCAAAGAGAATCGAACTCGGGTCACTCACTTAAGTGAGGAACCCGGTGGCCAGGTGAGCTAACCCACCTGGTTATTTTGTAATTTAATTCTAATTAGTCTTTAATTCTACTAATTAATATTAAATTATAATTATATTTTATTTAATTTCAGAACAAGGCGAGAGGTCATCGCCGAGGCCCAAATGCAGTCGGTACCAACCCGGAAGAAACCTAACCCTGCTTCTATTGACATCGACCACATCTATTTTGATGTGCTCAGAGTCAAGAAGGAAAAGATCGTACGACTGAGCAGTCACAGTAAGGTTGTCCAGCTTGTTGGGTTTTGAGTTACAAATCACATATTTGTAGCAGCGGAAGAATTAAAATTCACCAACAACGAATTATAGTCATGGATGTATAACATATGAATTAACAAGAATAATTAAATATATCCTTACAGTGCTTCGTAGTCGAATCCCTCTAGTGTGGTATCCACGATAAATATCCTTGCAGTGCTTCGTAGCCTGATTCCTCTACTATGGTATCCACGTAATCCTCGTCTACGAACTTGCAATCAATTGTTTTATGGTGATTCCAAAATTGAGTTCGCTAGGAAAAACTCACTCTTGGAATTTATGGAGAATATTATGGATTTTAGACTTGTTGTTTATGAGTCTCATAACTCATATATATATATAGTAAAATATTTCCATATTTCTAAGATATCAAATATAATCTTTACCATATAATATATAATAATATATCTAATATTATTACTATGACATATATAATATATCATCTAATTTAATTAAATCTAATTTAATTAAATATTAATAATTCTATTAAATAGAATTATTATAATTCTCCATTAATTAAATATCTATGATCTAATCAAATATTTAATCCGACCAACTTAATTCGTAAATGTGGGTTACTTATTGTGTGACCCATAAGCCATCATATGTCGAGCGATTAGTCAAACTAATGGTCTTAGTTGAACCCTAGACAATAAACCAGACAATCTCAACATTTGAGGTACGTTGCGAGGATACAACAACAGCCTGTAATGTAAAGCTCAAAGTGATACGGTCCTTTCGTTCACGAATACTCCAATTAAGTCTAGAATATGATAATGTGTCTATTCCAATAAATTAATCACATTATCTCATTTTGCTAATTGATCATGTTGTCATATTTGAATACTATTTCAAATACGACGTGCATTGGCCAATGACTAACGATCCAATTAGCTATGAGAAGATGAGTATTCTCTATAATTCTATTTGAGGAACGAATCCTATCTTGGCTCAACTACAACGCACATATACTTCGTGATGTGCCCAGCACATGCCATATCTACTCCGTTGAAAGTGCAAGCGTCGGTCATGGTCAAAGCCCATCATTTCGTATATGTCGTGTGTATTGACCTCAAGTCGTAAGACTATTACACCACTCCACAAACCGATACTCCCGTAGACACGTAAATAGAATACATCAAATGGTTTCTTGGTTGGGTATGTCAATACTCTTCAAAGTATTTGTGCATCCATCTTGAGATATCTAATATCTCGTAGTTGTGAGAACTACTACACTCTCCAAGAGTATGATGCAGATCGCACACCAATCGCATCATCGATATCCCGTTCTCGATGATCATTGATTGTGGCTACTTTAAGAACCATGTCATTGTCAACTAAGATCTCACATTCTTAATGACGACATAAGTTCATGGGAACACAAATATTAATAACATGCAAACAATCAAACATAATATTCAATAAAGTATAATGCCAAATATTATTAAGTAAAGTCAATAATATAAACAACTGAATAACGATCAAGTACTATGTCCTTCTAAAATGATTGTCTTCTAGGACATATATACTAATAATCTCCCACTTGGCCTAGAGTCAATCACCCATATGCCTAACACCTAGACTCTCAAAGTGTCTGGTGTGTACATGCACACTAAGTGCCTTAGTGAAAGGATCTGCAAGGTTATCCTCGGTGGGGACTCGTTCCAACTCTATCTCTCCTCTTGCTATGATCTCTCGGATCAAATGATAACGCCTGGGTACATGCTTGTTTCTATTATTAGATCTTGGTTCCTTTGCTTGTGCAACCGCACCAGTATTATCACAATACAACTTTATTGCACGACTGACACTCGGAACTACCCCTAGTTCTTTCAAGAACTGTAAAATCCAGACAGCCTCTTTTGCGGCTTCTGATCCAGCAATGTACTCGGCTTCGCTTGTTGAATCTGTAGTTATTTCTTGCTTGGAACTATTCCAGCTCACCGCTCCACCGTTGAGTGTGAATGCATAACCTGACTGCGACTTGTAGTCATCACAATCAGACTGAAAACTAGCATCAACGAACCCAGTCACTACTAGTTCTGGCTGTCCACCATAGACTAGGAAACATTCCTTAGTTCGTCTAAGATACTTTAGAATGTTCTTCACAGCAATCCAGTGAAGTTCACTCGGATTCTGCTGGTATCTACCAGTTATACTGACAGCGTAGGCCACATCGGGTCTTGTGCAAGTCATGGCATACATGATCGACTCAATGGCAGAAGTATATGGGACTTTCTTCATGTGTTCAATCTCACTCTCATTGGAAGGACAATCCTTCTTTGAGAGTTTGATCCCATGACTTGTCGGCAGAGAACCTCTCTTAGAGCTCTCCATAGAAAAACGCCTCAATACCTTATCTATGTATGTGGATTGTGACAGCCCCAACATCCTTCTAGATCTATCTCTATAAATCTTTATCCCAAGGATGTAGCAGGCTTCACCCAAGTCCTTCATCATGAAGGTCTTGGACAACCAATCTTTCACGGATTGCATTAACGGAATATTATTTCTCAAAATCAATATGTTATCCACATATACGATAATGAAAACAATATTATTTCCGTCGCATTTCTTATAAACACAAGGATCTTCCGCATTTCTGACGAAATCAAATGACTTGATAGCCTCATCAAAGCGGATATTCTAACTCCTAGAAGCTTGCTTCAGTCCATAGATGGACCTCTTCAGTTGCACACTAGATTTGGATTTGATTTGGATACAAAACCTTCCGGTTGTGTCATAAACATTTCCTTATCAATGAATCCATTAAGGAAAGTTGTTTTGATATCCATCTGCCAAATCTCATAATCATAGTATGCAGCTACTGCAAGTAAAATCCGAATAGATTTGATTTTCGCAACTGGTGAAAAGGTTTCATCATAATCAATGTCTTCTCTTTGAGTGTAACCTTTTGCCACCAACCTAGCTTTATAGGTTTGTACTTTGCCATCTGCGTCAGTCTTCCTTTTGAAGACCCATTTGCAGCCAATGGGTCTAACCCCTTTAGGCAATTCAATCAAGTCCCAAACTTGATTAACGTACATCGAGTCCATTTCAAATTTCATGGGTTCATGCCACTTCCCTGAATCAATATCTGATATTGCTTCAGAATAAGTCTTAGGATCGTCCTTATCCAGGATTTCCACGTTATCGTGTTCCTCCAAGAGAAGGTTGAGCTTAACAGGTGCACGATGCATCCTAGTAGACTTACGGAGCTGCATTTGTGCAGACTATACATTCTGATTGTGAGGAGGTTCTCCAGTGATCATCTGATCAATGCCTAGAGAATTCTCAAGAGTTATGCTCTCTTGCGTCTCTTGAGTAGAAGATCGAACAATGTCCATATCATTCTCATTCAGTCTATTTGGAGTTTCTTGCGTATACAAGATATCTCCAATTATGCTCCCACTGGCTGGAAGACGATCACCTAGTGATACGCTTCCACCATGAGATTCACTGAATGCTCCCACTGATTCCTTGTCGTGGTTGTCCAACAAGTTCTCATCCTCTGTGTTAGCTTGTGGTTCTTGAATTTCTTCAAGTTCTATCTTTTTACGACCTTGTTCCTTAAAGACGTAGACATTTTCAAGGAACGTCGCATGTTTAGAAACAATAACCTTTTGATTCACAAGAAGATAGAAATAATATCCTCTTGTTTCCTTAGGATATCCCACAAAATAACCCTTTTCACCTTTAGATTCCAACTTATCAGTGAGCATCTTTTTCACATACGCGGGGCAACCCCATGTCTTGATATGTGAGAATGATGGCTTTTTACCACACCACAATTCATATGGTGTTCGCTCAAGTGATTTAGATGGAATCCTATTCAGAATGTAAATTAAGGTTTGGAGTGCATAACCCTATAGGAATGTTGGAAGAGAGGAGAAACTCATCATGGATCTTACCATGTCTAACAGGGTTCGATTCCTCCTTTTGGATACACCATTCATTTGTGGTGTTCCAGGAGGTGTCCATTCAGATTGAACTCCATGCAACTTTAAATAATTCAGGAACTCATGGCTAATGTATTCCCCTCCCCGATCTGATCGAAGAGTTTTAATACTCTTACCAAGTTGTTTATCTACCTCGGCTTTATACTCCTTAAACTTCTCAAAGGCTTCAGATTTGTGTCTCATAAGATACAAGTATCCAAACCTAGAGAGGTCATCAGTAAAAGTAATGAAGTATCCGAAGCCACCTCTTGCTAGGGTTGGCAGTGGTCCACACACATCTGTGTGAACTAACTCTAACACCTCTTTGGCCCGTACCCCCTTCCCAGAAAAAGGTATGTTAGTCATTTTTCCTTTGAGGCAAGATTCACAGTTTCCATAGGACTCAAAGTCAAATGGGGTTAAGTAGTCTAAATTTCTTAACCTTGCAATTCTTTTCTCATTGGCATGACCAAGTCTGCAGTGCCACAAGAAGGTAGGGTTTTCCTGATTACTAAGTTTAAGTCTTTTATTTTGCACATTAAGAATATCATGTCCATAATTCAACAAATATAAGTCATTCACAAGAGAAGCATTCCCATAAACAGTACTATTCAACATAAAGTAGCAACTACTATTAGAAAAATGGAAGGAAAACCCTTCAATGTCTAACATCGGAATGGAAATAATGTTTCTAGTAATAGACGGAACAAAATAACAATTATTGAATTCTAATCTATACCCATTGGGTAAATCTATAGTATATGTCCCTACACGTTCCGCAGCAACTCGTGCTTCATTTCCCACGCGTAGGACGACTTCACCCGGTCTAACCGCTCTACTTTCCTTGAGACCCTGCACATTTGTACAAATGTGTGAGCTACATCTGGTATCTAATACCCAGCAGTTAGAACTAGTAGTAGACTCAATGACAAACATACATGTTCCAGTGCCAGAAGCACCTAGTGCTCTTTTCTCAGCAGCTAGAACCTTGCAGTCCTTCTTCCCGTGCCCCTTCTATTTGCAGTAGAGACACACATCCTTATCTACCCGCTCTTTCTTTTGAATACCACCCTTAGGCTTTAGGTTATTCGGCTTAGAACCTTTCTTAGCCTTGTTATTCCGCTTCTTCTTACCTTTATGGCCAGATTTAGCAGAAGAACACACCATGAGCACACTCATTTCCTTAGTGGTAGTTGCCTCAAAAGTTTTGAGCATGTTATGCAATTCAGGCATTGTTGCTACCGTCTGATTCATATTATAGTTCACCACGAAGCTAGAAAATGAATCCGGAAACGACTGAAGAATAGCATAAATAGAAACATCGTTCCCTAGCTTAATGTCTAGGGACCCTAGTTTCTCAATTAGCCCTATCATCTTTAGGACATGAGGTGAAACCTTCCCTCCTTCAGACATGCGGCACCTAAACAGATCTCTCATGACCTCATATTTTTCGGAGCGAGATTCAGAGTAAAAAAGATCTTTCAAGTGTTTGAGCATCTCATGGGGATCCATTTTCTCATATTGCCTCTGAAGCTCTGCGTTCATCCCAAGCAGCATAACACACTGCGCCTGTTTCGCATTTTCTTGATGTTTTTTCTGAGCTGCAACCTCAAATAGTTTGATGTTATTTCCGAGAGGACTGGTGTTACACTTCATGAGTCTTCTGATTCAAATGTTGAAGATGGGAATGAGTGTGAGGGCGGGGATATAAGGGTGGGTTTGACTCTTGATGATTAGTAAAATAATTTATTAATTAGTTATTGGGGGCCATTTCTAACGGCAACAACTACTCCAACGCTTAAGGATACCATAACATTCATTAATACAGATTTTGTCTTGGAAAGCTCTAATTTTTCCACTTAGAGAGCGGTTTTAAGAGCTCTTTAAGTGACAGCTATCTAAGTACAGAGAGCACTTAGAAAGCGGTTCGTAACAGCTCTGCAAGTGTATCGTATTTTTTTAATATTTAACTTAGAGAACGGTTATGAACTGCTTTCCAGAGAGCGGTTCATAACCGCTCTCTAAGGTCATTTAAAAAAAAAAAAAATTATTCCACGCTCTGTTCATCGATCTCCTCAACATATCCAAAACATCAATTTAAAATATCAATTCAAAATATTAACAAATTTCAAAATTCATACCTAATGAATACAAATTCCAAAATTCATGCCTAATATCAACAAATTCGAACAATCTCATATCCGAGGAACCATATATTTGACCCAGAACTACAACAATTTTCAAGAATAATAACTCCTGGGCTGCAAATCCCTTTTAAAAAAAATGTAAATGGGTCAAATCGCTTTCTAATTCATATATTTAAAAAAAAAAAAATCAAATTGATTTTTAAGTGCTATCAAGATATTTTATATTATTTTTCGTGTACGATTAGATAGTTCGTTTGCCAATAAGTTTTCTAAGTAGAACTATGTTAGTTCTTATCTGTAGTAGTGATTTTATATTGTGATTACAATTTATAAATTTATCGATACCAATAAATGCATTAAACCCCATAAAAATTGTTCATTGGAAATCGTGCGGTCAAAACCTACTAAACTAAAAACACACGTGAAAAGAGAAATCATGCCTTTATTATTTCCAGCAACATGAACAGTCGATTATCGATCCTGACACGAGATTTATTACTTAGATTCTATTTATTATTTGGGTTGATCCATATATTAATTTCCAGGTGAATATATATGTGTTTTACAATGAGAAAAATTATTAGAGCATTCATATAAGGTCAATAAACGTGCTCAAACGCGACAAATTTGGACAGACTCAAAACATACTGTCTAATAAATGATTGGAATTTAACAATGTCTCTTTATTGGTATGGTTCATAAAATAGTAAATTTGTCGACAATATATTTCCGTATTCAGAAATTTAGGTTTTATTTTATCCCAAATGATATCCATTCATTCAATGAAGAACTTCCATATAACATATTATATCATTAATGAGTTTACGAGGCTTTATATAACTTGACAAATTCTTTTATGCTATTGGTGCATATTTTTAAATTAATGGCATCAATTTTTTTTTTATCGATAAATGTTAGTTGTTAGCAATTAGTACATCAAGTCTCCAAACACTCCAAGAATATCTCCAAGTCAACCTTATATCTCCCTCTTATTCATTCCCAGAGGGAATCGAACGCGGGCCACTCACTCAAGTGAGGAGCCCGGTGGTCAGGTGAGCTAACTCACCTGGTTAAAGAATAATTAAAAAATAGTTAAAGAATCGAACTCGGGTCACTCACTCAATTATTTTTAATATAAGAATAAATTACTTACGCTGAAGAAAAATTAATTATTTTTAAATAGGATTAGTCTTGTATGCACCAATTACACGGTGCAACTCAAGTTCATTTTTTAAAAGTTACACAAAATACTACTGAAAAGTTACACATGTTATTATTGAAAAGTGTATCTTTTATAGTGTAACTTTTCAGTAATAATTTGTGTAACTTTTCAGTAATAAATTGTGTAACTTTTTAAAAATGAACTTGAGTTGTACTGTGGTTCACAGGAGACTAACTCTTTTAAATAATATTATTTGTATATATGCTGATTGTACGGTGAAAATGGTGCACAAAACTATGGTTCATATGTTTTAAACTAGCATACTTAAATATTTAAATGGGAGCAAGTCTCATGTGCACCAGGTGGACGGTGCACTCATTCGACAGTTGAAACAGTTGATTATACTAAAAAGTTGCATGTTAATTACACTGAAAAGTTGCATGTTGATATACTGAAAAAGTTTACACTAAAAAACTGATAACAGTGTAAACTTTTCAGTATATTAACCCACAACTTTGCAGTATATCAACCGTAACTTTTCAATATAAACAACTTTAACTGTTAAGTAAGTTCACCGTACACCAGCTGCATATCTTTAAATGGAATGGCTTCTCATCTATGAGATCGTCCCACTTAGAATTGTATAGATATTTTCTTTTTATGAAATGAATTAGAATATGTTGATATTTATGCATTAAAAAAATAAAAAGAACATAGAAATACATTAAATTTTGGATTCCCCCAACTCATCTACCTGTCTTACTGATTACTGAATATCTACCTGACAACCACCTATTTATGATTGTGAATTCTTCCTATTAACATCATATTCTGCAAATTTTGGCCCTAAAAGAAATTATTAAAAAAAAAAAAAAAAACTGCGAAAAATTTTAATTCCAATAAAAATTTAAGATAAAATTTCTGTTATTTTACTATTTTAATTCTTCTAAATTTAGTTGAATTTGATTAATAAATATGAATTAGTATGCGTAAAATAATAACCCAAGACATACATAACAGTGTAGAGAAAACATATATAATTGTAAATAATGATATTGCTTCCTCAGTCTACGATTTTCTGCTTCCTTTTATGTTTGTTCACAAAAAAAATCTCTTTTTTTATTTGGAAACAATCTATATTCACAATAAAAAATTTGGGCATCACAATACCTCCACTTTTTTTACTGTATTTATTATTTCAATATAATACTCCCTCCATCCCTAATCAATTTGCACACTTTCTATTTTTTGTTGTCTCAAATCAATTTGCACACTACTTAAAAGGGAAACATTGACTTGCGTGCACACTCACAAAAATTTTCACATATTTACCCATATACCAATACTTTATTTAAAAAATACATTTTTCTTAAACCATGTGCCACTCCAGGAGTGCAAATACCCCTGGGACGAAGGTAGTACTAATTTTTATTAAATCTCTTGCCATTTTTTAGGAGAAATAATCTTGTAGACAGAGAGTATTTTATTATCGTTTATAAAAAAAAAATTGATTGAGTAAGGAGATAGACATTTTGAATAAGTAACAATCTATTATGAGAGTAATGGAATATCATTTAGTTTAAACTCTGCCTAAAGCTGACCATTTTCGCCCTCAAATGTTTTTTGTTTTTCTGATTGTATACTTAAGCTTGATAGTGAACAAAACTACATCCACGTTTAATTGCGACCAATATCTTCAACCTCATTTGCAATCACACTCCTTTCCACAACTAAAATTACGACCACAATTCGTAAAAGAATGATATCTGTATGTCAAAAAGGTATTTGGGTTAAATGAAAGAACATTTTTCCCATAAAATTATGGGGAAAAATATCATTTACCACAATTTTCAAAAGAACATGACTAGCTTGTTCATAGAATTGTGAGGAAGACGGATTTAAATCATGTGTTGTACAAAAGTGTCTTGAGTGACACAAGTAGAATTAATTGGTTCTACCGTATATTTAATTTTGTGAAATAGAACTAACTAGTTCTATCATATACTCCCTCCGTCCCAGAGGAACTTGCAAGTTTTCCTTTTCGAGACGTCCCAAAGAAACTTACAAACACAAAAAACTAAAATTCTTTTATAAACTTCACCCGCACAATATCTACATATTACACAAAATGTAATTACTTTTTCATTTTTTGGGCCCACATTACACTCAATCCAACTAACTTTTTCACTTTTTACATAAAATTTTATCAAATTAACACTCAAAATACTACTTTTTTTACTTTATTCTACTATCTTCTTAATTTGTGTGCCCTCCTCCCTTGCAAATTGCTATGGGACGGAGGGAGTATTATACTGCAAAAGATGCTCGTGCACAGCACAAGATATGAGCCCGGGCATGACCTAGGTCTCCTACTATATCCTAGGAAAGTGAACCAATTAGGTGTAAGTAATAAATTATGCAACAAATGTAGCCATCTAAAAGAAGGTGGTTGGTCACTTGGTCAAAAATAATATGCTGCAACGCCAACCCAACCACAAGGCATATCAACTCTAATTACATAAATAATGATAAAAATTGTGCACCATATAAATTTAAATTCATTCAATAATATTATTATTTTTATAAATTACAATTGTAATATTTTTATACACACAAATACAAGAATTATGTGAATAAATATTACTTCATCTGTCCCACAAGAATTTACACACTTTTCTTATTTGGACGTCTCACGCAAATTTGCACACTACCAAAAAAGAAAACATTGATTTACGTGCACACTCACAAACCTATACACACACTTACTCATATGCCACTACTTTATATATAAAACACATTTTTCTTAAAAAATGTATCGTCCCGTATGGTGCAAATTCCTACAGGACGGAGGGAGTATAATAGTAATTTTAAGCATAATTACATTAGTAAATAAATATAATAAAAATTTCAATTACTTTCTCCCTCGCAAAATTACTTGCACAATTAAATAATGCTTGATTTAAAAACTCCTCAATGGAAATAAAAATAAATTAAACACATGGTTATTATAGCGATTAAAAAGAATAAAAATATATATAATATTATTTCCTCTTCTAAATAAAATAATTATTATTTTATTTTGATTATTCTTCTTTTTCTTATAACCATCCTTCCACCTCAATCATCTCTCTCATGCCATAACTAGTTACCTTTTTATTTATCTATCTTTCTAAAATAGAGCATAATATTAATTATATAACCACCAATTCACTGTTAAGACATACCTTCATTCAACATATCCAAAAACAGAAACAGAAACAGAAACGAGGTCTACATATTTATTTTTGTTCTCACTGAAAAACTCAAACAAACATTTTCTTAATTGTGCAAACTAAAAACAAAAAAAACAAAAAACTTTTTGAGTAAAACAATAACATATAAATAAAATATAGACTTTTTTTATAAATAAACACAAAAATTAATATTTTTTCAGAATATACAAGTACTGTTGGAACATTCCAATATAAATAAGAAAGCAAGTAATCTAGGACCGAGTGAGTATCTTATAAATAAACAAGTTTAAGGCATTGCTATTTGGTATTAAACATTTCATTTATTGATTGCTTATTCTATTATGATATATCCTGAAAAAATAAAAATGACACAGACCACTAACCAGTAACCACATCACTCTGAAGAAAATAAACGAAGAAAACGAAAACTAGTATGAAACCACAGATTGAGTTTTGAGAAGGGGGAGTTGACAGTAATCAAATGAATCCAAAATCATGAAAGAGTGCATATTCAAATCTTCAATGTAAATATCAGCATGTTAATGGCAGATGGCATCTTTTCCAAATGAATTAAAAATCAACCTGGTTTTCTTTGATCCAAAATTAAATTTTTTATCAGAAGCATCATGGGTAGAGGCACTGCTAGTGCTACTCGATGGAAATGAGAAAACAAGATCCGGAGCTGATTTCTTCGTACCAAAAGTGAAGACAACTGGCTGAGAGAGAACACTTACAGATGATGACGGAGTGATGGAAGGAGTTGGTGGTTCTGAGTTAACACCTGAAGAAAGAGTAATTGGGAATGTGAAGCCCGGCCCGTTTTCGGCGGAGACTGCATGTAAAATGGGCTTGTTGATCAAAATTGATGGCAATGAAGGTTTGCTTCCGTGATTCTTCTGAAAATCTGAACCAGTTGTTCCAGCTACCATCTTCCCATCCTGATCATTGCTTAGGTTAGGACAAGAAAACAGCGATCTATTGTCAGCGTGTTGATGATTACTGGTGGCAAAAGCTTTCTGCAGTAAGGAAATAATTGATCGAGGTTATTCAAGTAGATGTCTTTTGTAATAAACACAATAGTATTTTCAAGGTTAAAGTTCTTTTTAAGTTTTAATTCAATAACTTCTATGAATTGATAAATGTGCCATCTGTAAAATAAATATCATGTAGCGCGCGCGCACACACACACACACACACACATATATATATATAACAAAACGACTTTCCAGAAAAAATGAATGTTAAAAAAAATACAGCCCAGGTTTGCATCTAAAAGACCCAGATATAAGATCTCCAAAGTTGAAGAACCAGTAACAAGTCATAACTACAATTTCAAGGCTATGAATTAACTATTAAATTTTCTTATTCAATAAGTAATACCAAAAAGCTCATCAAAATAACACGTATAATTGGAGCCAAAACCTTCCTTATTAAACGACAATAGTGTAATACAGCTCATCACTAAAAGATAAAATTGGAATCAAATTGTTACAGAAAAGTAGCATAATGTTAATGACGTGCGTAATGCATATAATTATCAAAAAACCATTAACTTATTAAGTGCCAATTATCATTGAATCAGTTATACAAGAAAAAGATACGCCAGATTAGCTTAATAAAGCCGCTACTCATATAATATATTCAAGAAAACCAGTGCAGTGTGATCAGGATTCGAAATAAGGCTCAATTAACAAGGTTGAAGTTCTAGGCAACCTAATTAGGGGACATGTGTGGCACAGTAAACAATGAAGGACTGATATATTTATGAATAGTACTTGACTCGTATTCTTTTACTTTCTAATTTCTGGTGTAAACAGAGAGGCTAATTATTATATGGGTAGTGGTGTAATGGTGTTTTAATTAAGCAAACAGTTAGGCACAATTTTAATTGCACTTGAGTAGATGTAGATGCATCATTAGACATAATCTCCAGCATATTAACAGCACTTTTAGTATCCACAACTCATAGGCAAAGGCGTAGAGTCACCAAAAAGGGAGTAGGAACCAGTATCCCATGGATATTTGAAAAAATTACAATATGGCATCCGTGGAACCACTAAAGGGTAAAAGTGAGACATGGAAACTTCAGCTGCATCCTGAATGTCGAGAATCTTTAATATGCAGACAAGAGTTCCATGCTAGGCCAGAGAAGAAAACATAACCAAACAGAAGACCTATTTCGCTTTCTATGGTTAACTTCGAGCGTGATCATGCTCAAGCAAAATTTTCACATTTTTTTAATACCTATTCATGGCCCATTATGTGTAAGTCACTATATAATCATGTTTTACTAAAAAAGTAATATCTTTATAACAATGCAGAAAATCTCTGTGCTAGTTAATCATTGGAGAATATATAATCTAACATGAAATATGAAACTGTATAAGAGCAACATAGAGAAATAGAATGTATACCTTATCCGAAAATGTTGACAGAGAACCAGAAGTCCCCTCACCACCAAAAAGTGGCTTCGCATTTGCACCAGCTACACTCTTAGAACCAATAAAAGTTGAACTTGAAGCCATGGCATTTCCATTGGCAGCATTTTTTGCATCGTCCTTTCTTTTGTCATTGTGATTCCCCAAGAAATTGGACTTGCTGCTACTTTTATTAAATACAAAGGGAAAGTTTGGACTAGCTGCATCAGTATTATTGTGAGAAACAAGCTCTTCAACATGCTCTGAACTGGTATTTTCCACATTATTGACATCAGCGGCTTCAGGAGAAGATCTTCTAGCAAACTCCAATTCTGCTTCCATTTGTTTAGGGGTAGGTTTGGCTCGATTAAGGTGTTCCACTATTTTCCTAACTGCCGGACTGTAAGATGTATTTGTATTCGAGATACCTCTATCAGAAGAAGATGATACTAAGTCTCTTGACATGTATTTCAACATGCCACTTGTTTGACCAGGTTCAAAATTCTTTTCAGTACTAGGCAAGAACCCTCCAAAATTTTGGGCCTTGACCAATTTAGGAGTTCCTTTAGAAGAGCTAGGGAAAATAGATCCTCTGGGGCGGACTTCAGAAGCAAATTTATTCCTGATACGACGAATAGGGCCCACAGATCCATAGGCATCAACTTTATCACCCCTTGACTTCACCTGAAAGCCAATTAAATTAATACAAAGACAGCAACAGTTGCATAAAGCTAAGAATATAGTCTACAGAACCGTGAACATATTTTAAGGCATGCTTGATTAAACCAAGTGACCATATGTATCAGTTAATGATTCTTGATTGTGTAATGAAATACAAATCATATAATTCAGAGCCACATATGGTATCACTGATGGAAAGAAAATGATAACGAAGCAGGAAGCCACTAGTGAACCCAAAATCTTACCTGACCATAAATGGATCTTTGAGATTGTTGAAAGGGGGATGATGAGTTTGCAGGTCCATTATCAGCTTGCAACTGAGGCAAGGAAACATGCAGACAAATATGAACAACCCTAATATAATACACAGTTGACAATGAAAATGTTATATACCTTGGTTGTAGACTTCGACAATACAGTTCTAGAATAGGGAGTTCCAGAAAAATCATGAAGCCTATGCCTCCCCCGCTGACTTTGTGGTGTTGTAAAGCCATGACGGTCATGCACTACCGCACCAGGCCAGCATATGGATGGGTTAGGAGAAGCTAATGGGAAAAGTGGCGGCTTTCTTGCAAATTCATATTCTGATTGAGCTCTTCCCATGTGTGGCATAAAATTATGAAGATCTTCACCTCCTTCAGAGGCCCGATTAGCCATATATGCACGAGCAATATCAATAGGAGAAGCACTGACTCCAACTGGAATCTGCACAACTTCTGAATCAGTGATTCCATGCAAGATAATACTTCTTTAAAATAGAGTCATACTGGATCTCAGAAGAAAATATATCCATCCTAATAGTTCACCCTCAGAGGGAAAAACAATTCAGCAATTGTTTTTCCAGGAAATCTCATATAGTATTAGAAGAAAAAAGTTTCTGAAAAATGTGAAGATACAGAGATATGAACTCACATCAGAGTTTTCAAGAGAAGCACCAGTTATGGTTCTGTCAACAACGCGTTTTCCTTCACATGGTGTTTTTGGGATTTCAGGTGCCCATGAAACCAGTTGAGTATCTCCTCCAGCACCACTTGTTTTCAGCTTCTCATGTTCATTGTCCACCCTTGAATTTAATACATCCATCAAATGGGTGATTTCCTCCCTGCATCACATCAATAGAGTTAGATGCAATTTTGGAAAGAGATTTGCAAAATCATATATTTCCTAATCCATGATCTTGTACACATCTGGCAAAAACTTTTATCTGTGAATCGCACATCTCAAGAAAATTGAATAGACTCCAAGAGGGGATCTAATAATGAAAATATAGTCGTATACTCGTATTACTATTCTTAGTTCCAGTACCAAACAATTGTACATGCAAAGTACTCATCGGATGCAAAACTCTTATCTATATACCTCGCCTTTCTGAGGCAGAGTTTTCCTCCTGTGATGAGCCTCTTGAAGGCTCACAATACACCTAGTATACAATAGGAAAGAGTTATCATGTGCTTATCATCTGCGATTTTTGGTTTTCACTTTACTGTTTCTTTTTGTTCTTATCAAAAATTGTCTTCCCAAGCTCCAACTTTTCAATGATCAATAAAATCCGGCATGTCCTTGTTGAACAGAACTATCCAGAGTCTATCCACTCTATCTCTAACCTCAACCCTAATCATAATTACGTGTCCAGCCTTGTACATATGCAAGATACTGAATCTGTTTTTGAGCCCGATAACCTCGAAGGCAATCAATTATCATACATTCAATGGTTAAACTTAATTAAAAGCAGCAGAAAGCTTAAATGACGAAAATTGTAGGCTGTAGCACATCAAATCAACAAAGAAAGTTGTCCAGCTTACTCTACTTTGCAACTACAACTAATAAATGCCATAGGAAGTTCGCTTTCACAACCATATTGCTTAAAGCCAAAAACTTCTCTTGCAAACAATCACTGATATATAGAAATATTTATAATGCAGTTTACAGTTGACATACCCTAGCCTCAACTGGTTAAGAAATCAATTGAGTAAGTTACAGATGGCTTATTCTAATTAAATGTAATACAAATAAGTTCAACTGCATGAACCTAGAGTAAATGAGAGAATGTGTTGTTTGAAAAATAGGGGAAAAAAATATAAAGGAGAGAAAATAGTTTATGACATTGTTTCCCATGATTATACATTAAAGATAACACAAAGAATAACTGTGTCTAACATCTAAATCAGCATAAACAACATGTTACGTAGGAAACTTAAACGAGTACTTTCGCTTTATAGCTATTCCATTTTTCTTCACAAAGAAGATAAAAAAAGGTATGTTCAGAGTGAGGGAGAACACATTTTTTCTTCAGTATAAAATATGCCATTTGAAGAATCCTTGTTCACTCAGTGCTAAGTAAATACATATTTCTTTTCATGCTAGATTGCTATAATTCTCAGAATAGAATTTAACAAAGAAGCCCTAAAGGAAGAAAATGGTAGAAAAAATTATAGCATATTGTGATAGTCTTTTATCCCAATAGTCTAACACATCACGAGCTTGTGGCTTATTCAAAAGAACTAGCTCTAACTCAAACGCATTCAAGGTCCGGCATACCAGTGACAGCATGTACTCTAATACAGGGAACTAATCGCATCAATAATGTGCCAGAAAAGAAAAACCTAATCCAACACAACAAATTAGGGCAAGCTTAAGACAGATGAAAGTACCATGAAAAAGTGTTCCCTTTAATCAGCTCCTCGATTCTAGCAAAATCGGAATCATACCGAGTGCCGCCCTTTTCTTCAAAAGATCTAGGCATTGGAGACTGCATAAATCGTCTCAGAGAAATTAAAATCACAAACAAATTCAAAAAAAAAAGCAGATAAAACTTCAATAAAGGATGCTGGGAAAAGGCATAAATAATTAAGCACTTCCAAACTTCGGAAGGGGGAACCTAATAAATGAGCATTAGTGAGGATGCTACTGTTACAATTGGAACCTGATTGATGTTCTGCGCTTCAGATTCGGAGATAATCATGTTTTTGAACTCAAATTGACATAAAACCCTGATTGGAATTCAGTGATGAGTTGACGGCGGCCGATGTTCTGAATTGTCAGCCATCATAATCGCCGATTGCTCCGGCTTTATTTACTGAATCGAATGTGATTAATTTTACTTTAGCCCCTACATTGTAAATTAATTTAAATTTGACCCCTCCATTACTAGAATAGAATATTATGAACAAGTTCAGGAAATTTAGAAATATGCTAGTACTAATTTTTAAGTTGTATTTTGAAAATGTCATTTAATTTTATTTTATTTTTGGTAAAATGCTATAAAAAAAAGGTCAGCATTTTAAAAATATATATATGGATGAAATTTTTTAAAATGTAATTTTAAAAGTGGTATTTTTTTAAATTTCTCCAACAAAATTTAATGTATGAAATTAATATTTATTAATTAATCTACTAACAAATACTATTGGATACACTTACTTAATATTATTAAATTTATAATTGAAATCACAGTATATATCTAATATTATCAATAAACATATCTATTATATAACTTTCATAAAAAATTTCAGAAGAAACTTATTCTATTATATATTTTCATAATGCCCACTAATGGCATAATTGTTATTCTTTTTCTCTTTTCTAGTTTCTAGATTATGGTGTATATGATCTTCAGTTTTAACAAACTTTAAAATATACACACATATAGGGAGATTCTTTAAATAACGATATATATAAATCCGAAAGGATTAGTCTTGTACGCATCAGTTACACGGTGCAATTTAAATTCATTTTTTAAGAGTTACCTAAAATACTATTAAAAAGTTACATATGTTATTATTGAAAAGTGTATCTTTCATAGTGTAACTTTTTAGTAATAATTTGTGAAACTTTTCAGTAATAAATTGTGTAACTTTTTAAAAATATACTTGAATTGCATGTTGTCACTGGTGCACATGAGACTTACTCAATCTGAAATTGTGTGAACTCAATTTTTTAATTAATTATTTTTTTAAGCAAATTAAGCATTAAATACTTTTTAAATAATAGTAAATAATATATATTCTCTCGTTACATAATAACTTGCATGGGTAGAAGGATACACATATTTAAAAAAAAATTTAAAAATAGTAGCGTTTTCAAGGATAATTTGGTAAAATTTTATATTTAAAGTAGAATTAGAAAATCGGGTCGTCAGTCCAATCCGGCCTAACCTATCGACCCAAGTCATGTTCATGAGTTCGGTCGGACAACCACTGGTTAATGGGTAAACTCAACCCATTTTTAACCCATCGAAGACAAAGTCATCGTGACGTGTCTATCGTTGTCATAAATTGTCACTGTCTAAACCATATTTATCCATTGTCGTGCGTCTATCACTCTGTTCTGAATATTGCATCGTCTTTTTTGTTAGGCTGTCGTTCTTCGCCTCTTAAGGCTCTAACACCGGCAATGTTCCCATTCCATTTTGTTCGTAAAAAATTAATTTTTTTTATTGAATTTGCATATTTGGTATCAGAATTTGAAGGTACAGGCAACAATAATTTGGATTTTATTTTTGCCAAATTGGATCTGATTTTTGTGATTACTTCGTCAAATTCAATTGTTTTTGAAGTTGCGTTCATGCATATCAAATTTTATTAGTTTTGTTTCCCCCGTTTTTGGATACTTGATTTTGGGTTTGAAATGGCTCTAGTCCAGATAGGGATGGCAAAACGACCCGCCCCGCAGTTGATCCAATCCGCCCCGCTCTGTTTGGATCGGCCCCGATCTGCCCCGTTTTGAGAATGGAGCAGATCTGCCCCGCCCCGCTTGCGGAGTAGATCAGGCATGGATCAACATATTTTTTGCCCTGACCCGCCCCGCTCCGCTCCGCCCCGCTCCATATAATATTAATTATATATAATATTAAATATATATATATATATAATATATAGAATTATATTTATTTTTTTTAAATAATCAAATCTTGGATATGATTTGGTGATTTTGATGGATTATTGTTGATTAAATTGTGAATTTTTAATATTTTGCATTTAGTTATTTAATATATTTATTTTGTAAAATTATGAGAATTTAATAGATGGAGCGGGGCTGATCAGATCCGCTTCGCGCGGGGCAGGCATGGATCTCAAAATGCTGCCCAGCAGTGGAACATGGAGCAGGGCGGATCAGCGGGGCAGAGTGCGGAGCAGGCATGGATATTGAGGTATCTGTCCCGATCCGCTCCATTTGTCATCCCTAAGTCCAGAAGCAATCTTACAGAAATTGAAATTTGTAGATTGAAATAAGATTTGGTTTCAACAAATTTGCATTGTTATCGTATGAATTATCTTTTCTATCAAACAATCAAATTATTAAAAGATAATTTTTAGGGTCCGTCACAGATTAGTACAAAAATAATGTACTATTTTCAAATAGGTACAATATGCAAAAAAATAACATGTTTACACTATTATGCAAAAAAAATTGCATCTATTTGAAAATAGTGCATTACTTTTGTACCAATCTGTGATTATTTCTAATTTTTAATACACTCTATCAAACACCAACAAATACATTTCACACTTAAAACATATCTCAGTCTCTGTCTTGGATCATTTTTCTATGAGACCTGCCAAATAGCCCCTAAGTGTAGAACAACATTAACTAAAAATTTAAAGATTTAAATAGGGTCACTTACGTCTAAGGCCCATTGTAACACTGAAACTACAAATTAAGCCTTTTACCTTTAAATATTACAAGTAGAGACAAAATTCACCTTTCCATGTCAGATACTAATATTAGTGTACTTTGTTCAAGCATATTTGTGTACGTTAGACTATATTATTGTACTATAGTACATATTTGTGTACTGTGAAATGATGGATTTGCACTGTAGCTGCCAGATAGTGTACTGTAGATGTCAAATCGGATACTGTAGTTGTCAAATTGGGTACTATTCATGTCAGAAATTGTACTGTAGCTGTCAAATCGGTACTGTTCATGTCAGAAATTGTACTGTAGCTGTCAAGTCGGTATTGTTCATCTCATAATTACATAAGTCCGGTGAACAATGGTACAATATGATTGTGTACCATTGAACTAATTATTGTACCATAGTTATGAGGGTAAAATTTGTACCATTGAACTAATTATTGTACCATTGAACTAATTATAATACCATTGACCTAATTTATTGTACCATTGATCATTTATTGTACTAATTATAGTACCATTGAAAAAATTTCGGTTGACTAATTACTAGAGTTTGATTATTGATAAAACAAGTGTTGTGTTTCAGTACTATATCGGATGATCTGCCACCAACATTTTTCTCAGCTATTCATTCCTACTTGAATATGAATTCATCCATATATATATATATATATATATGAGACTCCTTAATATAGAAAAAAAATCAACTTAAATTCAACTTAAGAAATATGCACTTATATTAGAAAATAAATTCCGTTAAAAATCATGAAGAAGTAAACCTTTTTCTAATTCCCTCAAAATGTGAAGACACAAAACATAAATTTTTGCTTGGACAAAGCTTCCTACGCTCGACCTCTTCACAAATTGAATCCGCTCGATCGTTGATAAACGCATTTTCTCTAATTTCTCAGCAACTCTTTAAGTAAAGCACGTTTACCTCTTTCTTTCTTCATCGACGGTGGTATTGAGTAGATTCCGGCTTAAATTCGTGTGGCGGTTGTGGACTTCCGGCGAGGCTGTAAGCGGAGGAGCTTTGCTGTTAATTCCGGGCTGTTGGCGGTTGCTTGAAGAACAGGGGAGGCGGCTCTTCCAATTTTTGGCGAGTGGAATTTCTGGCGTGTGGGCTGCGGTGGAGACGACGGGCTGCAGTGGTTGTGGGTCTTCTTTCTCCTGCGATTTGAGTAGTGAATTTGTCTTCTTTCCGTATATTCCTGCACAACTCAATTACCAAATATCAAATTGATATAAATGGGCTCACAAATTGATACAAATTTCTAAGCAGCATTTTCACAAACAAATTTCTAAATTAATTACTATGTCTGCCATAATTTTGGTAAATACTTGTGGGTTAGCACTTAACACCAACATGACACATGTTTCTACATTAAGCACTTTAATATGCTTGCCACAAATTTTGGTAAATACTTATGGCTATTAATATTTCAAATTATTTAATCCTACAGAGAGCATTGTAGAATATATCAACCATATAACATTGTAGAATGTATCACAGAAAGAGTGAAATAGCAACAATTCACAATCATACTCAAATTTAGACTGATAGTCTCCTCAAATCAATGAAAAGAACGAAAGGAAAAACATAGTCTGCATAACTCAGATGATAGACAAAATGATGATTATTTTCCCCAATCTCAAAACCCAATGGTTCAACCATATCCATAAATGCAAGAATCGTTACTGTAGAATTAGGTGTATAAAAGAACTACACATATAATCAAGGAAACCATAACATTGAGTATATAAACTTCAACTTTTAACGGTATAGTAGCAGTTCTCAGCAAAAGTATTTTTTCAGTATCTTCTTTTTCTTCCTTCGTCTTTCCTCTGTTTCTTGCAAGCACTATTTCGTTAGCTTCTTAGCATGCTCCTCCTCCAGCTTCTCAGTTTTCAGCCTCACTATTCTCCTGAAACTCTCTATCTCTCTCTGAGCCTCAGGAGTAGGAAACCTACATCTGGAGGATCACCACTTGGGATATAAAGTGATGCCAGCCAGCCATCACTCACTTGAAGTATTCCTACTACTCATTGACAGCACAACGAAAGTGATGCCAGCAACCAGAACAATCCCAGAAGCTCCTGCCAGTAGATATGAAAACAGTAAATCACTACAATAATTGATGAGTGTATATGGTCTAACTAGTCGTAAATCTTGATTACAAAAGCAAATAGCTGAGCCTTGGCGGCGTAATTGAAAATTGATTTTTGCCCCTTTTCTAGGGTTTTTGATTGGGGCGTGTTTGGGTGTTGGAGTTTGATGGGGAGAGAAGCCACGGCTAGAAATTTAGTCTTACTCGTATGCGACTGCTTGCGCTCGGAAACACCAGAGTGTTTTTCTTTAACAGCATTGGCCCCACTAGCGAAATCATCGGCGGTAGAATTCAAACGACATCACCTCTGCACTCAAGCAGTTCGCCCATCCCCTTCACTCTCACCATAGCGTAAATCAAAGCCGGCCACCGACGCCGGAATCTGCACATCTCAATCCACCCATGTACCATCTCTGTTCGCTACCAGTCGCGCTTTAGGTCGAAGCACACAACCAGAAATCCAACGCTGGAAGTGCCGCAATGACTTACCATCAGAAATCACAGAGCCTTGCTCGAGCGGTCGCCTCCCTTCTCCATCGGAACCCGAAGCCATCGTCCCCAAATTCATCAACCAAAATCATCCCAGATCAAAGAAACCCCAAAAAATGAATTCCGGTGTATGGTTAAAAGAAACCCCAAAATCACCCAAATCAAAGAAACCCCAAACAACAACGACAGTGTATACAAGAAATTTGAAATTCAAACCATCTAATAGACATCTGATACAACAAAACTAACATCCTATATAGAGAAATGATTTTCCCTAATTCATCTAGGGTTTGATTTGACGTTCACAGCTATGACATAGGGATGTGACGTATGTAGCAGTGAAATTCTCGATAAATGGAGATAAAGGACGGGGCGATATTGTTATTATATGTTTCTGCTTGGGTGTTTATGAGGTGAAATGACTCTAGTAGAAATTAGGGAACAGTAGAGGCCTTAATTGAATTTTCAATACTAATCTAGGCTCTAGTCATAATTATCTCATTTAAATAAAAATTACAAGTTCAAATACAACTGTAAATAGAAATAAATGTCATTGCAAAATCAAATAAGTTTAGAGCAAAAATTATCACATGTCCACCAATAGAAACAAATGTATATGTCCACCATTAATGTGATATACATAAAGGGTCAACTATTATTTTAATTGATTGTTTAAATCTAGGGTGAGTTACATAGTGCAACACTTATAAAGGGTATATTACATAGTGCAACACTAAAAAATTAACATTACAAAATGCAACATTAAGTGGACCCTTTTACTTACTATCTTGTTGTTGATCATTTTCCCATGCAAAAAGTAGCTTAGGGTATAGGTTTTTAGCTGCGCATATCAAATCAATCCCTTACCTCTATAATCTAAACCCCAAATTCAAAAATTGAAATCATTATTTAAGATAATAGGCGGTGAGGAGTTTTGCCTCGTAACACTCTCTGGAGACATGGTGGTGTGGACTGAGGCGTGCGAATTTTCCAAGCGGGCTTTGGTGGATTTCAGGCGGACGGCGGCGGGCTTTCAGCAGACGAACAAGCTGGGTCATTGGTTTCCATGGCAGATTCCGACGATTGGCGAGTGGCGGCCGATTGTGATGAACAAAGGAAATTATTCTTGAGCTTCATTCCGGCGTCTTGCCTTCGAAAATGAGGCTGTGAACATGATTTCTGGCGTTTAATTGTTTTACCTCTTTTTCAGCAACTCTTTCAATTTCCACGATTTCTTCCACTTTCTTTGAACACTGAACAAAGCATGGTGGTTGTCGCGGCTGTGGAGAACTGCTTCCAGTTCCAGGTGCAACGTGATGAAGAAGAACAGAGGTGTGAGGAGCTTTAATCATCTTCTCCGGCAAATGGCGGTGTGGTTTGCTTGCGGCGGTTTCGGGCAAGTGGTTTTTAGAGAATTCTGGTGTGGAACAGAGCATCGTTTCTTAGCATATCGGCTTACTTCCAGGCGTCGGAGTTGCAAATTTTCTAGCATGGGTGTGAGTGTTTCCAGTTTTCAGCACTTGGAACGGTGAACCGACAGCGACAATTGGCTTCGGAAATGAGTGGTCATGAATTTCGGTGATGATAGCTTCAATTCCTGTGGGCTTTTTCGATTTAACCAAGGACGACTTCTGGCGGCTAATGCAAGGCAGATTCGGTGGCAAGGCAGCGATCATGGGTGCGTGAACAGGTGACAGAGCTCTGAAATTCCGGCTGTGAGGAGTTCGCATCTCTGGCGAATTTGAGCTTTGGTTGCAGCCGCTGGGCGTCCCATTTTCCGGTGATGGCCACGGGCTGCTGTTGCTTCTCTCTTTTTCCTGTGAGTTAAAATGGCAGCAATTTGGTGGATGAGAAATGAGAGTTGTGTGGAGGACATAATGCCACGTTTCCTGTTTACTTTTAATTCTTTGGTCAACAACCTCATTCCTGCATATCCAATTCAATTATCAACTTCAAAATATAATTAATTAGGAAATGAGTTCAATTGCTTGGGCTTCTATTTTTCTCAATTGGGCTGATTTTATTTATTTTTATTTGGGCCAAAAAATATTGCATGAAATATTGGGTCCAATTTTGAAATGTGAATACAAATGTTCAACAACAAATTAGTAGTATTCACAATTTTGAAATTTGAATACGAACATTCAACAACAAATTAGTATATTCACAATTTTGAAATTCAAATTTGAATATTCAACAACAAATTAGTAATATTCACAAATTGAAATTTGAATATATATGGAAATAAATTAAAAGTATTCACATTTTGAAATTTGAATATGAATAGAAATATAATCTGAATATTTGCAAAAAATCTGAATATGTGTAAAAATCTGAATTGAAGAATTACGATTAAAATTCGAATATGTGTAAAAATCTAAATATATGACTAATTCAAAATTAAAACTAAAATTTTTAGCTAACTGTGTATCTAATAAACTAAAATATCAATTTTAAAAAGTAAAATTTAATTAGTTAACTATTAATCTAATTCAAAATTACTATTATGCAGGAGTTTATATTTTAGATCGAAAAATGCATCAGTAATTTGAGTTGCAAAAAAATTAAAAAAGTGGGGTATTGAATTGTTAAAAAAAAAAAAAATTGTTGTACACTAAAAAATTCAATACATGTGCTGCCAAAATTCTATTATGACTCTTTCATTTAATTTCAATCAATTAAAATAATCAATTGAGAAGAGAAGAGAGGAAACATGAAAAAAAAATGAAAAAAGAGAAAAAAGATGAGAGATGACGTTAGAAAAGAGCGAAATATGAGAGTGAAATGGTCAGAGAAAAAAACAAAAAAGAGAGAGAGTATGATATGACACACAATTTTATAAAAATTAATTTATTAGTAAGAAAAGTATTGTATTTTATAATAAAAAGTTGTGTTTTGAAATATGAGACTATGTGTGTTGTGTTTGGAAATATGGGCATAAAAAGTGTTGTATCTTTTAATTATTCCCTTAAATTTACTTAGGCCCTCCTCAACGCAGAGGTAAATGATGACTTGGAGGAGTGAGAAAAATCTGCTTTTGAATTTTTTACCATTGTGAGGTGGGGTGGGTTTATATCCTGGTAGAGGAAATATTATCCAGGTTTTTTTGCTGAAATGAGATTAGTGTGGGCCATGGCGCAGCTTTTCTTTCAAGCTTTTGTTTTTTTGTTCTTTAATTGCACGCATTCTTTTTCCTTTCCTTTTTTTGCAGAAAGATGTTGTGGTTTATTTTTTGCTTCATTCAATATGATCGTTGGCCTTTTTTAGTTTATTTTAATGTATCCGTTGGAGTTTATTTTTTGCTTTATTCAATATGGCCATTGACCTTTTAAAAAAAAAAATCAAACAGCTTTTATTTTTTGTTTATTTGTTTAACGGTCATATGCATATTTTCATTATAAATACCTCTTCTCATTTCACAATTTTTACTACTCTCATATTTTTCTTGTAATTCTCCACTAAAAAAAATATGGATAAAGAGTGAATGCAATGGTACAATTCTTCAAAATCAAGAGAAAATGCATCGTCTCCAACTACCAATTTTCGTCCACCAATTATCAACTTTCATCTTCAAAATCCTAATTTCCAACCCCAAAATTTTCCGATTCTTCCTGATGGCACTCAAACCAACCCGATTAATTTACATCAAATTCCCTACATGTATCCAACTCAATTTTCTTATATACCAGTTTCTCAATATGATTTTCATCCTCCAATTGGATCAAATTCTTCTAAAAAGGCTAGTGCAGATGGTTCTGAAACAGACGGCTTCAACATCGAACTCCCAACGTTCGTCTCCTTTCTCATCTTAATTCTCTCCAATCGGACTTGAGCGCATAGATCTCACTGCTGACTTTGAGGTAAAATTTATGTTGTTGCTTTTGAATCGGACTTGAGCGCATATGTAGATATTAAATTGACCGATGTGAAATTTATGTTGTTGCTTTTGAATATTTTTGTGTACTTTGCGTGCTTTGAATTTGTATTTTATCGTTTATGTAATAAAAAAATTAATAATATATTTTTGAATTTTTTAAAAATATAATAAAATATTAAAAATTAAAATAATTAAAATATTTAATTATTTATTATTTATCTAAAAGTTAGATAATTAATATAGTTGATAAATTAAATTATAAAAAAATAAATATGATTAATTAAAGTGGGTCCCCAAAAGACATACTTTTTGAGTTTATGCAATTGGGATGAATTTAGTTTTGAAGGTAAATATTTTTAACTTTTGAGGTGGCGCTGACGTGGCGAGAGAAAAACCTGCTTTTGGGGTATTAAGGCCTTATGTGTCATTATTATATTTGTAGTTGACATATGTTTATGTCCATCGGTTGACATGCATGTGCTCATTTTCGCGTTTAAAATCCTAACAGAATTAAAAATATTCATAGTTTTAAAGTCCAAAATTTAAAAAACAATAACATATAGGTGTTAATGATTCAAAATTACTCGATGCATCAATCATCATCAATCATAATATTAGAATCCTATTGGCAAGTATACTCCATGCTTTTCTTGTACATTTGTATAGACGTTAAATAAAAAAATAACTAAATTGAATACAAATTACAAATATAATTATCAATATAAATATAAAACAGTCTTTTTTTTTTTTGAAGTATCTAATTTTTTTAAAGCTTGTTGGGTATTTAGTGTATTTTATTCCCTATTGTGTATTAAACATAATTTAATTTAATTTTAAATTTTCATATTAAAACTTAAAACGGGCTATCATGCCTACCTGGCCATCTGGGCCGGGCAAAACTAAACAACCTTTTGACCTCTATATTTTAAGTCACTCCATACTTCACCCCATTCGGACGGCTCAAATTGTCGATTATAGTGAATTAGAAAAGTTAGTTAGACTAAGGGTAGTGTTGGTCCAATAAATTAAAATTAATTATATTTTATATAAATATTTAAATATTGTGTGAATGAAGTCTATAAATTGAATTCCTTTTTAAAATTCGTAAATTATTGTGTGACATTTCAAAAAAAAAATCTGTAAATTATTGTTGAACAAGAGAAGTATAGCATTAAAAATTTACATATTCAACATCAATATATAGTTGAAAATTGAACTCGAATTCACAAGTTTAACAAAATTTAATGTTAATGCTATTAAAATTTTAAGTAATATTTATATGAAAGGGTTATATTCTTAAATTTTATTTTATCATTTAGTTCATTCTGAATGTACTTTTGACTGTGTATTTTTTATAATTTTTATATACTTATTTCTCTTTACAATTTTAAAAAAAAAAAGTGTGTCATTCTTTTTTTCCTTTTATATATGCATGAAGAGTACTGAATACTTGACATTTCTATTCAACTTCAATCGTTTTTTTTTTTTTCATATATTGAGAAGACAAGAGTTTTTATTTTAAATTTTTATTGGAGTGTTTAAAATTTGTTTAAGTGCTTAATTTTTTTAGCAACACTTGTGTAGAAATTTCTACCGTAGAAATATCCATTTTTGAAAAATTCTCGGATCTAAACCGGGTCGGGTCATATTTGGACATTTTTTTCCAAAATTCGAGCAACTTATAGTTCCAGGTTTTTTCGCACCCACGCATGTTACAATTTGAGCAAATGCGTGTTACAATTAGGCAAAAACTGTGTTACTAATTCTTAAAAAATTAATTTTTTGTACTTTTCAAGTAACTATAAAGAAAATATGTATTTCTTCAAGTATAAATATGTGTTATTTAATTTATTTTTTATTATCTTTGTTGATTTATGTTAATAATATGTTTTTTCGCTCCCAGATATGTTACAATTTGGGCAAATGCTTATTACTATTAGGCAAAATCTGTGTTACTAATTCTTAAAAATTTAATTTTTTGTACTTTTCAAGTAACTATAAAGAAAATATGTATTTCTGCAAGTATAAATATGTGTTACTTAATTTATTTTTTATTCTCTTTGTTGATTTATGTTAATAATATGTTATTCATGTACTTAATACATCATTTAATACCTTATATATGTTATATAAAATATAATATATATTTTTATAAAGATAAATAAATGTTTGTGTATACAGTAAAACACTTTTGATCTTGCTGTAACACACATTTACTCTAATTGTAACACGCATTTATTCTAGATGTAAAACACATTTGCAGTAACACAAATTTACTCCAATTGTAACATAAATTTGCAGTAATACATATTTACTCTATTTGTAACACATATTTGTTCCTCAATTTGTGTTATTATATGAGCATATATGTGTTACTATAGGATAAAATTTATTTTTATTAAGAATAAATATGTGTTACACATACAATGTAACATATACATGTGTTACATTGCATGAAAAATATTTACTTCTATAAACATAAATGAATATGTGTAGAAAACAATATTTAATCTGGTTGTAACACACGTTTTGCCTTAAAGTAACATGCATTTGCCCAAACTGTAACATTCCTGGGAGCGAAAAAAACTGAAATTATAAGCTGCGCGAATTTTGAAAAAAAAATACTCAAATTCGACCCGACCCGATTTAGACCCGCGAATTTTAAAAAATGGATATTTCTACGGATCTTAGATCTGTAGAAATTTGTATATACGTTTTTGTCTAATTTTTTGGGCCACATAATATTTTCTGGGCAATCTTTTTTTGAGCAGAAAAAGTTCAAACCATCCATCTATAAATTAATAATTGCTATTTGCAATCCTTTAAATTCTAAAGCCATAACATACTGTACTACTGTAAATAATTAAATTAGAGTTCATTTTTTAAAGAATTTTCTTCTGTGCTAAGGTAGTTTGTCTTCTCTCACGAGTGACTACTTTTGGTATGAATGTTGGATTGTTACTGTTTTTTGTGTTCTCCCTTTTTAGTTAATCTCAGGATTTCAATATATTCTTTAGTCAATTATTTTATTTTATTTTTGGTTCGGTACCAATACGTCATTTTAATCAACATTAAATATTAAATATTAAGGTAATTTACAAATAAATACTGTGAAAAAAAAATTTATATGCAAATATTATAAATTAGAATCTATGTAAATCACTTTAAATTTTAGACAAAATGAAAATATTTCGATATTTTAAACAAGAAGAAAAATTCCAAAAAACTGTGTATGTATATAAATTTGTTAAAATTGTAAAATTTATTCAAATTATTTTGTTAAATTTATTTATTAAATATTTGTTTTTAATTTTTTTTATAAATTTTAAATTTACATATATCATCAATATTTCTATAAATTTAAGCTGTCAATCTTCATTTTAGATGATCCAAAACCAACCTATCAATGAACCAGCAACCAAACCCGTGGCCAACAGCACCGCCATAACAATGGCGGCGACCTCCGCCTCCGGTGGCGGCACCACTTTCGGAGCAAGGATCATAACGACACTCGTAAGATAGCCGTTGCTCAACCCCAACATCACCGTGAGAACCACCACCGGCGCCTCCGTCCTCAGCCACTCCGGCCCCCGGAAACACCCAATAAACAGGGGATAAAACAGCACCCTCCCAAAACAACCCCACGTCGCCTTCCCTAATCCCTTCATAACATAAACCCCTGTAAACATCTTTCCTACAAAATCGGACACATTGTATGTCGCGATCAATGCAATTGGGTACCAATCTTTCAAAAGATTGGATCTAATGTTTTCCGCTAAGAATCCAGGGAATATTGAGAGCGTGACGGTGTATATCATGAAGATTCCAAAACCTGGGAATCTGATCTTGGAGAAAGTTTGCCGGAATTGGGATGAATTGTACGGTGGGAGGAAGCTGTTGTTGCAGTGGTGGTGCATTAGCGGTAATTTGTAGAGAATATTGGAGCAGAGGATGCATCCGATTAGGAGAGCAGAGCTAACAATGAAATAAAGCTGTGCGCTTATTTTGAGGCCTTCTGGGGTTTGGGGCAGAGATGCTTTTGTTATGATCCTTAGAATTGAAATCAAAACACCTGCAATTTTGAGGACCACATTTGTAATTTAAGCAATTTATATAGACAAAAACTCCTATGAATCCGAATTCACAGTGAACTCGGATTTTTAATTATCACTATCACGTATATACACTATCACTGTTATGAATATTGACTATTGTTGTTTTGCATATACACTAGTACGGTTGAAAAATTAAGTATTTTTTTATAACAGTGATAGTATATATAAATAATAGGGATAATGATTACACATAAAAATATCAATCCACCCTAATCTAACAAAACAAACCATCCCTTTATGTATTAATTTACCCCAGTTTGAAGTTGGAAGAAATATGTGTGAGGAGTAGGGTTGCAAACGAATCAAATAATTTTGATTCGATTCGGTATTCATATTCGAATTTCGATATTCGTATTCGAAATTTTATGATTCGAATTCGATTCGATTCGATTATTATTCAAATACAAATACAAAATTATGATATTCGATTCGATTCGATTCGTTTGCAACCCTAGTGAGGAGTAGGTAAGATCGCATGATCTTTTTTAAAAAAAAATATATGCATCGGAGTTATATAGATACATTATTATTATAATGTTCATTAATTATTATTGTACAACAATCAAACATTAAACATTTTTAATAATGATAATGTGTATGAAAAATTGTGATATTTAAAAAAATAGTAATAATTTACATAAATTCAAGTTAAAAAAAAAAATTGTCATGTTAGGAGGAAAGAAATTAAAGACTATAGTAATTAAATTCATAAAAAAGAGTAAGTCTCTTATGCATTAAGTCAGTGCAATTTAAGTGTATTTTTAAAAAATTATATTATTTATTACTGACAAATTATTATTGAAAAGTTACACCACTAAAGATACACTTTTCAGTAATAACATATGTAATTTTTTAGTAGTATTTTGTATAACTTTTTAAAAATAAAATTGAGTTACACAGTGCACCTGGTGCATACAAGATTAAGGCCTTAAAAAATAGTTCTTTTATAAACATATTTTATCTCATATTAAAATATTATTAATGATTTGTAATAGTTAGTGGGGACAAAAGATGTAAATAATATTATTTTTCTCCTAAAAAAGATAATCAGTATAACATTAATGATATAACTGCAATGAAAACAAGCACTCATTCAATATATAAATGTAAAGACATTACCATTAAATTTTTTGAAACAAGCTGCCTCCTAAATCGGTTAAATTTACCCCACTAATCCTGCTTTTCATTTTATTACTACTAATTATGAATTTGGACTATTTCATTTACAATTTTTTTTAAAAAAATTTACATATAGATTTAAAAAGTCACTATATTTACAAATAGGTTCAAAATATTTGCATAGAAGCACATATTTTTTCTGCACATAAATATTTTTTTTTTCTGCACAACACATATTTGTAAATATAGTGATTTTTTTAAACTTTTACGTAAATCACACATTTTTTTTTCTTGACTATTTAAGTTTGTTGTCACCTTTTGTAATAAAAAGATTACCTGAAGAAGCAGTGCCAGCAAAAAAAGCCTGCATGTATTGTTTAGGCAGCTTCCCAGCAGTTCCAATCAAGCTCCCTCCAATCAATCCATCAGCTAAACCACAAATCAAAACAGAGGATACCACCATATAAAATCCTCTGCTTGACCTCATCTTTTTTTGCAATGCCCAATTCATCATAGGTGTAGCCATTAGAGAGACAACAAACATGGAAAATCCCAAATTCATCCTCAATTTTAGGCTCAAATTTCTCCTAAAATAACTCCATTTCAAAAGCGCCACCAGAACCAGCAACGAAGAACCCATATACGCCACGGAGAACACCTTCTCCACGTGTCGATCTGGGTATAGGTAGCCGAAGTAATCGACGGCTGTGATCAAAGCATTCCACGGCAGCAAATTCCCGGCCCCTAGAAAAAAGTGGAGAATGTATGCAATCTTGGATTTGTCCCCATCATGATCACTTGTCGCATCTTTCGAACTCTTTAAACTCTCCATTCTTGAAAAAAGTTAACCGTTTTAAACTCTTTAAATTCTGATTAAACCCCGTATGTTTACAGACCGTTTCGTCTATCTGTAATTAAGAGGACGAGAAGGTAAAATTTAGTCAATCTCAATGGTTATTCAAGAATATTAAAGGTTTGTATTTGGGACATCATACATATATATAAGTCATAAGTTGCAAGGGATGATATCGAACATTATTGAATGGAACATAAGTGTGACAGAATATCCCAATTCGTGGTATGAAAAATTGATGGTAACTGATGCCTTATTAATACTGAAATTCTTAACTGAATTGTATGGTTGGCAGCTAACTTCTTGTCCATCTCAATCAAGATCATATTTACTAGACTTGACAGCCTGGAAAATGCCTTTTTTTCCATTGTCATCTTACTTTAATTAGGAATGTTAGGAAAAAATAAAAAATATCTTGTCTTGCTGATCATTAACTAGGAGTAGTAATTTGTGTACATAATTACTCCTCACTTGGGGCTTGATTAATTGTCCATATATTGCATGATCAATGGTCTAGATTGATTTAACATTTAGGGTTTATAACCAGTTGGGTTAGCTCACCTGGCCACCGGGCTCCTCGCTTTAGTGAGTGATCCCCTTTGGGAACGAATTAGGAGGGAGATATAAGGTTGAACTTGAAAATATGGAGTGTAAGGAGATTTTGTGAACAAACTTCTAACTACTAACAACTAACATTTACCTAAAAAAAAAAAACATTTAGGGCTTATTTGGTTCAATGGACAAGATAAGTAACTCAAGATAGATTAGACAAGATTATAATGTAGAGATTGCTATTTGTGAGTTTAATAGTATATTTGAATTGATGGATTAAGATAATTAGTAATATAAGATAATTTCATTTTGAATGTTTGGATTGTACGATTAATAATAAAAAAATATGCAATTGACAATTTTGCCCTCTATATCATAAATTAAAATAAAGTGAATTATGGTTCTCCTTTCCAATATAAGAGGAGTATTTTAGTAAAGATAAACACAATAGATTATTATCATACCTCTTTTTTAAGATAATATTATCTACCATTCATAAGATAATTGAATTTTAGTTTTGGAATTTTTATTAATCTTGGGTCTTTGTCCATTAAACCAAACATCAAATTACATAAGATAATTTAATTTATATTAGCTTATCTAACGAATCAAATGAGACCTTAATGTTAAGTATTTGCTTGAAATAAATGGGACAAAAAAAAATATTTTTCATGTACACTTGGTGCACAGATATTTCAGTTTAAATTAGTGTTATATTTTATTTCACATTTTCAATCTAATTTAGTGCACGTTACAAGCTAATTTTCTTTGTTGGGCCAATATAAGTCTTAAAGAACTGGAGAGTATCCCCTCATGCACAACATCCTGCTATACAATAGGGGATCTTTTCCACAAAGGAACCATTCTCATTTTTTGATCCCTAGTGTTATTTTGATTATATCCCTATAATATCAACTTACAAGTTTGTCTTAAAGACGTTTATATTAGTAGTACTCCCTCCATCTAATATTAGTGCTTTCCTCCAAATTAACATGCAAATTAATACAATCAAGTCTGGATTGTAATCAAATAAATTGATAATCTCCTTGGGCAGGTAGTACTTCTACCTTCGCCCTTGTGGTTCGTTTGTTGTGAGTAGGGGTGAAGTAAATACCGAAAATACCGGTATACCATACTGAAAAATATAGAATTTATTGAAAATTTCGGTATACCGAAAATAACGGTACGATATCAGCATAGAATTTTAAAATTTTCGGTATACCTGTATATACCGAAATATTTTCGGTATAAATTGGTATACCGAATTTTTTTTTCGGTATCTCGGTATACCGATATGTATCATTATGATAATTAAAATTTAATATTAATATTAATATTTAATATTTTATTTATTTATAAATAATTAATTAAAATTTGACTAAAATTATTTCGGTAAGGACTGGAATAATTCGGTATCGCGGTATATACCGTTATGGTCGGTATACCGATGTAGTCGGTATTTCGGTATGAGTCAGTATATATTGAAATATCGGTACGATACGGTATACCGAAAATTTCGGTACGGTATGCGGTATGCATTTTTAGTATACCGAAATTTCGGTTTACTGAACTTCGGTATACCGAAAAATTCGATACGGTACGGTATGTCAGCCCTAGTTACGTGGATAAACTGGAGAGTGAAGAATGATTAATTTATATTTAATGGAATGTCACCTAATTTAGATAAAAAAAGCATAGATGAAAT
The DNA here is from genome assembly GCA_026898435.1 of Prunella vulgaris. Taxonomy (NCBI): domain Eukaryota; kingdom Viridiplantae; phylum Streptophyta; class Magnoliopsida; order Lamiales; family Lamiaceae; genus Prunella; species Prunella vulgaris. The sequence continues at coordinate 166,279 of JAPKLY010000457.1, forward strand.
CAAGACATTTGATCGTGGATAGTATCAAAAGGGTCAAATGCAAAGAACCGTTAACCTTTTATATAGTGGTATCAATCATGATCTTAGGAAGTGTTTGTGAGTCGAGAAGTTTTCGTTCATTCATGTAATTTTGCTGTCAAAATTGAATGGGTACTTCTTCTTGTACTCATTGCCTTAGTTAATTAAGTAGTAGTAGAATTAGAATAGAATTTTAATTTGATAACTCGGATGATGAAATATTTTGTTTGTATGTGATTAATAAAATTTAGGCTTAGTCTTATATGCACTCAATTGCACCGTGCAACTCAAGTTCATTTTTAAAAAGTTACACAAAATATTAATGAAAAGTTATACATATTATTACTGAAAAGTGTATCTTTAATAGTGTAACTTTTCAGTAATAATATGTATAACTTTTCATTAATATTTTATGTAACTTTTTAAAAATGATCTTGAGTTGCACGGTGCAATTGAGTGCATATAAGACTAAGCCTAAATTTTATTAATCACCTACAAACAAAATATTTCATCATCCGAGTTATCAAATTAAAATTCTATTCTAATTCTACTACTACTTAATTTGTGTAACTTTTCAGTAATAATATGTATAACTTTTCATTAATATTAACTTTTTATCTTTAATAGTGTAACTTTTCAGTAATAATTTGTGTAACTTTTCAGTAATAAATAGTATAACTATTTAAAAATATATTTGAATTGCACGATGTAACTGGTGCACAGGATACTTATTCTAAAATTTATTTTGCCATTTTGAAAAAAAAAAAAAAGAAGAAAAACCCTCCAAGAATTCTGTCTTTTCGTGTATCCTAGGAATACATCAATATTTTGTTAATTTTTCCTTCCAAGAAATTTTCTAATATATTCTAAATTCTAATTAGAAAATTTCTACTAATTTCTGAGATGACAGGGCAGTTGACAAATTTGGGTAGAAATTCAATGGGATTTGATTGATATGTTTGAAATTGAGAATCAGATGGCTATAGGCATTAGGCTTTTGCATATATGCTCATAATCTCTTTTTCTTTATTCTTTTTTTTTTTTCTTTTCTACAACCTTATACGTGGAGCTTGTTCATGATACAAAATTAATACTATTACAATAATTCACTAATATAATTAAATATATAAACTAAAATCACAGCATAAGATAATATTGTAGCATTAATAAATACATATAATAATATCAATTTCATACTATAAATAAGTTTTACGAGAAATTGGCTCGATTCCTTCTATTATGGTATTGAGTTGTGGGGACAAAAAAATGGATGGGTTGCATTAGATAACACCCTACGCGGCACATGCTACTAAATGAACTCGAATAATTAGGATACAGAGTGGATCACGAGGAACAATATATCAATTTGCTGTTTGATACTTTTTATGAATAATTATATTTTATATCATAATTTTCATTTGTCAAACAACTTTGGATCCATATATAGTGATTCTGGGTGAAAAGCTCAAGTGAAATATGAAGCAATTTGTATGGTTGTAAAAGTTCCAACAACTTAAACTGATGGAATCTAAACTTTGCTTGTTGGTAGTGGTAATCACCTGTTAATCATGCAGCAGTGGTCCTGCCTCAATGAGCATATGTGTCAGCGTGGTTATGGGTAATGAGAATACACTTTCATTAATACTCCCTCCGTCCATAATAATTGGTCCTATTTTTTTGCATGTGATTTATTGCAATATATCGGAGGAGGGTTTTATGGGGCATTGTGAGATCCGTTTACGAATTTAAAAATTGTAAATACAAAATATGTTTGTATATTTTTCATATACAACTTTTAAATTCCTAAACGGACCTCACAATAACACATAATATCTTCCAACATATTGCATTAAACCACGTGCAAAAAAGAAGGGCCAATTATTGTGGATGGAGGGAGTAATGTTTTGGTTAGAGTAAACAAAAGGATAATCACTAACGTCATAATAATTAATCCTTTCATAATACTCATAGTCATTCTCCAACTTAAATTCATACCACTTCCTAAATCGTGAAATCGTCTTTAAAATTTGTTCCATAAGATTTAGACAGAAAATAAAATTGGAAAATTTGGTAAAATGCCACTTTAAAAGTTGTAGTTTGAAAAATATTACTTCCTCCGTCCCCAAATTTATTTTTATTTGTATGGGCACGAGTTTTAAGAAAAGTAAAATAAAGTAGATAAAGAGAGGATATTGTGGAATAATTGTGAGGTCCACTAGAGAATAAAGTGATTGTTTGTGAGTTTGATAATAAAATAATTAATATTTTCTAAAAAAGGAATGTGAATAAATTTGAGGGATAGACGAAAATGAAAAGTGGAAATAAATTTGAGGGACGGAAGGAGTACTTAATATATATATATATATACTGAAAAAGCCCCTTGCAACCCTATGTGACCCTTTCACAAACTCTTCTGCGATTTTTGTGCGACTTTTTTAGTGCCACTTTTACAAAATAAAATATGTTAAATCATATTTTTTAAAATGCAACTTCAAAAGTGAAATTTTCACTACAAAAAATAAGTGTTTTAGCGATTGATAATTAGTGGGTGGCTACTAATCGATCGTTAATTATGATATTAGCGTCGATTTTGACTATTAGTTAAAGTTGGAAAGATAACGACTAATTTACGATCGTCGTCGGTCGCTAATTTCATAAAATAGTTAGTGACCACCAAAAATCGATCGCTAAATTTTTGTTGACCAATTAGCGACCGACATTGGCGGTCGCAAAATTTATTAGTTATTTAGTGACCGTTATAGTGGTCGCAAAACTTGGAATTTGAAGTGAGTAGTTGAGAAATAGTGATCCAATTTGGTTTTTTAATTTTACGATCACTTTCAGGCGGTCGTTAAATTAAAAATTAAGTTAGTGACCGTCTTTTCGGTCGCTAAATATCAAATCCGAAGTGGGTATGTGAGTAATAATTGCCCAATTCGATTTTTTATTTTATTTTGTGACTGTCCAGGCGGTCACTAATTGAAAAAATGGCTGTCACAAATCCATGAATATACAACAGCTTCTGCTCATTCTTCTTCACTTTCTTTATGAAAAAAAAAACCCACACCACTTCATCTAAAAAAATGTCTCAAATTCAAACGAGTATTGTTTCGACATGTTGGTTGCAATCGTGCAGGTATGTTGTCACATTGTGTTCGTTGCTTCAATTTCACCGTACGTTTTTACAATTTCATCGTTTGATTCTCTTGTTGAATATAATTTAGTTGTTTCTTAAAAGAATAGTAGATAAAACATTTTTGTATGTATTTATGATAAATTTAGCATTATTTATTGTATATTAATTGTTATATGGATATACCTATTTTTATTGGAGACTACTCCCAAATTTATTAGAATTTGCTTGTGAATTACATATATGTTTGATAAATTTAGTGTAACTGATATATAATCTATTGAAAATTTTATTTTTAAAAAATGGATATGCTTGTTTACAGTCAAAATTCGGTCGAATTTTTTTATAATTTAAATGTGATATATTCTTAATTTGAAGTAGATGGAACTCTCTGATCGTCGTTGGATGTATCAAATGGCTCGTACAATACAATGACTCATCAACTTTGAGTTTTGTCAAAAGATTGATGAGTTTATTGAGTTTGCCTCTCGTTATCCATATTGCATGGATAGTTGTGATTGGGTTAGATGTTCTCGTACATGCAAAAAGTGTGGTAACAGGAGATTCTTGAGCATTGATGAGGTTAAAACTCATCTTGTGAGGTTCGATTTTGTTCAATTTTACTACAATTGGACCGAAATGGTGAAGATCGTTGGAATTAAAAAATGAAACAATGGTTACATTTTATGATCAGTGAAGTAGTGGTGAATGTGAGAAATTTGAGGTTGGTGGTTTGAGCCATGCATAATCTGCATACTTCATGCTTTAAGACATCACTGGATGAGACACATGAATTCCACAAGTATCATATGATGATTAATGAGTCTGTTTTAGATGGTCACCACACATCCATCGAGGAAGAACCAAATTTGATCAATTTTCCAGTAAAATTTTACATGTCAAATTAATAGAGTCAATCTTGCACGAGGCGGAGCATAACTTGTGCTAGTTTCTAAACTGTCTCATCTCAAGTAAAAATATCTTAAACAAAATTTTGCGAAACCAATACTTCAAATATATAAAGTGACAGATTTTATTACATGGTAATATCATTTTTTGCGAAGAAAATATAAATATCACTTTTAAAATTCAATTTAAAATACGAAACACATTTCAGAAGGCAGACACGTATAATTCTTTTTGTGTATTAATTAAATGCTTGACAAGTGTTTAACTTTTGTATTATATATATTTATATATGTATAAAATATTATATAAAGATAAATTTATGAAACCAACCAGAATTCTCTATTTCAGAATCTCTTTATTCTCATTAATTTTAATTTTTAGAGTTAAATATCCCCATTATATTTAAAGTATAATTAATAATCTCATCCATTAACTTAATTATTTTATGTCAGTTCACTCCTTATGCTTCCTACCTAGCTAACAGGTCTTCTCACCTCAATAAATCTCCTGATCTCATTTGATCTTATTTCCTTTCAGTCTTCTCGTAAGAGTTTTCCCTTAGTCAAATTCTATTCTAAACGTACCTATACTAGCTATCATTAGCTGACTAACAGACTCAGATTGACGATGATTCTATTACAAAGTCTCCTAGTTTTTACATCATCAAAATAATAACATATTTTTTTTACCTAATAGAAACCGAAGACGAACTTGATAGCCCCGTCACTGTTACACCACAAAACCGATATCTTGGAGTGTGGAAGATGTAGCTCATAAAATAAGGTATTAATCCAAATGAGATTTAAAGTAAGAGATTTATATTTGTAATACCCGGATTAAATAAATTAGAGTATTTTTATTTTATTTTATTTAGTCTAAGAGTTTAATTCCTATTAATTTAATTTTGTGGTTTTTTTAGTTAATTAGGAATTAAGTTTAAGAATTGAAATTTTGGGTTTCTTGATTAGGAATTGAATTTAAATTCATTGGGTTTAATGAGTGTTTAAGTGGAGAATGTAATTTGTTATTTGTTTAAAAGGGGTAATAGAGGATTTATTTTCGTGGAGGTATTTTGCATGTCAGGTTTGGTTTAGTCTTTAAACTAGGCTTTATCACCCATTAAAGTTCATGGCTAAGGATAGGAATGAATTTGCCTTATCTTTTGGTTATGATGGGTTAAATTGTCAGTTAGCTTGTGGGAATTAAAAAGAATTTACTTTTGGTTTCGGTTAGCATAGTATTAATTCCTTGCACTTATTAGAAGTTAAGAGGTAACCGACTATTTCCTCAAAGAAAATTAGCCGACACCTATGAAAATAAGTATAACCATTTCTTTTATTTTGGAGATGAGATGTGTGTTTTTAGTTCAAGTGTTCCATACTGTTTCAACAAGGGAGAGAGAGAAGGTTTCGGTAAATAAGAATTAAAACTGCATATTTTGTTCTAAGCAAGTTATGGATCGAGGATTAGCGTCGTTCGTCGTACATACAATATTATTTACAAATTGTTCAACAAATCAAAGGTGGGGGATTCTTAAATTTTTGGTGATGTATATGTATGTGCATGTTAAATGTCTTTTAGCCAAACCGGTGTGCACGTCGTTCATCATTTTATGATTTTCGTGGGGTATCACCAATGCATGTACATTTACTTGCAATTATACGGGTGTGCTACTCAGGGTCTCGCGAGGGGTCCTGAGGGGGTATCACAACAAGAAAAGTAAAGTTCAGAACGATATTAGCCTGTGTGAAAATATCGTTAATACGCGTGTGCTATTCGAGACAATAAAAGTTGTCTCGGAGCGGTATTACATATGAAAGTAAAGATATGTCTTGCACTTAAATATTTTATGTCCCTTTTATTTAATTTTGAACATGTATGAACCCCACTGAGCTTGTTGTTTTGCTCACCCCTTTAAAATTAATATTTTCAGGAGATCTAACTTGAGGTGGTGGCAGTTGGGATGGTGGAATGGACGAGGGTCATCTGATGGTTTTTATGTCAATTAGTAAATTCATTGTTTTAAAATGTTTTAGCAAGTTTATTCATGTTATTTGTAGTCTAAATTGTTTATATTTAATTTATACATTCAACAGGACTTTTGGTGCATTAAACATTTTTATTTTATGAATTATGTTCTTATGTGATTGATATCATCTTAAGAGTCCTTAGTTACTGCATGTGGAAAAAAATATTACAAGTCTACTTTTATTTATAAAAAAATGTTGTTTAAAATATTTTTTAATGAAAAGGTCCAATAACTTTATTTTCAAAACTTAGCAAATTAATTTTATCTAAAATTTTATTCTCAAATTTATAACTTGTTACGAGTCTTGAAAACTGGGCTTCTAGATTAAAAATTCAGCTATTATATTATTAAATTCAATGTCTTTAATGTAGTTTGTAGATTCGGTCCTTTAATTTTTTTAATATATTTTGATCCCTTCAAGATTAAAATTTTATTAAAGAAAATTAGTTCACGCTTTAAAATTTTCCTTTCGAACCCTTTAATTTAGAAATTGAACTTTTGAAAAAATGGGGCGTGACAATATTCAGATTAGATACTGCTACGAGACACCACGTCTTGCTTTCAAGAGCACCATATGAGAAAGTCAATTCAGAAGGATTCTTGTGCATGCAAGACTTCCATTATATTGATTTTATTTTGAGTAGGAGAGGAAAGAAATTGACTGACTATATATATATGTTTACATAAACAGAAAGACGACCAGGCCTGATAATATATAGTGAGGTACGTATTGTAGAGCTCATATATATATTGCTAGCTACGGTCAAATGAAGGAGAGTTATTTTTCAAAAGTTTAAAACTAGGACATATATATATAAAGGGGTAGGAGAGGGTTTGTAGGTGTCAAGACATGTAGGCCTCGATCGAGGATTGAGTAAGTTTGATAGAGTTTTATATAGTGCATGCCAGCTCAATGCCAAGGAAGTACGTAATTGACCTCCTCGATCATAAATATATAATTTGTGATGAAGAGCATTAATTAATGAGCTTGTTATCATCATATCATATTAATTAAATGAGAATAATTAATCAATAGCTTGACATGTGCAAGGCGCGATGGAAAATTAAGACAAGCAAAAAAACCAACCTAAAACCTTTAAGTGTCATATATATCAGACTTTAGGGACCTGTAAGACTTAATTTGTTCAAACATATATAACCATGTTTAGAACAATCCCTAGAAGCACTTAGGTTGTTCCATGTATAGTAGAAAAGTATTATTAATTAATGTCAATCTATTAAATATATATACACCCTTTTGTAATATCAAGTGTTGGCTAGAAGTACTTTTGGTTTAACAACCCCAACCTTTGATCTGTGAGCATGGGATGAGTAGATACGGATATATAAAACTGCATTTGGAATTGGGGAATAGGTGAGGGAATAAGATCATAGGCATTGTTCTAAAAACTGTCAAGTCGGCCGACCCATTTTGCCCCAAATCGGTGGAAAAAAACGTCTGGAGCAGTAATCGGCGTCTAGATCGTCCGACTAGACGGCTGACTTGCCGACTAGGCGCCGGCTTATGTAAAATACTTTTTTTTCTTCGATTTTTCTTTTATCATTTAGAAACTACTTATTCCATAATTAGTTTGAGTTCGTAGTTTTTTTTACATATCATGTTGCTTATCTTTTCATATGTAGAACTTTAAAGATTAAAATTTAAACTAATATGTGTCATTTTTTGGATTTTAAATTATGACTTTATTTCATTTTAAGTTTCATGATTGTTATCACTTATAATATTAATTTTTAAAGGTGATTATGTTAATTTTTTATTTATTTTATGCATAATATTGTATTATTAATTTATTAAATAATTAATTATATTTGTTATTTGATGTTTCCAACTAGTCCCTGACTAATCGCTCTAGTCGCTAGACCCTAGTGGCTCGACCGACTAGCGACTAACGATTTTTAGAACACTGATTATAAGAATGAGAAAAATGTAAACTTGCCGCACAACTAACATTAATAGACCTTAGACTTTAATGGTACATATATTTTCCTTTGAACTTTCCACCACCATTCTTCGAATCTTAAGCATCCAGATTAGCAACTGTCAAGACCACCAAGAATGTAAATGATGAGATCATCTTCTGATATCTTATGTCTAGCGGCTTAAATTCCATCAGCAATCAAACGAATCTGAAGAAAAAAAAATCATATAAAGATAATCCTTTTTTATAGTTTGTAACTTAAGCACATATATATATAGCTCACGCTTTGGATTGAGAATGAAAAGGCTTTTCAATGATTCTCCAACCATCTAATGCATGCACACATCGAGAGAACATACCCTAACATACATTCTGAAATAGAATTAAGTAACCAACTAAGCATTAATTGATCAATAAGATTCCAGACTGTGTCAGATGATACAATGTGAAAAATCTAAGAACACCATTGTAACAATAAATTTTTATGAAATTAATATAATAACGCGAAAAAGGGATTATAATTTTATTTATTTTCAAATCTACTTAAATTTTGAAATTTATAATCTATAAATTTGCTCCTCCGATTCTTCTCTTAGATCTTGACTTTAGGATTTTGAGGACTTTACGGGCTTTGATCTTGAAAGATCTTTTCGATTTACAGACCTTTCAGACTTTTGGGACTTTCATATTAAAAGATCTTTTGATATACAGGTTTATATCGTCAATTTGAGGGTGTCGAGCCTTATTTCGAATTAAATGTTATTTCTTTGAGATTTTTGGTGAACTTCGAAGAACACCGTATGATGACCTCCGCTGAAGATCTTCAAGAATAACATTGATAGAGAGGTTGATCTCGGATCAAACACTAATATTTATTGTTTTGCATAAAGAATGCTATTGAAGTTGTGACGACTGCCTTTGAAGCTTCGAAAATGTCGACTTACTGATGTTTGATGTGTGTAAAAAATGACTAGAATGAGACCTCAAACTATAGGTGCAGAATTCTAAATTTATGGGCCAAATTTAATGAGCCAAAAGATTTTATCCGAAAAGATTTGATTTGATGTATAATTCTAGACTAGATTCAATGAACCGGACAAGACTCGTAGTTATCCAAAAAAAATTATCAGGCTTCCTGATCAGATTTATCATATGGGGCTTCTTAATGGGTTTCAAGAATTTTGGATAGACTTTATTTAATTATTGAGCTTATAAGGAGCAATTTATTTACTGGACTTTAGAGACTTTAGATGCTCAATTTAATTTATTGAACTTTAGAATCCTAATTTGATTTTAAAGTCTCAATTTAATTTATTATTTTAAAAATTAAATTGATTTAAATTCTGAACAATAAATTTATTTGATATTTTAACACATAACTTTTTCCGTATTATTTTATTTGGGAATAAATTTTATTTTCCCACAGCCATCACAAAGTTAAAAGATGTACTATTGATCTAAACGTAGAATATACGAGCTCATCGTTTCAGCTGTATACAGCAACAAAGATGATGATTGCCCCTCTTTGTTCTACTATAAAAATACGTGTATTTTAACTTACTAGCGTAACCGACTACCACCATGCATGTGGATGAATTGTATCAGATGCATGCACGTGGACATGTGCTCCACGTGTATGCTAATTCTTTAAGGGCTCATTTGGTCAGATCGGATTGCCTATTTCAATTCATGTTGCATCTGATATTCCACTCACCGGATGATTGTCATGTGTTAAATATTAAAATTACTATTTAATCCCTCTTAATATATACCGTGTAATATATTTAACACATGGCAATCATCCGGTGAGTGGAATAGCAGATGCAACATGGATTGTAATAGGCAATCTCATCCGTCATTTGGTTTAGTAAACAAAATAAATAACTCAAGATATATTAGATAAAATTATAATTTAAAAATTATTATTTGTGAGTTAAATAATATATTTGGATTGATAGATTAAGATAATTAATATGTAAGATAATTTCACTTTGAATGTTTGGATTGCAATATTAATAAAAAAAAATATGCAATTGACAATTTTGCCCTTTATATCATAAAAAAAATAAAGTGAATTATGTTTCTCATTTCCATATAAAAGGAGTATTTTAGTAAGATAAAACACAATGGATTATTATCATACCTCTTCACTAAGGTCTCATTTGATTCGTTAGATAAGCTTAAGATAAATTAAATTATCTTATGTAATGGACAAAAGTTCAAGATTAATAATAAACCCAAAACTAAAATTCAATTATCTTATGAATGGAACATAATATTATTTTAGGCAAGAGGTATGATAATAATTCATTGTGTTTATTTTTACTAAAATACTCCTCTTGTATTGGAAAGGAGAATAATAATTCAATTTATTTTTGTTTATGATAAAGAGGGCAAAATTGTAAATTGCATATTTTTTTATTATTAATCTTACAATCCAAACATTCAAATGAAATTATCTTTACATTACTAATTATCTTAATCCATCAATCTAAATATATCATTTAACTCACACATAACAATCTCTAGATTATAATCTTACCTAATCTATCTTGAGTTATTTATCTTGTCCATTGAACCAAATGAGCCCTAAGATAATATTATCTTCCATTTATAAGATAATTAAATTTTAATTTTGGGCTTTTTATTAATTTTGGAATTTTGTCCATTAAACCAAACATCAAATTAGATAAGATAATTTAATTTATCTTAGCTTATATAACCAACCAAATGAGCTCTAACACTAATAAACTATTTGATGAAAACGCAATGATGTTGTTTGATTTGTTATTTTCTATTTACATTTATTTTTCGTAATTATATTGTTACTAGGTTTGAAAGTCTAATGTAATAAACGGTGTGATATTATGTAAAATAAATAGATATTTACTTATTGGTACAAAATAAATTATATTTACAAATTAATTTAAAATATTTGTACATGTATAAATTTCTTTTGAATAAAAGTATTAATTTATACAAAAATAAATTATTTTGTATAAATCCCTTGCAACACACCAAAAATAATGTTTATAGTACTCAAATATGACTATTGGAGCATGACCATAAAGAGCTATAAAATGATCTTTAATCGTAACCGGAAAAAATGTCTGAGTTAATTGCATTAACTCAGGATTTAAAATTTTAAAACGTGTTGTAACTATAGCTATAGAAGTTGAAGGTCTCAACTGGCCTATCGATCAAGTAGCCTCTCAGAAGTAGCCTCAGTAGAGTGGTCTCTCAGAAGTAGCCTCAGCGGACCTGAAGTGGTCTTTCAGTCTTCAGAAGTAGCCTCTCAAGGTCCAGCAGACCTGCTGAAAAGTAGCCTCCTCAAGGTCCACCAAGCCCAAAAACCTCTATGTATGGGAAATAAATTTGAGGCAAAAATTAGCTTGTCAATTCGCTACTAAATCGCTGTGATATTCATTTATGCAATTCGAGCTCTCACACAAGTTCGAGGTTTGTAGGCAAAATTTGGCCATGATTTGCACCCCCCTGAGCGCACGCGTAGAGTGTGGAGGAACATAACCCCATAACTTTCTTACAAGCGTTCCTTCTTATATACTCACTTCCTCAACGATAATTTTTCAATGTGACAAGAGCTTTTAACTTTTTCCTTCATTTTTCATTTGTTACAAGAAACTTAAAATTTCAATTTCTCATTTACCCAAATTCGAAATTGGGCGAGTTATATACTGAATCGAAGCTCTCTTCGAGGAGCACATTTTTCAACAATTCCCTACATGAATGGAAATTGATACAGACACCCAAAAATTATTTGGTAATATAAATCGACATTAGAAACTTGCAAATGATAGATATGTGTTACCCTATGAACCTTCCCTTATGAAAATATACTTACTTTAGTAATTGAATGGTACACACGATGTCTTTGAACTATCAACCATTTGTGTAAAGGATAATGTACTTCACACAAGTTCTTCCTGATAATTCTCAGTTCTCATGAGTATGTTCGTTTTGGTCATAAACATCCGTTTGGTTTTGCAAGAGTTTCTAGGAATATGCTTTATAATATTTCCTTCTCATATAGGTGATTCTTTTAAGAGTATCTTTCAAACTCTTCTCAAATCATTAATAGTTATTTTGCTAATCCTCACAACTCATTACTATTACATCTTTTAGGCAATGAGTTTTCTAGGGTTTAATTAGATTATCCCCCACAAAATAGTGATTTTGAGTTAGACAATTAGATTGTCCTTTTGAACCTAATTCTTGGGGATCTCCAATCATTTATGTAAGGTTTTCCTTCATTTCAACTCATTGTTTCTAATATTGTACTACTTTTCAAAAACAAATTGTCTTTAAATTACAACTACTCTATAATTACAGTCCTAAAAAATATTTTCCCCAAATTTGTACAAAAATTTAGGGACTGCTTGGTTGGCGGTAATGAGGGTGGGGAATGAGAATGAATGAAGAATAATGAGGATTCATTCTCATTAATAGTGTTTGGTATTATTATTGTACATGAATGAAATCATAAAAACATGTTAAAAAAAGGGTAATCACTAACTCCATAGTGATTACCCCTTAGTGATACTCATTACCATTTTAAATTTATACCAAGCACCCCCCTAGAGTATTTTACATTCACCAGAAAAATAAAAATAAAAAAATAAAAGAAAATGTAAAAGAAGATGCACACTTTTCAGTATATCGACTCACACTTTTCATTATAATCAACTCATACTTTTTAATATATGCAACATTAATTGTTGAATGAGTGCATCGTGCACCAATTGCATATGAGACATCTTCTATAAAAATTAGGACAAAAAACATTTGCCCACTCGAGTTCACCTAATTTTTTATAATTTCACTAATTACCACTATTTAAATTGTGTGATGTTTAACTTTTTAATAATAATAATAATAATAATAATAATAATTAATATGCCTAACAATAATAATGTAACAACAAATTTCGTGAAAAACACGAAAATGATTTACAATATTAATTTCTCTTGAATTTAAGGGTCCTTTCTCTCTAACTATGATCCTCTGATTCTCCTCTTTGTTGTTGACTTTGATTTTGACTTCGACCGGCTGATCCAAGGACGAGTTGTCTTGATTCGGATCGAACGAGGTCTTTGGAAGATTTTGATGAAGAACGCTTCAGATTTGATGAAGAACGATCTTCGAATCTTTAAGGGAGATTTGGGTTTAAACACTGGATTGAAGGGGTCGTTGACCTTGATCTCTAATCAGAGTGTATTTGTGGATTAATTTGATGAAGAATTGTTGAAGACGGCGAAGAACGGCTTTGAAGATGGCCTTTGAATCTTCAAATCTTCGAATCTTCAAGTCTTCGAATCTTCAAGTCTTCGAATCTTCGAATCTTCAAATTTTTGAATCTTCGAATCTTCAAGAATGAGATTTTGGATTCGTCTCGTGCCTTGAATGCTTTTGAATTGCTCTTCAATGTTTCTCTCCATGTTGTGGAATGAGTTAATGAAGGCCCCTATTTACAGGGTGAGGGAATGAAAATTTTCCTTCATTAGCTTGACATGTGGCAGACTTTAATTGACTGATGCTAATTTTTTCTTGCATATTTAATCAATTATCCGGATTTCTCCAGATTCGTCCAGATTTGATTTGATTTTTTCCTTTATCAACGAGATATTATATGATCTCGATAACTTAGGAATTTTTTTACTGTATTTGTCAGTATGTACGAGTATCGGGAAACTCGTGTAATTTGACAGGCTTATACCGTGTGTATTAAATATCAATTTTAACTATTTAATTGGAGAATTAATTTAATTAAATTCCCAAAATTAAAATAACAAAATTTATTTGATATTTAATTATTTGTACATGTGTTGCCATTTAATTGGAGCAACTTTAATTTGCTTACAAATGGCCCCTCGTGCTTTGTTCACCGTCGCTTTATAACTTGAGTGAATGAAGCACGAAATTTTGAATTCTTTACTTGTACTTGAACTTTTGAGGAATGTCTATGCGGACCAGCCTGATCAATTTTTAGGCAAACTTTAGTCCTAGATTCAATTTGAATAGCATCAAATTGGGCTTTCAAGTCTTTCAATTTTTTTTTAAGTAGCCTTCAAGAAATCCATCATCATTTGAAGCCCGCACTTAAATTTTTATAGGCATAAAAGGTCCACCAACCTTTTTATTTGACCCAAAGAATTTGAGCATTCAAATTGGGCTCTTGTATACTTTCGGCCCACTTCTCATATACTTTCGGCCCACTTCTCATATTCCCTCTATTATTTGCTTTGAGCCCATTCTTTATTAATTGGCCAACTTTGAGAGTTTCATTCTCTGCAGAGGATTCCACTTCTTGATTTGCAGAATATACCAAAGAATATTCCACCGTTTCTTGATTTGCAAGAATCAAATTATTTAGTTCTAGAATTGTTTTTCCAATTTTCTAAGATTTCTTTCCAAAAAAAAATGTCTGCAGCATCAACTCATGAGGGATGGTTGTAATCTTTCTCCATTTTTGCAACAAGCAGTGAATGCATAGAAGATAGAAGAGGTAAATATGCATTCCTCTAATCACATATGTCCCCCTTTTTCTTATCAATCATCATGTAATTCCATTTTTTTTTATTAATCTACAGAGCTTACCTTACTGCAATGGAGTTGACAACAAGGGCCTTTTGAGGTATTCCCTTGCATTTTCTTCACTTGTGTGCTTCTTAGTTCTCCTCTTCAATGTTTGTATGCCATAAGTAATGAGCCAAATTAGACCTCTGTTTGAGATTTATTTGCTCCACTTGCTGAACTCGCGTGTGTACTTTGCCACCATAACTATTGCCAAACCTCCTGGGCATTCTGTCGAGCATATTGTGTGCATTAGGCGATTGTGCGAGTCAGCGGTTCTTGGTGGTAGTTTCAGATTCTCAGTAGATTTCTTAGGCTTCAGCAGCGTGGTCTGGCATTTCTAGATTCAGCCTGGCCACGACGAATGGCAGATTTGGGCCCTTTTCTTCTGGACATCACCGGCGGCGCGATGAAAGGCTTCAGGCGACGGGTTCTGGGTGTTGTTACCAACGATGTGGATGTTGAAGGCGTATTTTCCCGGATCGAAGAGAAAATGCCGGCGTAGTCGCGGTGGGCAGCGTTTCAGGCGAGGCGGGCCTTAGGTGTGGAGTGATTTTTGGGCGCGACGGCTTCTCGGCGTTTTCCAGGCGAGAATCGGCGAGGGTGCGTCTGTGCGGTTCTTCGTCAGAGATGTGGCGGCGGTTGAGCGACGGGGCCTTAGGCGATTTCTGGTTTCCGCTGTTTGCGAGGAAAGAGAAGGGGTGACGGCGGCGCTTGCGGACCTGCGTGAGATGGTGCCGCATACCGACGATGGAGGTCGGCGTCAAGTTGAAGAGGAGGCGGCTTTAATTCACGCGGCGGCAATCTGTAGTGAGGCGCGGTTCCGAGCTGAGGTGGTGTGAAGAAGATGATGGAGGCATGTACGCATCCTTTTGTGCAGATGGGGAAGTTGAATTGGAATTAGCCCTACCTGAGCTTTGGGCCTTTAATAAATCATCAAGGGAATATGGATTTTGGGCTCTTAATTCTTATTTGGACTTAGAAAGTAGCATGCCGACTTTGGGTTTTAATTTCTTTGGGAATTAATTTTGGCATGCTCTTAAACCCAGGACTTAGAAAGTAGCATGCCGACTTTGGGTTTTAATTTCTTTGGGGATTAATTTTGGCATGCTCTTAAACCCAACTCATGGAATTTTGGCATGCTCTTAAATCAACTCATGCTGACTTTGGAATTTTGGAATTTTGGCATGCTCTTAATTTAATTTCTTTGGGAATGAATTTTGGCATGCTGACTCTGGGTTTTAATAAATAAAACCAACTCATGGAATTTTTAAATTATTTTGAACTTAGAAAGAAAATTCATGTCCACCAAATTATTTAAATATGATTGCCCCCATCATTTCCTGCCGAATTTTAAATCGCATTATTTTTTTGCAAGTATCATAATGGTTTATTTCAAGAATAACACGACAACTTCCGGAGGTAATTACTTGGTGATTCTCAATGATAGACATCAACCTATAGACAAGGGAACCCACTTGCGCATTGAGGAGCCTATCATCGGTAACTATGCAAAGCCTTGGCCATCACTTAGCAAGGAGTTGTACTTAGACTGCTGGTCGCAAGAGCTTTTCTTGACTAAATCCACGAAGGCATGGACCCTACAGGCTGCTCACCATAGGCGCGTCGAGGACGTGACCCGTTTACCTTCATTAGGACGACGTATTATTATGAGCCCGGATAAAATTGCTTGGAAGGGTGTGTGCCAAAATCGTGTATGATTTCCAAGCAAGTGTACGTGGTCGTTGTTGTCGTGGCAAGTTAACTAAGTTAAATATCGAACACAGGGAAAGAATGCGATATCAAGCAAGTATTGAATGTCTACAAAGGTTCTAGCTAGTGAAAACAAGAAAAGGTCATGATTTCTATCTACTTTAACAAAGCAAAGTAAATCTAGCTATTACCTCTAGGAAGTGAGCAAAAGTGGTGTGTGTGCATGGAAGTAATCCTACTATGGTTCCTCTAGTGTCCTATCCATCCTAGCATGCAAAAGGTCACTTGGTGTCTTAGTCAAGCCAACTAGTGTCTAGATCTCTCTACAACACAAGCTAAGGGCTCTATTGGATATCTAGATCTCTCTACAACA
>JAPKLY010000457.1:182994-209860 GCA_026898435.1 Prunella vulgaris
CAACACAAGCTAAGGGCTCTATTGGATATCTAGATCTCTCTACAACATCAAATACTCAAATTAAGAGGTCTATGCTAATATGCAATTCTCATTGGTCATACAAGTCAAATATCAAACACTTGGTATGCATAAAGTTCTTATAGCTCAATTCTCATTTCATTGCTAAAACATATAAGCCATACAATCCAATTTAACATCTCAAGCATTCATACAAGTCATTAATAAGAGAAATAATCCAACAAGATCACTAATTAATGCATAGGATTAACAAGAGACTAAATTCACCATAGTAATCATACAACCATGCAACAAGGAATTAGCCCATGGCTAATTGGTAATGAAAATCTACAATTAACAATATAAACATCATGATTATGAATTAAAACAATAGAATTCAAGAGAACTTACCAAATGTAGATGGAATTGAAATACAATCATCAATCCTTGAAATGCTATCTTATAATCCGAAATGCGAAATATAAAATTGAACCGTAGGAATATAGCTAAGATCATGATTAAGCTAATGAAACAAATGGATTAAAGATCCAATAGATGGATCAAAAGTAATTGTAGAGAGAAGTATGAAATCTAACTAAGAACCCACTAAGTAACCTCTAATCTCTCTCTAAAACTACCTAATGATCTAACTAATGAATAATGATGCAATCCTTGAAAATCTGATCCTTGAGGTATTTATAGTGCCCACAATGTTTAGTCCAAAGTGTCCTTCATTAAACGCACAAAAATACGAAAATAGCCCTAAAATCCAGAAATTCTGCATGGCTGCCAACCAGAGGCATAGTGGCTGCCGACCTAGCTCGGCAGCTAGGTCGCTCGAAGTCCACAGCTGCCGATTTGTGCTTCGCTGCTGCCGATCTTGGTCGTTACTCAACGCGCGCGATGAAGATGTTGCCGAGTAAGTGGCACGGCTGCCGAGCTGGGCTTAGTCACTGTCGATTTGAGGGTCCTTGCTACCGATCAAGACACTTAGTGTCGGTCGATGCGCGACTTCCTCGTTTTTGTCATATCTTGAGTTCTAGAACTCCGATTGACTTGATTTTTCTTCCGTTGTGACCCTCTCTTCGAGCTCTTCATCCTCATTCATCATTTGCTTCCATTGGTTCAACTCAAAATTTAGGACTTTTCTTGACCTTGCTCGTTTCTTCCTCATTTTGCTCGTTTTCACCTATAATCACAACTTTCTAGCCAAAAGGGATTAATAGCACAATTTATACCATATTAGGGTCAAATATGAACATAAGCACATCAAAACCATAGAGAAATGGATGCAAAAACATGCAATTATGACCCTAATCAAAGGGACCCACATAATTTTTTGGCGAGTTTCGGTATATGAGAGACTATTGGGAATGGGCCGAGGATGTGCTAGATCGATGCCGTCATGCCCTTAAAGAAGCTCACATTTACGATGTTGTTTTCGCATCTCTCTTTACATATGATTGCAATTCCGAAGTTATCAAGGCCTTCTGCGAAACGTGGTGTCCATCTACCAACACCCTACTTACAACCTCCGGGGAAGTATCAATATCGTTGTGGGATATTTTTGAGTTAGCAAAATTTCCCTTATCCGGTCTTTTCTATGATGAAGTGGTGCCCGAAGAATCAGAGCTTTTTGATAGAGTTGGGGATTCATCTCTTCCTCCAAGTTGTAAGTGTTTACTCCATGCCTATCATATCCTTCGCGGCGATGGGCATTCTGTGACACTTCGACAGTGGATTGGGTTTTGGTCTGGCAAGCCTATGAAGTATCGTCTACATCCGGCACGAAGTGAGAAGATAAGAAGTTTGTGCCTCAAATCACATCATAACCCCACTGGCACGTTGGAGCCTCATAAGCGTTGGTCGGCTGCGGAATCAACATCATTCAAGACACTTGGCCTCGAATTACTTCAACAAGAGGAAGTTTATTTAGCTGCACATCTCGCTTATTGGCTTTGCACGTTTGTCTTTCCCAACTACAAAGTGAATTTGATAAGACCGGGTACTTTTAAGATGGCGAGTTTAATGGCTTCGGGAAAGATTGTCGGCCTTGCGGTCCTGGTGTTAGCAAGTATTTATCGTGGCTTGAATCGTCTTTCGGAGCAGCCGGAGCCTTCCAAGGCTAGTCTAGCATTTCTGGTTCATTTCGTCTGTGCTTGGTTGGCCCAATATTTCAAGACACATCATACAGCCATCCATGAACATCGTGTTCCATTTATGGTGCAATCTTCCAGAGAGAATGGTGCGAAACACTATACTGCTGAAGATGCTCGCAGGCGGGTTCATCGAGGTGACAATATTTCTTGGGCCATTCATATCTTTCCTCGTCATGATCCCATTGTCTATGTAGACCATGGAACTGCTCAATGGATGTATTGGAACTACTTCATCTGTGTCCGTTCACATTATCTCACTTGGAGGCAAGGTGGTTGTGTCTTCGTTGAACCCTACAGTCCGCATCGGTTCAGTCGGCAGTTTGGTTACTATCAAGATCATCCCGGAGTGTTAGCCAATAATTTTTGTGAGACTACCTTGGAGAGAGCAAATCACTATTGGAGGATTATTACTTCACACAAGTCTCTTTCTAGAGTGTGTTTTCCAACGATGATTCTGAATCTCAAGGATCACTCTTCCTCAGAATATAGGAGTTGGTGGGGCCGAGTTAGTGGCTCTTATCTAGAGGTCCACGTTGGTGACATAGTCAAGTCGAGACCTGCCAATGGGCCGCAGGAAGAAGTAGTAGTTGTTGATCATGCTCCTCGAGATGATCTTCGGGGTGATGGAGATCAAGGGCCTTCTTGAGTTCTAGAAGTTCCTTCTCCAATCCATGTGCTAGAGCCATCTGTCAAATCGGGTGAAAAGAGGAACACTTCCAATTGTCCGGAGGAAAGTCACAGCGGGACTAACGAACGCTATTGGAAAAGGGCAAGAAACGTGGTTAAGTCTCCTGTTCACATGAAAGAGCCGGTCGTCCATTCTCCACGTGAAAAGGTTTTTCTCCTTTATTTTTAGCTGCATATTTGCCTTTATCACCTTGTTAATCATATTTCTTTCCCTTTTTTTTAGGCATATGTGGACCTGTTTGGGAGTGATCTCATTGATGACCACAGTGAGGGGAAGGTCTCGTCCTCTATGAAGACTTTGGTAGTATCTGCACCTCATGTCGTGGAAAAGCTCCATGCCCCCGCCGTTTCGATGTTCGAATGGAAGAAGTTTGTTCATGATCGCCAGTAAAGATTTGCCTTAAACTTATGGAAGGAACTTTGGGAGAAGCTCATATCTACTCCCATTGATTCTCTATCTTCCTTGAGAGACAAAGTGTATGATGCATTGACCGAGATGAAGAAGTTCTTCCAATCCGACTCCTCTGATGTAGAGACGTTCCTTGTGCTTCTTTTTACGATGGCGGATCGTTATGATAAAGCAAGATCGAAGTCTGCCGATGGACCATCCAAAGAAGCCCTTGATTAACAACTAGCCAAGGCTAATGACTTACTTCAAAGCATCAAGGCGAAGCAAGTTGAGGACTCTTCACAAATCGAGGCTACTAAGGCGAGTTTGGGGCGTGTTAGAGATAGGATCAACAAGTTGAAGAAAGAAGAGACAAACTTATGCAAGACGCTGCAGCAGCAAGAAGCATCACTTGAAAGTGTTAATGCGGAGCTTTTGGATGTTCAAAACCAAGTTTCTGCCATTGCCAACACTCCTTCAGTTGAGGACATTGCGGCTAAGGATTTGAAGGATGCAAGGCTTGATTTGGAGGCGGCTTTGAAGGAGTTGGAGGATCTTAGTCTCTTTAGCTAGTTTTAGATTAGCTCTATTCTACTAGACTTTCCATGTTTACACTCTACTTGTCTTTTCTTTATGGATGCTAATACTATGTGCTTTGACGACTTTTATTTAACACTTGCTCTTTCTTTCTCCTTATGCCTTTGGTTCCTCTTTACTTTGCTTGTTCACATCTTGCATGCTTCAAACTTGAAAAGATAATCCTGAGTTATGACTGAACTTAGAAAGATTCCTAAGCTGCCTACATACCTCTTTAAAGAGGATCAAGTCAAAACGTAGTTCAAAGATCAAAATTGAATTTGATTTGGGGGGCTTAAACAGTTTATACTCATGTGGGCTTGGAGTGAAATACAGTTTAAACTCGTGAGTCAATGAGTTTTGATTTGAAGATAGTTTATACTCGTATCAGGGAGTCTTCAATTTGTAAACAATTTAGTCTCGTGTCAAAGAGATTTGCATTTGGATTTGAAGATAGTTTATACTCGTATCAGGGAGTCTTCAATTTGTAAACAGTTTAGTCTCGTGTCAAGGAGAATGAGTTTGGCAAGACTTCGCCTTCAGACGTGACGAACACGACCCCTGCACCGGCTCCTTCTCTATGTGAAGCTCCGTTAAAATATATTTTCCAAGGAGGAGAGATGTCAACAGTCAAAACGTCTTCATCTGGGAGATCATTAGATAACTCCCATTCAGCAGGGATTGGGTGGTCGGCCAAAAAGTCTGCTAACACTTGCCCCTTTACAGCTTTATGAGAAATATAAACAATTTCAAACTGCTGCAGTTGGAGGTACCATCACGCAAGTCGGTCTGAGAGAACTGGTTTAGACATGACAAACTTTAGTGGATTTGCTTTTAATATGAGACGGATTGTGTGAGCTTGAAAGTAGTGCTTCAATTTCTGAATTACAAAGATGAGTGCTAGGCATATCTTCTCGATTGGTGAGTAATTCAACTCATTTGGCACCATCGTTCTACTCAAGTAGTAAAGAGCACTTTCTTTACCGTCATCATTCTCTTGTGCCAACAGGGCTCCAACTGATCGTTCTTATGCAGATCTATAGAGTATCAACGGTTGTCCAGGTATCGGAGCAGACAACACGGGAGGTTTCATCAAGTAAGCTTTAATTCTTTCGAAAGCGTTATCACATGCTTCATCCCACTTGAACGGATTCCCTTTCTTCATTAGGTGACTGAAGGGTTGACATCTACCTGCTAAGTTTGAGATGAATCTTCTCAAGTAAGCCAATGTTCCTTGCAAACTCTTGAGCTCGTGGATGTTGCGAGGTTTTGACATTTTCAGAATTGCATCGATTTTTGCTTGTTCGATCTCAATGCCTCGATGTCGGACAATGAATCCAAGAAACTTTCCCGAGGTGACTCCGAAAGCACACTTTAGTGTGTTCATCCTCAATTTATACTGTCTGAGGCACTGAAATACTTGTCTTAAGTCTTGTAGATGATCCTTTCGCTTCTTCGTCTTCACGACCAAGTCATCTACGTAGCATTCCGTGTTTTTGTGGAGCATATCATCAAAGATCTTCTGCATTGCTCTTTGGTATGTTGCACCAGGATTTTTCAATCCGAAGGGCATCACCTTATAACAGTAAATTCCTTTTGGTGTACGGAATGCAGTAAGCTCTTCATCACTTGGCGACATGCGAATTTGGTTGTAGCCGGATGATCCATCCATAAAAGATAGAGCTTCTTGGCCCGCAGTAGCATCAATCATGAGCTTGGGGATAGGAAGTGGAAAATCATCTTTAGGGCATGCAAGGTTGAGATCTCGGAAGTCGACACACACCCGAATCTGACCATTCTTCTTTCGCACCGGGACAATGCTGGAGATCCATTCTGGATATTTCACTTCTCTAATGAACCCAACTTCGATAAGTTTGTTTACTTCACTCTCAATCAACGGGACTAACTCGGGTCTAAATCGACGTTGACCTTGCTTAACTGGTTGAGTCCCCTTCTTACTCGATAATTGGTGGACAACAACTTTAGGGTCCAACCCCGGCATTTCTTTGTAGGTCCATGCGAACACGTCCCTGAATTCTTTCAAGAGCTTGATATATGCTTCCTCTTCTTCTTTCGTTAATGAGGCACTTATATATGTTGGCCGTGGGTCGTTAGAATCTCCGAGATTGACCTCTTTTAGTTCATCAAAGGTTGCTTTAATATCTTCCTCAAGCTCTGGAGGGGCTTCCTCGGCATCTTCTTCTATTGTTAGAGCGTCCTCAGATATGGTAATGTGGTTTACAGCTGCCACATCTTCTCTAACTTCTTCTTGTCGTTCAAAGATGATAGTCAGCCTCATTCGACCATCTTTTCCTCTAATAAGGATCGTCCTCATATTCCTAGTGTCTTCAAAGATAATCCCTTGTCTAACCATCGAGGCAATTCTCCTTTGCGCATCTCTATTTATTTCAACTTCTTTAGAGGCTGGCTGTTGGACAATCCGGGCGTCAACGAAATTTGAGGCAACACTTTCTCTATCATCATCTTCCTCTCGAGTGTAGATGGTCGTCTGCCACTTGGCTTTCAAAACTCTTCCACAAGACACGCTCAAGGTAGTCTGTCGTCGCATACGAGATGGTATCAGACTTCGAATCTTATGGTAGTGGGGAGGCTTAGATATTCTCTTCTTCCGACAATTATCCTTTCCACGTGGTCCCAATCTCTAAAAAACGGAGACCCTCTTTACATTTCTTCTATTCTCATAGAAGGTATCTTCTGTTGACGAGGATCCACCCTCTGTGACATGATTTGTGCTAGAACTTGCTATTTTAATCGCTATGCACACTGGAGCTTGTGCTACATATCCTAGACCAGCTCTGGCGTTCTTGGCAGGAATATATACACCTTTTCTCATTGAATTTTGAGTGGCTTTACCCCCTTGTTTTGAGGGTTTGTCGGCCTTATGAGACACTAGACCTCCTTGAGGGTCGTAACCAGCTTGAACTAAGAGCTTGAAAGCTTGGGGGCCATAAGATCTTGACATTAAAGCCTCGGAAATTTCCCCGTGTTCTGTTTTACTGCCCTGAATAGGACGAGTGAATCCATTAAGCGGCTATTCGAAAGACTTTATTGCATTCAACTTGGTCAAGGGTCTAACACCTCAATACTTTTGACATGCTTTTTGCCTTTATCTGTACGAGATGGCATGCTGCCATTGTTGCCTTCGGTAGTTTGCACGTCTTTGGCTATCTCTTGATGAGCTTCTTTCTCAGCTTTAGTGGTGGTCTTGAAGTAATACTTAGCATCGGCAAAGTATGATTCGGCTTCAGTGAAAGGTTTAGCATCGGCGAACACCCTTTTCACATCTCCATCCCTACAATATTTGAAGCATTGGTGCATTGTACAAGGTATCACGCCATTCTCATGAAGCCATGGACGTCCTAGCAACATGTTGTATGACGTTCTTGCATCAATTACGTGGAAAAGAATAGTTGAGACCATCTCTTCAATTAGCAAGTCCAGCATTATTGTACCAAGAGCTCGTTGTCCTTCTTGGTTGAATCCTTGGATCATTAGACGGCTTTTGCCAAGTTCATCTGCTGTGATGTCTAACTTTTTCATCATTCTCCAAGGTAGGAGATTGACTCCCGACCCCCCATCGATCAACATTCTATTAACTTTATGTCCCCTTGTGTAGCCAATTACAAACAATGGGCGATTGTGAGGCTGCGATCCCAATAACAAGTCTTCCTCCGTAAAGCTCATCACTACTGTGCAGTCTACAGTTGCATCATGCTTTTCCCCAGGTGGATGGGTTTCAGTCGTGCCCACCATATGACAAGAGATGTTGTCATAATCATTATCCTTAACAGTGGTGAAATTTGCAGTTGTTTCTTCGTCGAGCAGAATTTTCCCTTGCTCAACTAGCTGCATGACTTTATCTTTGAAGATAAAGCAGTCTTGAATTGGATGACCCACCAATCTATGGTACTTGCAGTATTTTGGGTCGTTTGTGCACCCAGCTTCTTCTGGTCGCTTCATTTCTGGCAGTTCAATGAGCTTATCTTTCATCAGGTCATCGAACATTCCCAAGACATCGAAATCTAGGAATGGATACTGTCTCTCTTGTAATTCTTTCAAGGTCGCTCTTCTTTGCACTTTTTCTGGAGCAACAATTTTACCCTTATCGGTTTTGTCTTCCCTATTCGTTTGGAGCTTGACAGTCTTTGCATTTGCCTGCATGGCCTCCTTGTGTGATGCCTTGACGAATGTCCTGTCCCCTTTCTTAACCTCTTGCTTCTCTCTAAATCTTCGAGGTTCATAGGTTGGTGGTCCATCAGATCCGGCCGCAGCCATACTTAGCTCCATATCGTGAGCTCTTGTAGCCAATTCTTCAAATGTTCTTGGCTGAATCCCTTGTAGGATATAACGAAGACCCCATTGTATCCCTTGGATGCACATTTCAATAGCAGATGCTTCTGAGAGTTTGTCTTTGCAATTCAAACTTAGGTTCCTCCATCGATTGATGTAGTCGATGACAAGGCTCCTCCTTCCACTGGCGTGTATTTGTTAGCTCAATCATACTAACCGTTCTTCTCGTGCTGTAGAAACGGTTATTGAACTCATGCTTCATCTGATTCCAGCTGTCAATGGAGTTAGGCTCTAAGTCAGTGTACTAATCGAAGGCATTTCCTTTGAGAGAGTGGACAAATTGCTTGGCCAGATGATCTCCATACGTTCCGGCGTTATTGCAAGTTTCAACAAAGTGAGCTATATGCTGCTTTGGATTGTCTTTCCCATCAAATTGTTGAAACTTTGGAGGTTGATAACCTGGTGGCATCTTCAAGTTGTCAATCCTATTTGTATAAGGTTTGACATAACTGTGAGTCGACTTGGAGTTATCATCCACCTTTCCCTTCACCGTCTCCAGTATTAACTCCTTAAGTTGATCAACTTGGATCCCTTCATCAGTTGAGATTTGCAGCTCTCTCACGGTCGCATCAGTTTCTGCTGCTTGATGCTTAGTTGAAGTCTCTTCTTCATCGCGGCCTTCAACTCTTTTCTCATTGATGTGGCTTGTTTCAGTGTTATCCACCTTGCTTATCAACTTAGCAATCATGGAGTCTTGTGCCTTGACACGGTGAGTGAGCCTTTCAACAGCTTTGATCAGACTAGCAATTTGTTCTTCAGCGGTTGATGCATCTGTCATCATTACTGAAGCAGCACTGGATGTTGATGAAGAGTCTGACATAGAGCGCGGAGTGGAGCATGCTGAGTTATTTTCTTCGTCCTTAGCGATGTAGGAGGATTTTTTCTCCACGAAGGAGTCAACTCTTGAAGAAGACTCAGCTTGAGATCTTTTCGTCATGCTTCTAGTAATTGCATTGACGTCTGTTTCCTTTGAAGGGGCGATCTTCACGACGATCTTGAGTGCAGATGCCATTTGTTGGACTTAGTTTGTGGAAGAGGAGGGATGAGAGGTAGAGAGTGTCCCACCGGACGTGCCAAATTTGTAACAACAAATTTCGTGAAAAACATGAAAATGATTTACAATATTAATTTCTCTTGAATTTAAGGGTCCATTATCTCTAACTTTGATCCTATAATTCTTCTCTTGGTTGTTGACTTTGATTTTGACTTCGACCGGCTAATCCAAGGACGAGTTGTCTTGATTCGGATCGAACGAGGTCTTTGGAAGATTTTGATGAAGAACGCTTCAGATTTGATGAAGAACGATCTTCGAATCTTCAAGGGAGATTTGGGTTTAAACACTGGATTGGAGGGGTCATGGACCTTGATCTCTAATAAGAGTGTATTTGTGGATGAATTTGATGAAGAATCGTTGAAGACGGCGAAGAACGACTTTGAAGATGGCCTTTGAATCTTCAAATCTTCGAATCTTCAAGTTTTCGAATCTTCGAATCTTATAATTTTCAAATCTTCAAATGTTCAAATCTTCGAATCTTCAAGAACGAGATTTTGGATTCGTCTTAGCTCCAAGCTTGGTCGTGCCTTGAATGCTTTTGAATTGCTCTTCAATGAGTCTCTCCATGTTGTGAAATGAGTTAATGAAGGTCCCTATTTATAGGGTGAGAGAATGGAGATTTTCCTTCATTAGCTTGATATGTGGCAGACTTTAATTGGGTGATGCTAATTTTTTCTTGCATATTCAATCAATTATCCGGATTTGTCAAGATTCGTCCTGATTTGATTGATTTTTTCCTTTATCAACGAGATATTATATGATCTCGATAACTTAGGAAATTTTCGACTGTATTTGTCAGTATGTACAAGTACCGGGAAACTCGTGTATTTTGACGGACTTATACCGTGTGTATTAAATACCAATTTTAACTATTTAATTGGAGAATTAGTTTAATTAAATTCTCAAAATTAAAATAACAAAATTTATTTGATATTTATTTATTTGTACACGTGTGGCATTTAATTGGAACAATTTTAATTTTGCTAACAAATAATATTAAATTTTTTATACTAAACTCGTATTTAAATATTAGCCGTAGTAGTAAAGTATTAAATAAATCATTTTAAAATGATAGTGTATCTATTTTTATTTTTAAAATGATAGTGTAAACTAAATTTTATCAATTTGATTTAAAATTTTTAATATTTTCGATACTCAACTCACAGCGCCCCAGCAAACTGTGCTGGGTTTTTGACACAGTAGAAGATCAGAATCCGCCTGCTATACAGCGAACTCCATTTGAACTTGCGTTAAAAATTGAAACCAGAGAATTGATCACTACTCTGTTTATTCTCCGGTGATCGGATCTCGTTCCTGTTTCTCAAGACGGTAATGTCTCTGATAAACGGTATGAGTTTTGCCCTGTAGTCATTCAGTGTTCGATTATTAGATAGTTACGTTTTGCTAGTTTTAACTTGGAAGGTTGCATAAGGTAATGAATTCCTTTATCCTTACACACGCAAAAGTGTGTATATTGTGTTCAGCATTTTTAATGAATTGACCACGATAATGCGTTTTAGTGTTTTGTGTTCAGCATTTTTTGTGTATGTTGTGAATAATTTGGTTGTTAATACTTCCGAGATTGGTTTGAAACTAGATTTCTATGTTGTAATTTGATTTATGTTAATTACGGGCTAATGATCGTCAGTGTTTATTCATTTAACTTTTGAGCATAGCTAAGTTAGGTTAACTTTTTCTGCAATAAATCTGATTTTGCTTAATTAGGCGATTCTCTGGACTTCTGCGTTAAATGAGTCAACAGAATATGAAGGGAGTAAAGAGAAAAGTTGGAAAATATGAGGTTGGAAGAACAATTGGAGAGGGGACTTTTGCCAAAGTTAAGTTTGCACTGAACACAGAGACTGGTGACAGTGTGGCCATCAAAGTCTTGGCAAAGAGTACCATTCTCAAACACAAAATGGTTGATCAGGTGTTGTTTATTGTCTGCAAAATTTACTGTTGATAATTTTTGTTATTCAATTTTAGGGGGGAAAGGGATTTTTGTAATGGCTGCATATGTTTGTGGTTGTTTATCTTCATAAGTTTTAATAAGCTTTTGCTGCAGCAGTGAAGTAATTATTTGTATGAGACACACTTAGTAATAATTGTTTTTGCATGAAGTCAAAAATCAGCTTGTTAAGATAGTATCTGATTTTGATCTAGATAAGCAAGGGTTCTTCTCCATTTCTTCTCTAAGTTTCACCTAAATTGTCTGAATAGTTGAAAGAGACTTTTTTTTAATGACTTATACATGGAACTATCTAGCTATAAGTCACACTGAGTGGTATTATGTGGAAATTAAAATTGAGTAATTGAAATATATGATACACGGATTCTTCTAAATATGTCATAATGCAGTATTGGATTCGCACTCGCCCCCTAAAAGGGCTAATATTCTTGAATTCGCGTATCGAATTCTCCATGTGGTGAATCCAGCTAATGGATTCACGAATCCTATTTATTAATTATTAAGTATATTATTTCAATTGAACTTACTCAAGTTGAATTAATATTTTCTTATATAATTATATTATATCATTGAATATACTCAAGATTTAGGTGATAAAAAATATAAATTATCTACATTTGATTTAGAATTAAAAAAAAAAAATTTTTTTTAGTTATTATATATAATAAAATATAAATAAATAGATGTATCCATAACGAATCACACCCTAATTTTTTTAAAAAACTCGTATCCCCAAACCTATATCGTATCGCCCTCACACTCGCGTATACGCACCCGTGCAACATAGATTGAAATTCAAGGTTGGTAAAAAATAACTGAACGTTTTCCAGGGGATTATAGTATAATTACTTCTTGCATCCAATTTACCTGTGTCTATCCAATTATCCTAAGTTGTTCCCTTCTTTGAACTTTCGATCACATCTTTTACTTAAAAAAATGACTTCATTATTTCCTATTATAGCAAATCTACTCTCTACCCAGCCATAGTTATTAGAGGCGCAAGAAAACCACCATGTTCAAGAGGAGCCACCGACAGCCCCTTTTGCGCCTCGTGCCTCTGATATATATGACTCAGACCATGTTTATAAACAGTGAGATAACACTATCTATGTCCATGGTAGCACAAATATTTTGGAGGCAAATGTTCACAGCTATTCTAGATATTGCAAAGGCACAGTGTGATAATGTAGCTATGGTATTTATATGAATCAGGAAGACATTTCAATATTTCTAGAACTGTAAATCAACAATTCTTACTTCGTTACTGGGTTCTTCTCTATTTATTCAGTGGATGAATATTTGTTGATTAACAGATAAAACGAGAGATCTCCATAATGAAAATTGTTAGACATCCTTGCATAGTCAAGTTACATGAGGTATGCTTAAATTATTGTGTATTTCAATCTTGATTTTAGAAATCAAATAGAACATCTTATCTATTAATGCCCTTTTTACAGGGATCTGCTGATTTTCTCGCTTACAGTTTCCTCTTTCTCTTTTCATCTGCATTCTAGGTTTTAGCCAGCCAATCAAAAATCTACATAGTTCTGGAGTTTGTAACCGGCGGAGAACTTTTCGATAAAATTGTAAGTACTATAGTTTTGGAAAAATGGCATTATTTTTGCTTTTATTAATAAAAGGTAATTGAAGCCATGTATAGTACATGGGAACTGAGCAAAACTCATGTGGCTTAATAATGGGTATGTGTCTCTCCGCATTTTCTGTTTTTTTATTTGTGGCTTGAATGAAGATACAAGATTATAAAAGGTTTACATGGGGTCCATTCTGCGATCACACAGTTATATGCATGTGTATGTGTATATCTATGGTCATGGAAGGTTTGATTAAAGTCATTCTATTTCTGCCATGCCCCACCCCCACCCCCCACCCCAAAAAAATAAAATAAAAAATTCAGTGTGGAATATTCAAACACCAGCTGTTTCGGTTATGTTCATGTCTGACTGACTTTCATGTAATTTTTGTTGCTCAGGTTCACCATGGTAAGCTTCCTGAGGATGATTCGAGGAGATATTTTCAACAACTTATTGACACAGTTTCACACTGCCACAGCAAGGGCGTGTATCACCGTGATTTAAAGGTGTAAGTCAGTCTTCAAAAATGATTTTGGCATTCAGAACTTTGTCAGGTTGCTAATGATAGACTCTATGTATAGCCGGAAAACCTGCTCCTTGATTCCAGAGGAAACTTGAAGGTTTCTGATTTTGGACTGAGTGCACTGCCTCAACAAGTACGTACAATGATCAATTTGAATTTGATGATACTGGGTAGTTCTGCTTGAAGTTATGTTCCTTGGGAGTAACGAATGTGATTCACTCAGTGACAATTGTTCTCTTTGCTGAAATTATGTGTAGGGAGTTGATCTTCTTCATACAACTTGTGGGACTCCAAATTATGTTGCACCTGAGGTATGATTTTTGTTACATCATATTCATATATGCTATAAATTGTTGGATTTGAATAGAATTTATCTAACACATAAAGTCATAGTATTTTCTGCATGTAGTTCTATAATTTTCTTTTATTAGAAGATTTTCTGGTCTCTTCACAATCCTAATCTTCTTGTGCAAAATTTAGCTGAGAGTGGAGCACCCTCATGCTATAATTTGAAACTTCATTATGTATGATTTCCTGCTAATTATGTGGCCTAATAAATTTCCATTCCTATTTCTGTTTTATTATTGTGTATGAGTTCTAATAATATCTGGCTGAAATAATATACACATGAAAACCATTTTCGGAAAACTGGAAAATATTTAATACTAATAGATAAATGTAGTTTAGTTACATAATGCCATGGAAAAACTTAAAAATTGGGGCTTCCATCTCCACATAGATTTCTTTACTGCTATTGATGTTATTAATATAATTGTTACCATGAAGTTTAGGCAGTCATATCTTGGTCATCGTTTTAACAGATCTTGTTAGTCAATGGACAACTTATACTCTGTCTAGTTGATGTATGACTTTTCTATTGTGGATTTGAGAATCTTGATTTATAAGTAAGAATGTTCAGCTGTCTGCAAACCTTATTTTTCTGCACTTATATTATATACTCCCTTTATCCACCAAATTATTTCCCACTTTCCTTTTTTGTTTGTCCACAAAATTTTTTCCCATTTCCTTATTTGAAAACAACCCACACTCACAAATAAAAGTTTGGGCCCCACAATACCTCCACTTTTTCCTTATTTTATCTATCATTTCGATATAATACTAATTTTCATTAAATCCCATGCCACTCCACAAATGGGAAAAAGATTGGTGGACGGAGGGAGTACTAGTTTTCTACTTGCTGCAACATTTTCATTTTGTATACGTGTCTGAAAAGAGATGTTTTACTGTTGACTTTCCAATGATCTTTGATCCTGTTCGCTCAAGCATAAACCACCTGATATTTATGCATGTGTGGCCTTAGTTGCTTGGATATGATTAATTTTTTTTTTTTTTGTAAACCAGTGATTTACATATCCATGTTTTTTTATCTGCTTTGAAAACAAAACATTTTTGTCTTATCCTGGTTCTCATGTCTAATGTCCTTAGGTACTGGGCCACAAAGGTTATGATGGTGCTGCTACTGATTTATGGTCATGCGGAGTGATCCTTTATGTTTTAATGGCTGGATACCTACCATTTGATGAGCCTGACCTTCCCTCCTTGTATAAAAAGGTTAATCTGTTCATTTTTGTTTTTGAATGTTACAATTGTGATGCGTATACCATTGCATTGTTAATAACTATCGTGAATTATTTTTCTGAAAGCATCATCCTTTTCATGTCAAAATATTAAGTTTCTCAATCAAGGGAAATCTGATGCGACTTTGTTCGCTCAAGAGGTTTTGTAGATTTTACAATTTTAATACCACATGTAACCTTTTCTGTGGCTCTTTATACACATTTTGTAAATATATTTTGTATATTATGCACTGTAAGTTTATTTCCATATGCGATAGTGGGGGGTTTTGTATAAAGAAAAGATGATATTAGATATAAAGACCTCCTGAAACGAATTCAAACAGCACAAATTATTGACGTCAACTTGTTACCAATATGCCATTGCATAAAAGTTAACTCTAGATTTGTCATGCATTTATTTTGGATACCTTGTTAAATATGTTAATTTTATTGCATTTTATTAAAGATGTTAAACTTCCTCAGGAAACTCATCTGAGTTGTCCTGGATAACGTTTAAATGTTCTCATCAGTTTCTCATTTTACAGATTAGTGCTGCAGAATTTTCATGTCCATATTGGTTTTCTCCGGCTGCAATATCACTGTTACATAAAATCCTTGACCCGAATCCTGAGACTGTGAGTAAAGACACCAATTTTTTGTCCAAATGCTGAAAGGGCATGCAATCTATTATCTGTTTGTTTGTTTTATTCAAGCGTTGCTCTGTTTTGACATTTATTAAGGTATCAACTAGTGTGTCTTCAGTTCTCCATTTGTTTTCCTTTTGTGTTGTGATGTGAAATTACTAGGAGCCTATTAGTGAAAAGTGTTGGTTTCTTGCGTAAATAAATTGTTTGACGTATAGGATTACCAGAACAAACATAAAGTGAATATTTAAAATAAGGGAAGTGGATGAAAATTTCTAGTGATCTGAGAAGATCTTCCTGTATATTTGACCAAGCATTAGTGGAGGTTTCTGTTATTACCCCTCACATTTCAGAGGTTTATATGGATTAAATCCACTAGGTCGAGCATGAATCCAGACTTCCGTACTGTTAATTACGAATAAAAACTTAAAGATTCTACTGGATCCGTATTGTCTCATTTTTTTATCCTAGGAATATGATAATATTCTGTAGTGTTATACATTCATTTGGGTACACATATGTATGATTTTATCCTAGTGAAATAAGCCCTAATATATGTATATGTGTGTGTGTGTGATGACGAATGGAGTGTTCTGATATTAGTGGATCATATCCAATCTATTTTGGACCTTGTAATAGTGATAATAGCAGATTGGAATTCATGTATTGTGTATGTTATTGAGGTAGAGGATTCGCCTATTTATAGTGGGAGAGAGACTTAGGGTTACAATCCAAAAAAAGGAAAGAATAAATTACAGTTATGTACAAAACATAGAACTACCAAACTAGGAAACATAATAAAGGCGAATCGTTAAGTAACACTCCCCTTAAGCAGGATCATTTCCAGCTTGGCACAAAGTTGTGAAGCAGCATAAAAAACCCAAACAAGAGACCTTAACTGACCTGAGAGGGGCAATGATGCAAACAATCGTCGTGCAGGGTAAGATGCACGCTATAATGAGCTGCGCAAGTAGTAGGTAGTGGAAGCAGTCTTCGATGATGCACCGTAGGAGTTGAGTCATCGAAGAGAGGTAAGAAGACCCACGTGGACATACAGTTTAGTCATCAAACACAGAAGCAATGGCTAAGATGCACTCTTAGGAAGTGGCGACACTTAGGACAGATATAGGATTGCGTGCAAAAAGGCAATGCAAAACAGTTAAGGTGCACAATTATGGGCAGTGGCAGGGCAAGGACAGAAGGGTGCACATGAGAGCAGCGAAAGATGTGCCTATGAGGGCAGGGGTGGCGGCAGACGATTAGGTTTTTGTGGTGATGGAGTCTGCTGGTGAACAGATTAGGGTTAGGGTTTGCTTTGCAGTGGTGTCGCTGAGTATTAGTAGTTGTAGTAATGGAGGAATTCATGTATTGTTTATATTATTGAGGTAGAAGATTCCTCTATTTACAATGGGAGAGAGACTTAGGGTTACAATCTACAATAAGGAAAGATTAAGTAACAATCTACTTACAAAACATAAAACTACTAGACTAGAAAACATAATAAAGACGAAATTGTTACATACTCTTCAACAGAGCCATCATTGGATCTCTAATATATACTGATTCCTTTGAAGTAGGCCCTAATTTGCCTTCTTGGTATTTGTCCATTTTTCATATATTTGTGAAACTTTTTTCAATATCTTGTACATTTCCTTTTAACAATGTTCCTTTTAACTTCTTTTTTTTCTGGGTAAATTTTGCTAGTTTTCCACTTTGCCTGTATAAATCTTAACCACATCATGCTTTTCTTCTAACTAGTATAGTATTGCAGCGGATTAAGATTGATGGAATTAAAAGAGACACATGGTTCCAGATAAATTATGTTCCAGTCAGGCCTAGAGAAGATGAAGTGGTGAATTTGGATGATGTTCATGCTGTTTTTGATGACATTGAGGTTGGTTTTTTCTGCTTTTGATTTTTTTTTTTTCATTTTGCTTTTTCTTATTTTTTTCTTTATTAAAGTTAAACTGGACCTGGTTGCCTGGGTCATTTTTCTTCATTTTCTTTCTTATTTAGAGGGCTTCAGCTCCAAAAAATTATTTTATTAGATGTTTAGGAGCTTATAAACTTCTTGAAATGTATGTTATAGTTTTAAAAAAAGAAAATCTAATTTCATCCCAAATATGAGATACAACTTTACAAACCTCTTATAAGATATTTAAACTTAGTAAAATTTCCTCTTAGTATTCCGGCAAGCATAACTATTCAAATTAATGATATGATATCATAACTTCAGTGCTTAATAATTGTTTCATTCCACATATAATTTGGTTTATAGTCATTGCATACCAAATACTCCAGTGGTTGTTTAGAACGAGCATATCTGTGTTTTGTCAATGGACACAATTCATTATCTCTTCATTCAACCATATTCTCTTTGTTATGTGAAATGCAGGATAAATATGTAAATGAGGAATCCCGGAACAATGATGATGGTCCTTTGGCTATGAATGCATTTGAGATGATTACACTTTCTCAAGGGTTGAACTTATCAGCCTTGTTTGACAGGCGCCAGGTATGAGGAATATAGTAATGCTATGACATCTATTATATATTTGCATTATATGTGAAAACACTTTGAACCTCCTGTTGACTAAAAAATTAAAAAAAGCCTGCTCAGTTATCCTTCATATACTCCCCCCGTCCCACTATATGTTGCTCATTTTGTCATTTTCGTCTGTCCCACTATATAGTTTCCACTTACTTTTTTACTTTTTTTGGAAACTACTATTCACTTTATTATTATTATTTTCATTACACTATTCCTTTTACTTTTTTGGCATTTAGGTCCGTCCCACTATATATATATTCCATTTGTTTTTTTACCTTTTTTTGGAAACTACTATTCACTTTATTATTATTATTTCATTACTTTTTACACTATTCCTGTTACTTTTTCACTTTGTCCATCAAATCACTTATACTTTTTCACTTTTACCTTAATCCGTGTGCCCAAAAGCAACAAGCAACATTTACCGGGATGGAGGGAGTATGATATAGCCACACACAAAACACAACTATCAATATAGGTTTTTTTTAAAAAAAAAATTATTTCAATTTTAATAGTCTTTTATGTAAATATGGTGATCTTGTTGTTGGTTACGAATTTAAAGAAAATCATGAGGCTGGATCACGATTTCAAGTAAAATCGTGACCAACACTCACAATTTCAATGGCGACTGGAAGGGGACAAATGCCCGTTAGAACAGAACGTTGGGCCTACATAAATCGTGAGTCTGAATCACGTTTTAACCCAAAGAATCAGTGGCTTGGATTCCCTATACATTCATGAATAGTATTTATTAGTTTCCTTACCAATATTAAATAATTTAATACAAATTCATATCAATTTATGGTATTGCTAAATGACGTACACATATTTTTCTCCAAATTGTATTGATCTTCATTAATGAAGATGGCCCCTCTACAGTTTAATATAGTTTTAAATTTAATTTTAATCTTTTAATTTATTTAATTTCAAAATTAGTTCTTTGAGTTTGATTCATAGGGGTAAAACGTGATTCATACTCACGATTTATGCTGGCCCCACGTTCTGCCCTAACAGACGTTTGTTCCCTTCCAGCTGCCTTTAAAATCGTGAGTGTTGGTCATGATTCTACTTGAAATTGTGATCCAACCTCACGATTTACTTTAAATTCATAAGCCACTACAAGATCACCGTATTAAAATTACATTAATTAAAAAAAAACCCATCAATATAGCTTATGCCATTTTATTATTACTTGAAACATATGATTTTAATCAGGAGGTGTTTGTCCCAGTCTTGAATTATTCTATTTGAAGTGATTGCCAGTTTTAAATGATGCATCATACTTTCCTTTTTAATCCTCATCCTTCTAAGTATACCTCCTTTTTGTTATCTAAATGTTGGTTTCGTTCTATGCTGATACACAGGATTATATCAAACGTCAGACTCGTTTTGTTTCTCGGGAACCTGCAAAAGTTATAATTTCAGCAATTGAGAAAGCTGCGGGATCACTGGGGTTCACGGTTCACACTAGGAGTTACAAGGTCTGTGGTAAAACTTCTGTTTATGAGTTTTCAGTTTTTTCTGCCGACGCAGAAGAGATTATTTGTAGTATTCATCCTCATTTTGGATTGACCGATGGATTTTAAAATACTTGGTAGAAAATTCATTTTTGGTTGCTTATATAGAGATGAATTTAAAATTTCTCTTTCATCTTGAACTAAATCTCAAGCACATTTTGGATTGGAGGGTCTGAGGATTAATTTAAAATTCGTTACCCTCATCTTGAACTAAATCTTGAGTGATTTTATTTAAAGTTCATTATAATCTGGGTAGATTTGAATTCATTCTATTCTGGTTAGATCTGAAATTCATTCATTTCAAATCCATCAGCCCAAATACAACCATATTTGAAAGACATGGTTGTTGATAATCTTGTACAGAATAACTTACTATGGACTTACTTGATAGAGTACAAAATATGTAGTGATTAATTACTTCCAACATCTTTATATTTCAACAGACCAGACTTGAGCGAGTTTCTGCTAATAGAGCTGGTCAATTTGCTGTTGTGCTCGAGGTAAATTTTGAATTTCATTTTATGGTTGCTGGAGATTTCAATGTATCGAATCATTTATTTTTTTGACTTCATATTTTTTCCTCAAAGGTTTATGAAGTTGCACCATCTCTTTTTATGGTGGACGTTCGCAAAGCAGCTGGAGACACCCTTGAATACCACAAGGTCTGTCTTGCTTTATTTTTCTAAGCCAAATTCTGCAGAAAATTTGTCTATTTGACAAAAACTTGTATGAATCTGTTGACTCTATTGATCCTACCTAACAAACCGTAAACGGATCATATATATATATAAATTTCGGTTAAGACTCATTTATAAACGGGTCAAAAATAGAACACAGTCCGTGTGAATTAAGTCACACGATTATTACTATTGTTAATGTAAAAAAGCTTGGTGGCAATTTTGGTCCACCACATGGTAATTTAGTCCTAGCGGCTTCCAATTTTCCCAATTGAGGACAACTTTCAACGAAATTGGCCCCTTGCTCTTCCTTTTTTTACGAATCTAAAATTGCAAATTTCCCCCAACTTAATTTCCTTCTGTTTTGGTGCAGTTCTACAAAATGTTATGCGAGAAGATCGATCATATCATTTGGAGACCAATGGAAGGTACGCCAAACTCTGCTTTACTTGGAAGAATGAGGTCTTGCTGATCCGTCTCTTGGATATGAAGCACACAAGTCACTCATTGCCCACAAATAACTGTTTGATGCTGCCTTGTGCAACTAATAATAAAAATAAATAATACTTCCTCCGTACCTCGAGAACTTATACTAAAAATCGGCACAAAATAAAAAAAGAATAATGAGTGGAGTTTCGATGGGACGAAGAGAGTAACAATAATTGGTATTCGTTTATCTTATCCTGTCTTGTGTTTGGAGGGTGTACATTGGACTGTAAATTATGTTGCAAATCAGGTGTACAGTGTTACAATAGTAAACATCTTACCCATGTAATAGTATCACAAGTGTTAGTTACAATATCAGTTTACATGTTTTGGAATTGGCTTTGGTATTCTTTTATCAAATATTTTAAGAGTGATTATAAATGTTTAAATAATTTATAATCTTTTTAAAAGAGCTCCATGAACATAATCATAATGGAATATATGAGCGTAATCATGATCAACTTTTTTAAAATTAAATACAATATTTCTATTTTACTTTTATGTCTATATTATTTTAATTGCAGCCACCTCTTTATATACGAGGGTGGAGAATGAGAAAGGAAATAATTGTTTTTAACCGTATTTGATATTATTTATTATACATGAATGAGATCATGAATTTTGGTTTTATCAGAAAAAGAAAATTTTATTGCTCAAGAGGGTATAAGAGATACCCTCACTACATGTACAAGGTATTGAACAGTCTCCAACAGGAGCAACTAAACTGAAGCTCCAAGCCTACTTTGTAAAATTCAATTACTTTTAAAAAATACAAGGATTAGCTGCCTACTTAGTAAAAGAACCTGTAGACTCCTTAAAATCTTTAACAACGAACCAACTCTAAATGCGAGCTTTAAGATCATTCAAAATGTCCAAATTATTTTCAGAATTATGATGAAAAATGATGGAGTTTTTTTGTTTTTTTTCCATAAAAGTTACACCCCACACGACCACACACTGACCGAAAGTTTCTTTCCATTTTTTCTCGAACAACCTACTAAAGAAAAATAGATTTGCCTCTAAGTCAGACGGTAAAACAGTTTTATGCCCCATCCACTTAATACATCTCATCCAAAAGTGGTAAGAAAAAGAATACTTGAAGAAGACATAATTTACTGTCTCCTTAAACATGAAAATAAGATAAACAAAAGAATATTACCTAATTTCATAGTGATTAATTTTTTAATTATATTTATTACTTTTTTTTATTTTAAATTCGTACCAAACACACGTTTTTAAGTTACTCTATAAAAAGCATGACACATTGAATGGGTGGACTGCTAATTCGTGATGTATAAACAATTTAATCTCGATTTCGGATTATATAACAAAAAAATAAATAAGTAGTCGAGTACATGCTTGTTTCTTAATATCATATCAATTTAATCACCTTTTTATATTAAGAATTGATTTTTTTATACTGTTGGAAAAATGTCGTATACTGAATTTTTTAAATTATAATCCCAATAATTGTAACTAACTTGATATTAAATCTAAAAATAATAAATTATTATTGCCACATTCAAAGTATGCCAACAATATGAAGAGTTAATACTTCTTTAATCCTACAAAAACTTATAAAGAGAATGATACACATATTAAGAAAAAGATTGAATAAAATAAAAAAAAGTACTTTTTCTGTCACAGAAAAATTTGCACCCTGAAATTTTACATTTCTTAAATTTTTTTTTTTTAAATAAAATAGTATTATATAAGTAAATATTTGTATAGTTATTTGAGTGTGCATGCGAATCAATATTTTATTTTTTTAGTAGTGCGCAAATGT
Organism: Prunella vulgaris; assembly: GCA_026898435.1. Classification (NCBI taxonomy): domain Eukaryota; kingdom Viridiplantae; phylum Streptophyta; class Magnoliopsida; order Lamiales; family Lamiaceae; genus Prunella; species Prunella vulgaris. Next base: position 205,549 of record JAPKLY010000457.1, read on the forward strand.
GTGTGGGACGTTCAAATCAGGAGAGTTTGCAAATTAATGTGGGACAGAGGGAATACCTTTATAGGGGTAATTTGGTAAAATTTTGGGTATAAAATAAAGAAATTAGTTGGATTGAGTGTTGAATAAACCCAAAGAGTGAAAAAGTAATGACATTTTGTGTAAATATATAAAAGTAGGTCTCTTGTGAACTCGAGTTCACATGAATTCGTATCACTGTTATGTGTAAGCACTATATATTATCACTGTTATAAAAACATACTTGATTTTGTAACAGTGATAGTGTATATGCATAACAATGATAGTGAATATACATAATAATGATAATTGATAAACCCAAGTTTACCGTAAACTCGGATTCATACAAGTTTTTGTCAATATATATATATATTGTGAGGGTATAATTTATGAAATGATTTTTTTCAAATCTGCAAGTTGTGTGACGTTTCGAAAAGAAAAGTCTGTAAGTTTTTATGGGACAAAAGGGAGGAATTATGTTAAGAGTATGTATGATTGTGCGTGTGTGTATGTTTTTTTTTTTTTTTTTTGGATTACAAGAGTAAGGAGTGTATATCCTGGAGAGTAGAAACTCATATAGATACATAAATTAAAATTAGTTTCGTACAGTTGCAAAACGTATTCAATCCTAAACCTCTATGCATAAATGCTTCTGTGACTATCACTATGCACAGATGATTTGACTGTTATTGTTATTGTTGACACTTGTAACCAGTGTTCTAAAAATCAGTTAAGTTGACGATTAGTCGCTAGTCGGTTAATGACTGATTCGATTTATTACAAATTGCTAAAAAATGTTTTGGGGGTATTAGTCGGTGTCTAGAGCTGTCTAGATGCCGATAAGGTGCCGATTAGACTGACTAGATGCTGATTAAGCCGTTTTCGATTAAATCAGTTTTTTTCTTTATTAAAAAAATTCTATAAACTCTAAGTAAATATAATAAAATAAAATTAAAATAACTATTACATCAATCCTCTTTTGATTTTTAAATTATGATTTTATTGAATTTTAAGTTTCAGCATTGTTATCACTTATAATTTTAATATTGAAAGGTGATGATGTTAAGATTCTAGTGGTTCGACCGACTAACGACTAGTGAATTTTAGAACATTCGCAGTAACTAGAATTTTTCGGGTCAACATATTTTTAGATGTGACGCAACTGCACTATTGAATATTTGTTTATACTATTGAACTTTTTTATTATACAATACATGTCACTATTCATGATTTAACTGTTACTCTTCATATTTTTAAAAATTTTCGGTTGACATCTTTTCCGATGAGACAACAATTGCACTGTTAAATACGCGTCTATACTATTAAATTTCTTACAATATTAAAGCTATTGTGATTTACTATTAAAAACCATGTATACATTATAGTAGATTTTTTTATAGTTGTACTATAGTATTTTTTATTATACTAAATCTTTTGTAATTATACTATATTAAAATTCTTGAGAATCCAAAACATATACTACTATCACCCCAATTCTTGAGAACATTATTAACAATATAGATTGAACTAAAGAATAACAAATAAATAAAACACATATTTTAGCTAGTGTTCTTCGTAATAACCAATGTCATTTCATAATTTAAAGTCAAAATGATCACAATTTACACACCTTCTAATTGGTAAATTTCATGTTATTTTGATTTCAGTTTCACAATTTGCCTTTAAATTTGAATGGAATATTAATGTGGGGAAAATTATTTTTTTAGGACACTATCTAATAACTGTTTGCAAAAAGAGGACATTATTTTTACGGGCTTGCAATTTTAGGCCACTTTCTTTTAAGTTTTGCAAATTTAGGCCAATTAATGCTAATTTCGGGCCAAATCTCACATGAGTAGCATTAATTGGCCTAAATTTGCAAAACTTAAAAGAAAGTGGCCTAAAATTGCAAGTCCGTAAAGATAATGTCCTCTTTTTGCAAACAGTTATAAGATACTGTCCTAAAAAAATAATTTTCCCAAAATTGATGGGTTATTACTTATAATTTGCATTGAAATTGGATTATTATTATTACTATTATTATTATTATTATTACTATTATTATTATTATTATTATACCCAAATGGCTAAAATATTGTTGTGTAAATCTTTCAGTTATATATGTAGTGTACTTTATAAATTAATAGTGATTTACCCGTGGGATGCAGTGTATTATAAATTTTTAAATATTTTGTGAATATAAATTAAATTTATTTTACCTATCTATCAATTAATTTTATTAATTTTGTTACTACTATTTTTCATTTATTCGATCAAAAAATTATAATATATATATGTGGATTGTATTATAATTATTTAATTCATCATATTTTTCTTATTTATGTAAAAGAACTCATGAGATGAGTCTAAAATTTATTAGAACTAATATAATCTAAATAAAAAGGATTTTAATTTAAATCATATAATTAAAGTCAATAAACAAAATCTTAAAAACAATAAAATAGACATGCTAGTCCAATTTTTTTTTGTATGTGCAATATTTTATATGTTAAACTGAAAATATTTAGAGGACAATTAATTTGATATATATTGTATTGAAATATATTTAAAATTTAAAATTTAAAAGAAAATTATAATAATTGGTACAAATTTAAAAAAAAAAACTCGTCCTCTTCACAAAGAAAATGTATTTCACCTCCAATAAATATAAAATTTCTCTTGGCTTTCAGTTATATATATATAATGTATGTATTTGCATAATTTTCATTGTGTTGTACAATACTATCTCCCTTTCGATCGGTTATGTTCATCATATGTTCAACAAAAGAATTTACATGAATAAATCTCATAATATAAAATTTATATTACAAAATGTGTTTATTGATATTATTAATTGTATTTATTGATAGTATATAAATATTAATATTAATTTGATAGTATATAAATATTAATATTAATTTGATAGTATATAAATATTAATATTAAAAAGTGAACATTATCTTTTCGAGCTTGCAATTTTAGGCCACTTTCTTTTAAGTTTTGCAAATTTAGGCCAGTTAATGTTACTCATGTGAGATTTGGCCCGAAATTAGCATTAATTGGCCTAAATTTGCAAAACTTAAAAGAAAGTGGCCTAAAATTGCAAGCCCGTAAAGATAATGTCCTCTTTTTGCAAACAGTTATAAGATAGTGTCCTAAAAAAATAATTTTCCCTATTAATGTGTTACACACGTGCTCTGTCAGGCCTAAATTTAAAATGGAAAAAATGTAATTTTGATCCCATGTATCATGGAATTTTATATTTTTGGTCCCAATACTTCAATAAAATTTAAAAGTTAACATATATTACTAAACATACTCCATTTTATTCACTTTACTTAAAAAATAATTATTGGTCCCAAATGAGTCTAACCAGTGTATAGGGAGAATAATGTCAAATTCTTTCGCTAGATCCCTAAAGGAATTCAGTCAGCTTAAACTGAAAGTAATCACTGAGTTGAAGTCAAGAAAACTGTCAGGTCAAAATTCAGATATGTTTAATTCCTAAGTGCTCAGTGAGGTTAAGTTGAGATAACCCACCTACTGACAGCTCAAAAGTTTATCAGTTGGATAGCTATTTTAACAAGCTCGAGTGTGGAAATGTGAACCTAAACTCAACTCGTTTTAGTTTTCTGAAAGATTTTGCGTTACACTTTTCAAAGATATTTTTAGAGGGTCAGTGCATAGATTCAGGTCAGGAGAGATTGGATCTTTCCAGAGCAAATAATGTCGAATGCAAATTGTTAGTACCTTGGTTTAGATTTTGATGTATGCAAAACAATGTGTTTAAATTTGATGAATTAATCTAACACTTGTTCTAAGGAAATTGGTGTTTGAAACATATAGTTGTAAGAGAAGTCTACAGCTGTGTATTTGATCAATTTACAGCTGAGACATGACCCTACAACTGTAAGGTTTCTCTACAACCAATTTTGGAAATTGACAGGACTCTACAGCTGCAAGGTTTGAAAGACTCTACAGCTACAAAGAACCGTTTGAAGATGGTACAAGTCAGAGATTAATTGAAGACTAATGAAGACCCTTAAGCACTATTAGTGTAGCTCTCAAGCACTCACTAAATTGTACTTAAGTGGAGATTATTCTTAAAAGAAACTGGTGGATAATGAAGATTAGTTACAAGAGACCAGAATTCTGAGAGAAAGGACATAGTACAATCAGTACTATTCAGTGTGAAGGAGGAGAACCATTTCACACATGCCAAATAGAGAGAGAGAGGAGCCTTATCCAGATTCAAATTTGAATTTCCAACGGATAAGTCACACCACTCAATCTATAA
>JAPKLY010000457.1:219860-269652 GCA_026898435.1 Prunella vulgaris
AACTCTGCAGCTGCAGACTCTGTAGTCTACAGCTGTAACCTTTGTGGTCCTGTTCTTAAAAACTCTTGTAGACTTATTCTTTTAAACTTGAAAAAGGACTACTGTAAGGTTCTAGAATCCATCCTTTTTTAAAAATTTGAAAATTTTGTTTTTAGACTCAAGGTCTATTCACTCCCCCCCCTCTAGACCTTGACCACTTTAAGGGACCAACACAAATTATATGATAGTTTAATATGCAAAAAACAATAATCAACACACAAGTGTTTAAATTTGTTTAGAGACTCAAACTCCTATATCAATGACCCTGGTTTAACCGGAGAAATTATCTTTTAGGATTTGGTACTTGTTTTTAACGCTCTAAGGTGAACTGCAGTCAAGTGATCCTCTCTTAGGATATTGACCCCTAGAATCTAACGAGTTCAAGTTCTCTACAACCAACCTAACCACTTCAGCTCACAACCTGATCTAAAGGGTTTGGAATTATGAGTTTTCAACTATGTGTGATAGCCTTTACAATACAAAATAAAGACAAAGGTTTTAGGCTATCAGTCTAAGCTTAAGATATTACAATTAAATAGGAACACAGAAAGAGACTCAAATATATTTAAGCACTAGGGAAATTAAAATTTGCTGAGTGCTTTGAATGCTTGTGAGCTTTGAGCGCTTAATAGTCTTGATTAATTTCAATTTCAAAATATTTTGTAACTTTGTTTGGGTGCAAGATCTTCTGTATTTATAGTCAATCTTAAAAAACTATCAGTTGGAGAGATAAGTCCAAGACTTGCTATTATTAGGAGTAGCGAATGAGTATAAGAATGTAGGGTCCAATTCACCAATGCTTGTTTGGTGAAAAGTATCTTCTGCAAGGCCATATACTTTTTGCAAACTGTCAGGTATCAGGTCCGTACATATGTGTCATCTTCTCATTGACTTCCATCTTCAAACTGAACAAACACTCAGAGTCAAACTCAAGTTTTAAACTCTTTAGGATCTCTTTGTTGACTTCTTTCCTTATACCTCTAACATTTTTTTTTTTTTGCAATCTTTACTTATCTCCTGATACAAGTAACCCAAATGGTGAAATAGCCTGACTCTTTCAGAATCCATTGAGTCTTCAGTGGACCTCAGGTCTTCACTCTTTACCTTGGTTGATGTTGGTCAGCTTAGAAGAACCAATCTTTCAAGTCGGGTATGAAACATCTTCTGAGTCTTCAGATTCCAGTCAGTGCTTCCTCAGCTAGTTTCCTCTCAATTGAGTCCCTGTAAACAAAAGACTAAACCTGACTGACAAGGGTCAGTAACTAAGACTCAGACAAATCATCAGAAGTTTTGGTATCTAATCAAAACAAGCATTGTCCCAACAATAATTAAAAACAAAATTCTTTGATTCTTTATTTTTCTTTAGTTTCTAAATAATATTAAAAATCAACTAAATTCTCAATATATATAAATTCAATAAAATAATAATTAACAAAATAAAAAACTTTAAGAATATGAAATTTCTTTAATTATTTAAAATATAAATTAAAATTTATAATATATTAAGATTAAAAAATTCAATTAAAAATATAAATCTAAGAGAACAAAACTAGAAAAGTATGTCAATAATTAAGAAAATAAAATGAAATTTTTTGATTAAAATTATTTAAATATAAATAAAATCTAAAAAAATATAAAATAAATCAAATAAATTTTAAAAAATCAATTTAAAAGAAAATTTAAAATAATACTTATATTAAAATAAATATAAGAAAAATCAATAAAATTTCAAAAAAATAATAAAATGAAAAAAATCTTCAAAAATAAAAAGGCTGAAGCTTTACAAAATTTTAAAAAAAATATACTTTTAAAATGTCAACTAAATCTTCATAAATAATTAAAGAGCAACACTTGTATTAAAATTTTTACGGTAGAAATTTCCAAATATATATAAAATTAGAATGAAAGCCCACACGCGCCTTTCGTCACCATTCCTTCATGCTAATTTCCCCTCACCATCCTATACATTGTTCCCTTCCCCACCCCCTACATACCAATTTCCCCAGCCACCCAACGCTGGCAATAACTTTTTTTTTTTGCTTATTTTTTAAATTATTGGATTGATTATATTAACAATATTCATTTAATATTATGTTACAAATAAATATATATACATATAGTAGCACACATTTTAATCTTATATAGTAAAACATATTTATTCTAATAGTAACACACATTTGTAACCAGGTGAGCTAACTCATCTGGCTATCGGGCTCCTCACTTGAGCGAGTGACCAGGGTTCGATTACATTTGGGAACAAATATGAGGGAGATATAAGGTTGGTTTGGAAATATTCTTGGAGTATTTGGAGACTTGATGAACTAATTTCTAACTACTAACAACTAATCTTATATTAAGAATAAAATGTATTTTATAACAATAAATATGTGTTTTTAATTTAATCATCATCTCTTTAAATTTAGGTAAATTGATTCATATTATAACACATTTTTTACTATTTTATGCTCACTCCGTCCCAGGACTACTTTCATAGTTGTCTTGAGCACGCGAACCAAAGAAAAGTGAGTATGTGAGTGTAAAATTAAATAATAAAATAAGAAAAAATGTATTTTATTGACTTTTGTGACTGTGAAAAGTTTTCTTTTAAGGTGTGTGAAAGTAGAGTTGGGATGTTCAAATAAGGAAAGTGTGAAAGTAGTTTTGGGACGGAGGGAGTATGTGTTATTATATAAAAAAAATAATTATTTCTATTAAAATAAATAAATATTTATGAAAAAACTAATATTTTTTCTTATATTAACACACATTTCTCTTATATTTTATGAGAAAATATTTTTTTATACAAATAAATAAACACATATAAAATAACAATATTTAATTTGAAAAGTAACATATATATATATTTCTTTATATTAATATGTATTTGTCCATATAATAATACAAATTGAAAATAAAATTTATAATATAATATTATTAGATTTATTTTATAATCCACAACAATTTTAAAAAAAAAAAAGAAGAAGAAAGAAGAGGTGTGTTAATCCTGCATGCATAAATTGGTTGTCTGGTTGGCTATGCCTAATTGCACGTATTAGTTAACTATGGGAAGGAACCCTCAGGCGCGTGATTTAATTTTTTCTTTTAGTTTATTTTTAGTAATTTATATGGTAGAAATTTATATATAATAATTAAAATAAAAATTAATTATATTTTTATTTATCTTTTATTGAATTATGAATATTTTTAATTAATTTAATGCACCCTCATAAGGCTTAGGTTTATTATGGCATCATTTTTCATTTCAGGTTATCAACTAGATAGGGTTATTTTTGGTGGTAGGGTGTTCATGGTACGTGTTGGTCCCGAAATAAGTCTAAATCAGTGTATGGGGGAACACACTAATAATATTTTTTTCTTTTTCAGGAAATACCCCTCAGAAATTCAGTCAACTACAAACTGAGAATGCTCACTGAGACTTAATCCTTAAGACTAAAAGACTCAGGAACCAGATACGCTGAGTCCTGACAGTGCTCAGAGTGAGCTCAGAAAAGATAACTCACCTACTGACTGCTGAGAAGTTGGTCAGTTGGATATTTATCTAATCAAGTTTTTCATTGCGGAAATGTGAGACCTAGATTATACTCGTTTAAGTGTTTTCCTAAAAGTGTTTTTAGCTTAGTTACTAAAAGAAAGGTTAAGGGACTATACTCAGTATTCAGGTTCCCGAAGATTGATTCTTCCCGACTTTCAAAACAATGCTGAATATTTCTATACTGATGATATTGTAACAACAAATTTCGTGAAAAACACGAAAATGATTTACAATATTTATTTATTTTGAATTTAAAGGGTCATTTCTCTCTAAATTTGGTCATCTGATTCTCCTCTTTATTGTTGACTTTGACTTCGAAACGCTTTACCCAAAGACGAGCTGCCTTGTCTTGGGATCGAACGAAGTCTTTGAAGAACAAATGTCCCCTCGTGCTTTGTTCACGGTCGCTTTTGTGACTTGAAGTGAATGAAGTACGTAATTTAATTCTTCATGTGCTTTACTTATGAATTTTTTTTTCCTTTTGTTTGTTCACATATTGCACGCTTCAAACTTGACAAGATAACCTTGAGTTATGACTGAACTTAGAAAGATTTCTAAGCTGCCTACGTATCTTTTTAAAGTGGATCAAGTCAAAACGTAGTTCATCCCAATATGATTTGATTTGGGGGGGGGGGTGTGCATAACAGTTTGTACTCATGTGGGCTTGGAGTGACATACAATTTAAACTCGTGAGTCAAGGAGATATGATTTGAAGATAGTTTATACTCGTATCAGGGAGTCTTCCATTTGTAAACAGTTTAGTCTCGTGTCAAGGAGATTTGACTTGTACTTTATTGATAGTTTATACTCATATAAGGGAGTAGCCCAAAAAGTTTAGGCTCGTGTCGAGGAGCATTGACTTGGGCATATGATAGATAGTTTATACTTGTATCATGGAGTAGTCCAAACAGTTTAGGCTCTTGTCGAGGAGCATTGACTTGGGCATTTGATAGACAGTTTATACTCGTATCATGAAGTCTTCAACTTGATTTGTATTTGATAGATAGTTTATACTCGTATCAGGAGTCTTCCAGACAGTTATGCTCTTGCCGAGGAGCATTAACTTGGGCATTTTCAGGTGGTCACTTCAAGCTCTATCTTTCCTTGTTGAGCCAAGTGCATGATCTTTTCCTTGAAGATGAAACAATCTTCAATTGGATGGCCTACTAACCGATGGTAGTTACAGTACTTTGGATCATCTGTTCGTCCAGCTTCTTCTGGCCGTTTCATCCGAGGTAATTCGATGAGCTCTGCATCAATCAAGTCATCAAATATCCCGGAGACATCAGAGTCTACGAATGGATATTCCTTCTGTCGCATCTCTTTTAGAGTCAAGCCATTTTGCCCCATGTCGTGAGGTAGATCTGTTATGTACTCCTTATTTGAAGGCTTGCCATAAGGCTTGTTGTGATACTTTTGAAGTGGTGGGCCTTCGACTTCTCTTGTAGCCATGCTTAGCTCCATATCGTGAGCTCTTGATGCCAAATCTTCAAAGGTCTTTGGTTGGATTCCTTGAAGAATGTAACGGAGGCTCCACTGCATTCCCTGGATGCACATCTCGATAGAAGAGGACTCTGACAATCTGTCTTTGCAATTAAGGCTGAGATTTCTCCATCGATTGATATAGTCGATGACGGGCTCATCCTTCCATTGGCGTGTATTTGTTAGCTCGATCATGCTAATAGTCCCCCTCATGCTGTAGAAGCGGTTGAGGAACTCGTGCTCCATTTGGTTCCAGCTATTAATGGAGTTAGCTTCCAAGTCGGTGTACCAGTCGAAAGCATTGCCTTTGAGGGAACGGATGAACTACTTCACCAGATGATCGCCATATGTCCCGGAATTGTTGCAGGTCTCGATAAAGTGAGCGATGTGCTGCTTCGGATTGCCTTTGCCATCGAACTGTTGGAACTTTGGCGGTTGGTAGTCGACTGACATCCTCAAGTTGTTGATCTTTTCAGTGTAAGGTTTGACATAGCTGTGGCTTGACTTGAAGTTATCTTCAAACTTCTCATTCACTGTCTCCAAGATGAGTTCTTTAAGTTGATCAACTTGTATCCCACCATCAGCTGATATCGGCAGCTCCCTAGCAATTGGTTCAGTCTCAGCTGCTTGGTATTTGTTTGAAGTCTCCACTTCATCATGCTCTCAGCTTGATTTCCACAAGCATGGCTTGACTCGACGCCGCCCACTTTGCTAATCAGCTTAGCAATTGTAGAGTCTTGTTCTTTGACATGACTGACAAGGCTTTCAACAGCTCTAAGCAGGATTGACAGTCTTTCTTTAATGGTTGAAGTGTCTGCCATCATCACCGGAGCTACTCCTGAAGTTGATGAGGAGTCTGACTGGGAGCGTGGAATTGAGCTTGCTGAATCAACTTCATCTTCCTTTGCAGCACGAGGCGATCTGTTCCCAACTGAAGAGTTGGTCTGTAAAGAGGCTTCTTCAAACTGCAACCTCTTGGATATGCTTCTTGTGACCACATTGGCTTCACCTGTCTTTGATGAAGCATCTCTGAGAAAGATCTTGCGTGCTGAAGACATGTTGAATATGTTTGATGTATACTTGAAGCTTTGAGGTCTTGAAGAGGAGAGATGAGAGGTAGAGTGAAGTCCCACAGGGCGTGCCAAATTTGTAACAACAAATTTCATGAAAAACACAAAAATGATTTACAATATTTATTTATTTTGAATTTAATGGGTCATTTCTCTCTCAAATTTGGTCCTCTGATTCTCCTCTTTGTTGTTGACTTTGACTTTGACTTCGAAACGCTTTACCCAAAGACGAGTGACCTTGTCTTGGATCGAACGAAGTCTTTGAAGATTTGGTGAAGAACGTCCTCGAATTTGACAAAGAACAGTCTTAAAATCTTCAAGTCTTGATTTGGGCTTGAACACTGGATTGGAGGAGTCTTGGACCTTGATCTCTAATTGGAGTGTGTTTGCGGATGGTTTTGATGAAGAATGCTTGAAGGCGGCGAAGAATGCTTGAGGTCTTCAAGTTGATCTTCAAGTGAAAAATGTCAGATCAGAGGGATGAAGCTCCTTATTTCTGATCGAAGAACGTTGCAGATGAATTTGGTGAAGAACAGTTGAAGACGGCGAAGAACAGCTTTGAAGATGGCCTTTGAATCTTCAAATCTTCAAATCTTCGAGAACTTCTTCGTGGAGAAACACTCGATCGGAGGGATTTAGCCCCTTGCTCCTAGATTTGAGGACATTTCTGCTTGCTTTTGACGAAGAAAGCTTTGGATTTGTCGAAGAACGCTTCAAAGATGGCCTTTGAACCTTCGAATCTTCAAATCTTCAAGTCTTCGAATCTTCAACTCCGGTTGCAGAGATTTTTGGATTCGTCTTAGCTCCAAGCTTGCTCGTGCCTTGAATGTTTCTGAATCGCTCTTCAACGTGTCTCTGAATGTGTGGAATGAGTTGATGAAGGCCTCTATTTATAGGGTGAGGGGATGAAGATTCTCCTTCATTGGCTTGACACGTGGCGGACTCTAATTGGTTGATGCTGATTTTCTTGCATATTTAGTCAACCATCCAAATTTGTCCTGATTTGATTTAATTTTTTCCTTTATTAATGAGATATCATATGATCTCGATAAATTAGGAAGTTTTCAACTGTATTTGTCAGTATGTACGAGTACCAGGAAACTCGTGTAATTTGACGGGCCTATACCGTGTGTATACCAATTTTAACTATTTAATTGGAGAATTAATTTAATTAAATTCTCAAAATTAAAATAGCAAAATTTATTTGATATTTAATTATTTGCACACGTGTCGCTATTTAATAGGAGCAAATTTAATTTGTTTACAGATATAACACTTATAGTATGCAAGACAAGTAAATCAGCACACAGGAATTTTTATGTGGTTCAGAGACTCAAGCTCCGACATCCACGACCTAATTTGACAGGAGCAATCCACTCTTAGGATTGGTTCTTGTTTTTATACGTGCCAAGGTGCACGAGCAGTTTCTTTCTCTCTAAGGAATTCAACCACTGGGTGGTTTTACAAGTCTCAGTCCTTCTCACTTCACCAACTTACAACTTTGAGTGGTTTAACTTTCAGTTTTCCAACTATTGTGTGATAATTCTTACAAACAAAACTATGCTAAGTAATGGGTTATCACTTTAAGCTAGATACAGAAAGATTTGTATCAACACTAGGAAAATTTACATTGCAGAGTGTTGAATGCTTGAATCTTTGGTAAACTTCAACTTGAAAATTTCCCGTAACCTTGTTTGGGTGCAAGGTCTTCTGTATTTATAGGGAGATTTGTAATAGATCCGTTGGAGAAGATCAAAACAAATCTTCCTATTTTAGGTAGGTGGCAGCCTATGATATACGTTTTACTTTTCACCATACTTGTTTAGGTGAAAATCTTCTGGCGCCGCCTGCAGACTGTGGATATTAAATGCGGAAGTCAGCTCCGTACACACATGTCATTGTCTCATTGGCTGTTTTTCAAACGGCTAGTTGTTGACAAGACTTTATGCTTCATAGTACATTAATTACTCCGAGTAAGTTGTACATAAACCCGTGTAAAATGTTTGTCTTTATTGGAGTCTGACATTCTCTTTGTCCTCAGTTCTTTAGCATAATTTCTTAGTCTCAAATGTCAGTAACCTTTTCTGTCATGACTTACAAGTGTCAGTAAGAATGAGCACTCAACCCGATTACTCAGGTTACTTCCGTCTTCACTTAATAGGCTCTATCCTGAGTGCGCTTAGTACACTCAGTAGAATACTATCAGTGGTTATCCTCAGGATTGCTTCTTCTCAGCATCGATCTTTTCAGCATCGATCTTCTCAGCACCTCAGCTTCAGGATAATTTTCTTGAACATGATCTTTAATGTGTATACTGTCCTCAGGAATAAATCTTCCTGACTTTAATCTTCTGGATGTCTCCTTCTGACTTCAGCCTTCAGGATGGTTCCCCTGAACTGAGTACCTATGAATATAAAACAAGTCTAGTCCTATCCTGAACTACTCCTGAATTCTATAAAATCCTGAATTCTGTACTTTGGCATATTCATCTTTTCATACTAAGGGGTTTTGAGATCTGAATCAAAACAACTCAGTTAATATCCCAACAATGCGTACATACCAAAATGAATATTTAAAAATATCTATATCGATACCAAAATTCGATTATTTTAAAATTTGAATGTTTGTACCCGTTATGAAAATTTAGTATAGTACACCATGAATACTTTATTTATTAGTACAAATTGGAGTGAATTTTTGTTATAAACGAACCAATTCAGATATCAGAGCAGAATGGAGTGGAGAAATGATTTTTAACATTTTTTATTGCTAATATCTCATTGTTTTATTCACAATTTTTTTTGAAATACACACTCACTTTTGATTTGGAAAAAGTAAAAAATTAAAGGTTATTTTTGGTCAGTTTCTTTTTTTGTTTGAACTTTGATGCGGTTTTGATAATTTAGGAACTGTGTGAATGACCGTAGTTGGTAATGGTATTGAGTGAAAGAGTATTTTAGAGATTGAGGACTAAATATATGAGTATATTCTATATGAAAATGGTAAATGATAAGTTTATCATAAAATTGTTTTAAAATATTAAATATTTGGTCAAGTGTATCAAAATATTCGCTAGGAGTATCAAAGTTTGGGTTAATGGAATTTATAACAATTATAATATAATATCATTGACCAAATTTTTTTATATTTTGATGAGATTTTTTATACTACTGGTCAAATATTTGATATTTTAAAACTGATTCATGATAAGTTTATCACGAATCATTTTTATACAAAATTTTACCCAAATATATTTAGGGATCAAAATTAATGACATATAGCAAATTTCACCCCAAGATGTTAAAAATCGAATTTGTAATGTTTGGGACCAAAATTGCAAGTAGATATGACGGTTTCTGTAACTATGGGTGTGCATCAGTTGGTTCGGTTACCAAATCAAACCGAATTTTGGTAATCGAAACCGAAATCGAACCGAACTCACCCAAAATCGAATATAATCGAAATCGAATATTTCGGTTTCGGTAAAAACCGAAATAACCAATTCATTTTCTATTTTATAAAATTTAATTTAAAATAACAAAAATACTTGTCCAATAAAATAAAAATTACACAAACACTCCAAATTTATTAAAATAACAATACAAATCTAATCAATATTAAAAAAACATAATTCAATTGCACAAAAATTTAAAATATTCCACTATTCAAGCACTAAATTATAAAAATATAAATACAAATAAAGTTCAAAAAGTCAATTATTTTAAATTAGACTTTAATTTAAAAATAATTTTTTATTATAAAATATTATTTATTAAATATATAATTAATTCGGTTTGGATATCTATTAACCGAAATAATAATGGCTAATAATCAAATCGAACCGAATACCGAAATTCTAATAAATGACTAACCGAAATCGAACCGAATATCATGGTAACCGAACCAGATTCATATTTCGGTTTGGTTTCGGTTAGTAACTGAATTATGCACACCCCTATCTGTAACAGCGTGACCGACATGATAAAAAATCATTAACGAGACCAAAATGTAGACTATTGAAACTGAAACTGCGAGGTTGCGTGACCTATGTGACCAAAACTGTATTTTCTCGTGAGAGAGATGAAAGCATAGTGATCTGAGTGGCGTGTGTTTATTCCAAATAGATGATAAGAGAGACGAGAGCAGACTCTGAGATGAGATATATAGAGAAATGAGGGGAGCAGATCCTCTGCTGGGTGATAAACCAACAAATATAATGGTGCTGGGGCTTTAAATGAAGTTGTTATTTTGAAAAGTGTAATAAAAAGATAACACACTTTTAAGAAACCTTTTTTTACACAGACAGATGGGGTTTTTAACAGATCTCATTTTCTGATACCTTCAATGAATTTTGGATATTAGAAAAGGTATGTAATTCATTGTTCTTTACATTATCTTCCAAATCTTGAAGAACACCTGATATTGAATTTATGGGTGCTGTTATAATGACATATTGGGGTTTTGAAAGATTTATTTATCTGGACACATGATTCCTTTATTTTTTCTATTTAGGGTGATTATGATAATTAATTATTCACTATCGTTTTTTTATACCATAAACAAATAGGGAAAATCTTGTTTCCAACGAAAAAAAAAGAAAAAAAATAAATTAAATTTTAACTGCTTCGTTTAAAGTCCAGCACCATTTGCTGATTTATCTTCCCAGCAGATGACCCGCTCCTTAGAAATGAGACGTGTGTGTTTATTTCAAATTAAAGGTGTGGTGTACTGGGTGTTGGAATGACAGAGTGATAATTTAGTAAATAAATTGAAATTTACGTATTGGATTTAAAGAAATTTTCATTTGTTAACTTTAATTTATATACATTTTGAGTTATTATGAATTGGGAAAAAGTTACTATTAAAAAGCCCATTCACAATAATTGAAAGTCAATTCAATAATAAAGACTTCAAACAAGATGATGATATAAATTATTCGTTTTTCTACGAAATAAATTAAATCACACAAGCATAATGAACCTTTCAATTCATATACTTTCTTTATCTTATCTGCATTGGCGCCACCATGCATGCACATATTACTTTTGATTGTTCCATCATTCGATTCACCATTCTCACTACTCAGCCAATTCTTATTTTTCTGATTTGAATTCTGAGCTTTATTTATTTAATTTTGTCAAAAATTATTTAATGCCAAAAATTGTATCCATAGGACAAATTAAAAAGATGAACAAAATCGAAATTCTAAACCCTAGAGAAATATTAAGACTCTCAACTAACACATCCGAACCGATAATCAAATTAATAAGACTAAATATTGAAGGGTATGCTTTATGTGGAGATGATTTATGATAAGTTTAACGTGAAACTGTTTTAAAATATCAAATATTTGATTAAGTATATCAAAATATTCATCAGGAGTATCAAAAGTTATTATTAATAAAATTTATGAGGCACTCATATGAAACGTTTCACGGTGTGAAACATACTATATTAAAAATTTGTGGGTCCTTAACAGGGTCGGGTCGGATTTGGTCAATTTTTTTTTTAAAATTTTTGTAACTATAATTTCAGATTTTTTCACTCCCATGTATGTTACAATTTGGGCAAATGCATGTTACTAATAGACAAAATGTGTGTTACAAATAGATTAAATGTTGTTTTCTTTACATATATTAATTTGTTTTTGTAGAAATAATATTTTTTTATACAATCTAATAAATAATGTGTGTTACTATAATAAAATATTATTTGTTCATAAATATTTATTTTTTTTATAAATATTTATGTGAAAACAATTTTTTTTTATAGTAACACACATATAAAAATAAATGAATATATACAAAAAAAACAAGATTTCATAAGATTGTAACACACATTTGCTCTCCAGTTTGTGTTACTATATGGACAAACATTTGTTATTGTAGGATAAAATGTATTTTTCTTAAGAACAAATATATATATTTTTTAATTTAATCATCATCCCTTAAAGTTATATATATTGATTCACGTAATAACACACTTTTTACTATTTTATATGTGTTACTATAAAATAAAGTAATTATTTATATACAAATAAATATATACTTATGAAAAGGTAATATTTTTTTCTTATAATAACACACATTTTGCTCTTACATTGTATGAAAAGAATGTTATTCTACAAAAAAAACAAGTGATTTATATGTAAAAGAATAACATTTTGGTCTGATTGTAACACACATTTTGCCTTAAAGTAACATGCATTTGCTTAAAAAATAACATATCTGGAAGCGAAAAACCTGAAAATTAATTGTGCTTGCGCGAGAATTTGAAAAAATTACCAAATTCGACCCGACCCGACCCAGCCATGGATCCACAATTTTTTAATATATATGGTATGTTTCACACCGTAAAACGTTTTATATAACTTTTTGTCAAAATTTATAACAATTACAATATAATATCGTTGACCCAAATTTTTTATACTTCTGATGAAATTTTTTAATATTTCTAATTAAATATTTAATACTTTAATACTGATTCGTACAAAATTTTACCAATAAAGAATTTGCCAGTAGTTAGCTTCACGTAACTATACAATTGAATTCAATGTACTATAGCGTAGTTGGCCATAATATATATATAGTATATGAAAGATCAAGAAGTGATAATCGTTTAATATAATAGTGAAATATGGAGTATAAAATTGTGTACGATATGCTCTAATATAGAAAATGGATTTCCATTACATATATAATAATATGATCGATCCATAGATTGTAATCTGAATCATATTTTTATAAAGCAAAGTAAGATAAATTAAATCATCATTTATGAATTAAATCATCTCATAAAAGACCATTATTTGAATTATAGGCATATATAATGTATCCAATCTATATTGATCGGAATATTTTACTAAGAACTAAGAAGTGATCGATATATACTCTCTTTTTTATTTTTTGTAAATTAATGTTAAAATTTATCAACTTATTCGTAACATTGATATATTTATTAAGATATAATTATTTGAGTAATTTATACAAATTGTATTATATCAAAAAGTACTCATCACTATATTTTTAAAATATAAAGGGTAGTTGCCCCCTAAATATACAACTTTTAGTTCTTTTACTATCAACCCGAGACAAAATTCTTATTTACACTTAGCTCGATTGATTTATAATATCCTTAGAGACTCCAATCACCCCCAACTTATTACCCACCCCTCAACTTATTATTTTATATATACTTTATTATTTTACAATTTAATTTTAAAATACTATTTTTATAAATTTATTTTTTTCTCCTTTTATAACAATTAAAATTTTAAACTTTTAATACTTATTATTATACTAACATTTTTTTAAATTTTTTTTATGAATTCGATTTTTAATATTTTTATACTAATTTGAATTTTTTAATTTTACTTAATGTTATACTAACAATTTGAATTTTTTTACATAAAATTTAAAAAAAGAATATGTTAGTCAATCTCTTTGTATATATACAAGAAATTTTATTATTTAACATATTATATAAGTCAATCTCTTTAACAGTAAATACTCCAACTTAAATAGATAGTAAAATTTTATTTACATATGAGACAAATTTACATAGAATTTTACTTTTAATATCATAAGAATATATAGAAATATCATGTCGAACTTCCCCACAACCCACAAGTAAATTTTGAATTAACAGATATTCCCTAAAGTCATTACATACATAAATTCTCATCTCTAATTTCCCAAAAAAAAGTAATTTCATTAAAATTAAATTAAAAATACATATATTCTACTATTTAAAATGTTGTCTTAGATGCCATTTCCAATATGACATCAGTTATCTAAAATAAGCATCAATTTACGACTTTCAGAAAAAGACTGACGTGAGAAAGACAGAAAAATCCCTCATGAAAATGGAAGAATGTAGGTATAGGAGTGGGCCCACACAAACAAAGTGCAATGAACCAACTTTCTATATTCATATGTATGTACATTGGGAAGAAGCATCCACCACAATTTTGTCTCAACAATTAAGTACATGGGGGTGGGCTACATATGTTTTCCCACCAACCTCTACCATATTAATTAAACCATAATGTTTGATTATTAATTATTGCAATAACTATTACTCATTCCCCTTCGTTTCAAAACTACTTTTATAATTATTTTGAACGCATAAATTAAGAATAAGAGAATATTTAAGTATAAAGTTAAATAATAATATAATAAATAGTATATTTTATTAACTTTTATGAGTGTAAAAAATTTCATTTTAGGTATGTATAAATAGAGTTTGGACGTCCAAATAAAATAAATGTAAAAGTAATTCTGGAATGGAGGAAGTAATAAACCCTTATTATTATTATTATTATTATTATTAGTAGTATTAGTATTATTATTATTATTAATTCACATTTATAATTGTTGACCACAAATAACCCAATGACTTAAAAAGTGCAATAATTTTCTTTTTCCTATCCCTCATAATCTACTTTGTCCTATGTTTTAAAAAAAAATTAATTTGGGATATTACTCTTATCTCATTCCTCCTATCCTATCGAAGGATGCAAATGCCCTGCCTAGGCACTTGGAGGCCCCAACGGCCGATGTCTAGTTTAAATCGGTAGAAAAAATGGTTAGAGTATTAGGCCCCGTCTAGGCGGTCTTGGCGGCCATAAGGAATAGACGGAAATTGGCTCAACCTCGGTTGATGATGGTGTTGTTGAACGAGACATTGACTTAACCTCGGGCATATGACTTCTCGACTTAGAGAGTTTGACGAGGATGGTTTCTCATTTGATGATGATGAAATAAATGTTGAAGTGGAGTATGAATCCGATGATGAAGAGTGTGTACGTGGACTTAAACAACAATTGTCTTTAGATGTTCCTCTTAGTTGAACTACTTATTAATTTATATGTATGATATATTTTGTTATTTTAGTATTTAAATTAGAAGTTGAACAATGTCATTGTGTGATAGTTTTTAGCATTTTATTGACTTGTTGTGTTTTGTGAAAAATGCATTTGAGTATTAATTATGTTTTTAAATTTATAATTTATTGTATAATGTACATTTTTATTAATATATGTTTAGAAAAATTTTAAAAAAATAAAAATCTTGGCCCCGCCTAGGCCTCCTTGGCGCTTGGCCGCACTCGACCGCCAAGCGCCATTTACACCCTTGATCCTATCACACAAGTCATTGTCAAATAAACTTGTATACATTAAATATAAAAATCAATACTATTTCATATGTCCTAAACACTTTGGACATTTTCCTTTTTGATATGTTCCACAATACTTTGCAAAGTCTATAAATAGAAATAACTACTTAAATGTATCCTCATAATATTCACATATTTACAGAAAATATCATTACTTTTACACTTAATCCAAAAATATTTGTTATTTTAATAATATAACTTTACACACTTTTCTTAAAAAGTGTATAAAAAGAGGTGTGAAAACTTTTTAGGGACGAATGAAGTATCTTGAAAACAAACCTTTAACGCCAGAACTTGAAGCCACTTTTTGATTCGCCGCTTTCTCTTCTACGAATACCCCTGTTCGAAGGCTCATTTCATGGAATCCATCATCCCAAAACTCAAACAATCACTCTCTCACTCTCAAACACTACATCCCAGTTGTCGGGAACTTGGTCTACCCATTGGACGCCGATGAAAAGGCCGTCATTTGCTACATCGTCAGCGACTTCGTTCAACTGATAATCGCCGAATCAAATGGCAATTTCATCGAGCTAGTCAGAAATCAAGCACGAGACACTGATTAGTTATACGGTTTTGTGCCTCAGATGCCACCCACGGTCGATGAACCTGGACACAAATTAGTTCCTTTTATTGCTCTAAAGGCCATCCTGTTTTCGGGTCGGGGCATATGTCTGGGTTTTGCCAATAATCATGTTCTCGGTGACGCGAGTTCCATTGTAAGATTCATGTTAGCTTGGACTTTGATCAGAAAATCCACCAGAGACGATGTGTTTTTTTACCGAAAATGGAAAATTACTCCTGATCTTTTACGTATCTTTTTCTTCATAATACAAATAAAATTGAAGCCAATGGTGCTCAGCACCGAAAACCATGGCAAATAAGTCCTTAGCGTCGAAATGGAAAATTACTCCTGATCTTTTACATATCTTTTTCTTCATAATACAAATAAAATTGAAGCCAATGGTGCTCAGCACCGAAAACCATGGCAAATAAACCCTTAACGTCGAAAACAAATCCTTAACGCCGAAACCATGCCAATCACTCCTGATTTTTGACAATTTTTTTATGGAGATGTTTAATTTTGTTAATTTAATGAAAATACGAAGGTATCGATTATAGGAATAACTTTTAGAATATGAGATGAGATAACTTATATGTCATCGAGGTAATAGATAAAAACTTTTCCCATAGAACATTATTGTAGCATTTCAAAGGAAGTATGAAGCAGATTTGCTTTCCTTTGTGTTTTGTTTTTCTACAAATTCCTCAATGGAGATCTAGTAAATGTTTCTTTAAAAAAAAAAAAAAAAAAGTTATTGAATTTGGAAATCTAATTATCTCATCTTTTTAACACTTCAAATTCAACCTTAAATGCACATATAGCAAAACAAGAAGTAAATCTCAAACTTACAACAAGACATTTTATTACACTTTATTTATAAAGTAGGAAGGAGGCAGTTACAGAGTACAATCAAGAGATCAGCATAAAATAGGACTGTAAAAGTCCCATTAGAAAAAAGCTAGGACTTGGTAAGTGAAAAAACAGCCAAAGCTGTCACAGCAGCAAGTACATGCATACTAGGTTGCCATGGCCAAGCCCTACCTCAGAGACCCTAAAATCACACAATGTCGACTACCCCCGGACAGACGACGACGACTTCTACAGATGCATACGAACACAAGACGACTTCTACAGACGCATACGAGCGTTAGGAAATGCTTTATTAGGACGACATTACACAAATACGGAAAATGGAAATACAACAACACGACCATAATGAAACTACGCACAAGTACCGACTACTTTGGATACTCTGGGAGATCGGAGCGCCATGAGGGGAAAGCTCGATAGTGGGACCCGGTGACTGTATTCTCAAGAAACTCAAGGCATTCAAAGAGGCAGCCTCCCAAATGAGAGGCTAAAAAAGGTAGATCAACAGGCTTGTCAAATACAAAAGAAGCCTGCAAAAACTGTAGGGGAAAAACCGAATCGCCTAGGTCTCCATGGAAAACAACCGACTCCACCAAGCTACCCGAACATCATAGGCATAAAACTAAGAGTTTCGTCTTCTAAGAAAGGATATCGCATCTCCATAAGTTCTCGGTAAGAGCCTCAACTTTTGTGCTGCTAATCGAATAGCAGTGCTGGAGATTCAAGCCCAAGAGCGTCTTCCCGAGTTTCTCAAGAGCCGGAATGCTTTTGTTAGAGATCCCACAGCAGCCTGATAAGGATAGAACCTGCAAATTCGACTGCACTCCCAGAGACAGAGAAAAGACACCAGAGTCGGTAATTGTACACTTTGAAACATCGAGGTCATTGAGAAACGGGCAGCTACGTGCCAGGGCCGCCAAGCTTGCATCGGTGATCTTCTGGCAACCGTCGAGATTAAGCAGCTCGAGTGTTGACCCGTGCAATAGAGATAGGGCTAATACGGTTTTGTCCGTCAAATTCGAGCAATCGCTAAGATTGACCTTAACAAGTCCTCCCGAACAGCACTCGAGAAGAGGGAGAAGACCAGCATCAGTGATTCCACAGAGGCCGCTGAGATCCAAGTGATGGAGTTGCGGGCAAAGCTTCCCAATTATGGCCAAGCTCGTACTTCCGAATCCTGGACAGTTTCTGATGGATAAGGAACGGAGAGATTCACAGGGCGAAAGGGCGGGAAATTCTGTCGATAAATCTTTGATTCCCATGCACTTTATTACAGAGACGGACTTCAATTTTGAGTTGGAGCTCGAAAGAGCATTCAACATTCCGGTTTGTGTGATCCGATTGCATTCCTCCAATTGCATGCTCTCGAGCAAGTTAGCAGCTTTGGCAAAAGCAACGAGCCCGTTGTCGGATACAAAGCAGCATTTGCGAAGACACACATGTTTTAGGTTTTCACAGCCCTTTCCCAACGCCTCGAGGCTTAAATTGGTTATTCCCCTACATGAAGTGATCGTAAGAGACGAGAGCATTTTTAGACCTCGTGCGTTGCCCATCACCCAAAATCCCTTCTGGCTTACATTTTGAAGTCCCGAAAGAACGAGACTCGTTATGGCTTTTCCGTAGTGGCCGATTACAGCAACCGAGTAATCAGTGATGTTCAGAGCCTGAAGTTTGACTTTAGTCAACACTGCAGATGCTTCGGACAGGAGACGAGCGATGCCCTGATCTCCGACAAGACCGCAATCTTTGATGGTGATCGAATGTAGCTTTGGACAGAATCTCGCAATTGCTTGCAGACTTTCATTCCCGATTTTTGGACAAGATTCGATCGTTAATGCATTCAAATTTGGACAGCTTTCAGCAATCGCAACTAAACCCCGGTTTGAGATTGATGGACATTGGCAAAGGTCGAGCTTCTCTAACGAATGGCATTCTCTCGCTATTTCAAATAGGCCTTCATCTCCAATAGACGGCACGTTCCACAATGAAAGAGCCCGGAGAGACGGGCAGCCACGAGCAATTCCCAACAAACCAGCATTCGACACGGAATTGCTTCCTCGTATCGAAAGCTTCCCAAGTCCTCCACGGCTAGACGTCCCGACTGCAATAGCCGCAAGCCTCACATCTGTCGCCTTCTTTCCTTCCACACACCTCGTGAGGTATCCGTCACATTCGACTTCAACATCCTCATCGGCTTTACTTACGTCCATCGGGTCCGTCTGAGTAGTCTTGTTCCGGAAAAACTCAGTGCTACGTACATTGCTCAAGACAGTAAGCCACCGCTTCGAAACACAAGCTGTCGAGCTCCTCTCGCGGCCACCTGGCAGACGCCTGAAGATCTCAAACAGGCATTCGTCGGGTAGTACATTAATGGATGGTCTCTTGTCCTCGAAAACATCACCACCGACAATGCACGGGCCGCTGATTCGCGACCTCTTTCTAGGCGGACTGTACATCTCCACGTGCGAGCCGATGGAGAATACGACACCGGAATCTCCGGAACGGAAATCATCATCACCTGATTGATCAGGATAGAGTCAGCTAAATTCCAAGAGACCTCAAATAGAAAGAAATTTTCTACACAATCTAACCAACTACAGTTACAATATTATTTTTTGGAAAAATAACAAAATGATTCACAAAATTGACACTAATTACAAATTTGTTCTGGGCAAAAAATGAAAATTATTTCTGTGCAGGAAAATATAGTCATTTTTTTAACTAATATACAAATGGCCCTTGTTTTTTCTTTCAAACCTTTATATCTACCTTGTTTAGATCCAATTGAGCTAATTAGCATTTACCCCCAATTCTAATCAATGTGACATAAGTTTTAACCCCATTTATCAGTAATTTATCACTTTTATGCCAAATAATTAAACAATATGAGACTAACAAATAACAAGAATTCATCAGTACAAAAGGCAAAAGAAATCCTGATATTTTTTGTTAAACTTTTCTATTTGCATATTTCACAGAAAATGATTTGAGACAGTAAATTGTTAACATTTCTTGGTTGTTTTCAATGGTTAATCGATCTACTTTTACATTAAGCAATTTTTAGTTATTCCAATCACAATTTAAACCACAGAATTAAATTAAACCCCAACAGATGAATGTTCAATTGAAACATAGGGCATGCAAATTAATAGCAGGACAAGATCTAATACACAACAACCGAATCATAATGTATTCAGCAATTCACAATCCAACATCAAGAAAAGCATAAAAAAGGACCCAATTCTTCAATATTACAACCAAGATTCCGAAAATCAAGACTGATAATCAAGATTCAGAGCTTCAAAGACTCACCTCTGTAATTGACAAGAGTAGGCATGGCTGTTTCTCACAAGAAGAACCCTCAAATAGAGTAAAAAGATCGAAGCTTTTCAACAAAATAAACACAACCCAGATCAAGATTTCAGCCAATTTTTGCATTCCAACATAAAGATTTGATGAACAAGAAGCCCTTAACCCTGTAGGGCAAAAAAGAGAGAGAGAGAGAGAGAGAGAGAGGGGGGGAAAAACGGAGCTGTTTTTTCTTTGCTTTTCCTCAGCAGATATATAAATGGGACACCAAATATAACATGCATGAATTCATATTTTCTTTTAATTTATAAATTATGTAATCTAAAATACAGAGTAATCAAACATTTGGTGAGGTGTCAAAAGTCTTTAGATACATTATGAAACCCCGAAAATCCTCGGCTCTGAATTCTTACAGAGTTCAATGTATCATGCCCTGAAACCGGCTTAGTCGGTTGCACCCCCACTTGTGCTCTATCGCCAGTGGATTCGGCAATATTTTTATTTTTTATTTTTTTTAATTTATTACGTGTATTATATTTATCAGTACTTTGAATCGACTATTTCTGGAATGTAACAAAGACCTTGATCCATTGCACCGATATTCTTATTTTTGTGTAGCTAAAATTGACCAATTTTACCTTTTTATTCATTGTTCAATCCATAGAAATTGTTTCATAAATAGTTTTAATTGATTATTTTTAGAATGTAATTAAAATACTGATCCATTGCACTGATATTCCTACTTTTGTGTAGATAAAATGGACCAATTTTTACCTTCTTATTCTTAATTTGTTCAATTCATAGAAGTTTTCATAAATAGTTTGATTGATGAGGGTTTTTCTTTTTTTTCGCTTAGTCTTGTATGCACTAGTTACACCGTGCAACTCAAGTTCATTTTTAAAAAGTTACACAAAATACTACTGAAAAATTACACATATTATTACTGAAAAAGTATATCTTTAATAGTGTGACTTTTCAGTAATAATTTGTGTAACTTTTCAGTAATAAATAGTGTAACTATTTAAAAATACACTTAAATTGCACGGTGTAACTGATGCACAGGAGACTTACTGTTTTTAATATGTATTTACTTGTTTGATTGCTGCTAAATCTTTGATATATTTAATAATAAATGGGAAAGTTCTTCCATGGTAGATTTTATGAAGCATATCTAATTGTGATAAATTGATATTTATGTTCTTATTTTATTTAGATAGTATGATGTATTTGATTTAATAGATTATTTCAAAAAAAATTAATATAAAGATTATTTTTTTAATTGATTTAATGATGGGTTCCTCTACAGTGCACTAAGGGTAACAATGCAATTTAGACTGAATATATAAGCTAGATTATAGGAATCTGAATTATAATTTGTTAGACTACCATTAAACAGGTAATAAATCTGAAATTTTTATTAAAATAATATGGAGTAACAATTTTGATTAATAAATTAAAAAATCTGAATGTTATACTTGTAATAGAAAAAAATTACAGGTTCAAATTATTTAACAAATTTAAAATTATAAAGTTTTAAGAATCTCATAAAGATTTTAGGAAAAAAATATTAAAATGAAGAAATGACAAAATTATAATTTGGGGGTGGTGAGGGTGTAACGGTTGGGAGCTGGTGGGTGTACTGTGAGGTAAAAAAACAAAAAAGCAATTATATTCTATTTATGGTTTTATATGATTTTAACTTTTTTTTTATATTTGATATGATATATCTCAAAATTTTATTAAATGAATTTTAACTTACAATTTTGTATTTAATTAACTGATATTTATATTGTTATTTAGTATCTTTATATTTATTAAGTTATTTTATATTTGCAACTTTTTTTTATCATTATCACATAAGTATTAAAGTTTTTTGCAAATTACATTATTCTTTTATACCCATTTAACTAATTTAAAAGATAATAAAATACTGGTTTTATAAAATTTGACATAAACACAAAAAAGTACTCCCTCCGTCCCATAATAGTTTTCACACTTTCTTTTTTTGTCTGTACCACAATTGTTTTCACACTCTATAAATAAAAGTTATTATTTTAACTTTATCCTCACAATATTCACTATTTTACACAAAATGTCATTACTTTTACATTCAATCTAACTAATCTTATTATTTTAATAATATAACTTTACACATCACTCCAACTTTCTTAAAAACTGTGTCATCCAAAGGTAAAAATATCTCTGGGACAGAGGGGTAGTATCCATGGATAAGAAGTAGTAATATCAAATTAATATTGTTATCTTCAATAATTAATATCATAACATTCATTCAACTAACTATATCATTACATTTATTACAATAGCAATATCATATATTAACATTGTTTGACATGTTTGTGTACATATAATATTATATTATAAAATTAAGAAAAATTATAAAATAATTCAAAAAATTGACACTAACTACAATTTGATCATGTGAAGAAAAAAAATATTCTGTGCAAGAAAAAGTGATACATCTGTGCAAATATTGTGAACTAATTTATAAATATAGCCACTTTTTTGTACCAATATGCAAATGTTCCATAAAATTATTACCTTATAAAAATTATAATATTACTATAATTATAAATCCACTTTCATACGCGGACAAATTTTACAAAATGTTTTGCCTTACATATATAAAATAAATAAATTGTGTTAGATCGTCTCATGATATGGGATCGGCAGAAAAATGGTGATAAGATTATAATAAAATGTGATAATATTTATAAAAAAAATAGTCTTTCTAACAAAAAATATTATCACTTCCTATTAAAATTTTATCACTTTTAAAAATAACAACCTTTTAATTAATAAAAGATATATTTTATATTAATTTTATGTTATAAAACAGACTCATACCCTGCTTAAAATATAGTAATGGTTGACAATCATAATTAATTTGTGGTATAATGAGTAAATACTCCATATGTTCTCATCATTAAGCTTCCATTATTGTTATTCGAGATTGGCATTTGTTTAATGATTATTTGTCATTCAAATATTTTCAGTTGCATGCGTAGATATTATAAGGATGAAAATATTTTCCCATATATTCCCCCCACAAAACAAGTAAACACATTAAAAGAAAGTACCATCTTATACGAGAAATCATGAAGAGAGGAGATATAAAGATGGCAAAGATCGCAACGGAAGACAATCTAGCTAATTCTTTCACAAAGGGTCTGCCTCTGTCAACATTTGAGAGACATGTGAAAGAAATGGGGGTCAAGTGTATTACCAATCTGCTTTGAGTATAAGTGGGAGAAATTGTTAGGACATGTGTAGGACGTGGATATGTTGTACTTGTGGTATACTTAAAAACAGATTTTGAGTATAAGTGGAAGATTGTTAGGGTTATACTAGAAGTATGTTTTTACTTTATATAACTAAATCTTGAGCTTTATCTGAAATAAATCTTTTATCAATGTGCTTTAGATAATATGAATGTTATTATTTATTGTAATCCGTTCAAAGTAATAGTATAAGTTACACTGTAGATAAATGTGGTGATCCCCGGATAACTCACAGCAAGATCACATTATTAGTGTCTTGTAACAAGTACTAACTTGACAACCTAGATGAGATTTGAACACCCCATTGGTAAACGGTTGATGTGTAGATCCCAAATTGACTTATCTTGACCAAGGGATTACACTAGTGCATGATGATGCACTGAAGATGACCTACAGAGAGGTAATTCTTCTTACTGATTTATGGGATGAAGAATTAGACCTCAGTGGTCGTTTATTTCTAAACATATGTCCCTTAAGTTGGACTGTGTGTAATCGGTGCGTGACGCTTTGAGTTGTTGTGGGTAGAGAGTCAATGAGACTCAATACTTTGCATCTTAGGCGACATCATTGAGAACATGACAATTGCTAAGATTTAATACGGATGAACGTGTGCTAGGAGAGTCTTGCATGATTAGTCCCCTTGGTGGGCTCTAAATGTTCGTCATATTAAATCTGCAAGTGGAATTTATTTTCGGTATGATGATAAAGAAGAGTTGTCCTTACTCCAAGGTTAAGATGTTAAATTAATTAAAGCGTTCAGTGGCTTGATTAATTAACGGATAAGAGAATCTTAAACACGGAAAATAATGACCGGGAGCCATATGATTGTAGTATGAGTTAAGATGGATATTGCAACATTAATCCTATAGTGGAGTGATATTAATGTTAATGGGTTGAATGACATTGGGCTCAATGTTAGAATTCAAGGTCCATTGAGAGGCTCAATCTTAATTCTCCTAAAGGCCCTTCAAGTAGCCCAATTAAATATCCAACAATGAACAAGGTGATTAAAATAAAAGAAATATTTTTGTGCCCATTAATGTTTTTTCGAAAATTGTATATTTAAATTCATGAGAAAATTTTATGAAAAATAGATATGTATTTTGAATACAAGAATATATAATAAAATCAAGATCTCATTGAATTAAATAAAGATAATAAATTTCGAAAATAATGAGGAAGATTAGAATATTTGATATTCAAGATAATCAAGATTTGAAATATTTGATATTTAAGATATTTGATCTTGAATCCTCATTATAAATATGAGATGAAACAAGACATCAATAACACACTTCTTGGTTCAATTTTTTCGAAAACTTCAAGCATAGGGCAACAAAAATATTCTTTTCCTTGTGTTGAAATTATATGTTTTTATATGTTTCATATGTTTTGCATGCAAACTCTGTTGTTGGGTGTTCAACTATTTGATTTAATTATGTTCAAATCATGATACTAGTTGTGTGCTTAAATTTGTGTTTAATGTATAACCCGAATAGATCCGGGCATCCGCAAAATTTCCCGACATGCTTTTGACCGATTCAACCCTGAAATGATTTTTTGGGTGTAACTGGACCAATTCTGTGACCAATTCCTAACTAAACCGGTTGAACCAGCCTGTTCGATCCGATTCTGAAAACAATGATGTAAATTCAGAAGACTACAATTGTCCTCAATGACAATTGTGGGTGAAGATTAGAACAGTGTTGGAGGCTGATTGCTTATATCGTGAGATCACAAATTCACAATAAGACCATTAAATTATTTTTTATTAAAAATATGTGTAACTTTTTTTATATATGTTTCATGATAATTTATAAAAGATAGAGGAACATACATATTAAGAAAAAAAAGTGAAATAAATAGTATATAATGGGTAATTTGATAAATTTTATATATAAAGTAAAGAATTTAGTTTTGGATTAAATGTAGTATGAGCCCAAAAAAAATCGTCTCATAACTATCTGACTAAGTAGATTTAGTCTCAAAATTAAATTTTTATCAAATTTAATCCCAAGTTTTTTTATATGGTCCAATTTTAATCCGAGTAAGTCTCTTGTACACCAGTTACACCGTGCAACTCAAATTCATTTTTAAAAAGTTGCACAATTTATTACTGAAAAGTTACACAAATTATTACTGAAAAGTTACACCATTAAAGATACACTTTTCAGTAATAACATGTGTAACTTTTCAATAGTATTTTGTGTAACTTTTTAAAATGAACTTGAGTTGCACAGTGTAACTGGTGCATACAAGACTAAGCCTTTTAATCCAGCAAAAAGTGAAATAACATTGTTTTGAACACCAAAATTGACATTTTCCAGCAAATCCAATAGTGCAGTGTCCATGAAATCTAATTATATTTTTCTTTTTTTTTCTATTAGCATTTTTAAATATACATATTGTACCGAAATTTTTGATATAGAAAAATATCATACCGTTGTCATACCGAAAATATCGATATACCGAATTTCGATATATCGAATTTTTTATACCGAAAAAAATCATACCATTTTTATACCATTATGACAACGGTATACCAAAATTTTTGGTATACCGAAAATTTTGATTTTTTCAGCATACCGTGATATACCGAAATATTTCGATATACCGAAAATACTTTGGTATATCGCGGTATACCGAAATTTCTCTATTTATATACTGTTACCATATCGAAATTTTTGATACGATACCATACCGTACCGAAAATTTCTATAAATTCAATATTTTTTGATACGATAAGTGCGGTATATCGGTATTTTCGATATTTCCTCCACCCCTAATTCTTCATCAATTATCTTGCTGAAAATTACTAATTTTGGACTTCAAAATGATGTCATGTCGCTTTTTACTGTTAATTTGAGACTAAAGTTGGACCATGTCAGAAAATTTGAGACTAAATTTGAAAAAAAATAAAATTGGAACTAAATCTATTTTGACTAAAATTATGAGATGCGTTGTGATCCAAACTTCCAAAAGTAATGTGATTTTATGTAAATATGTAAATATTGTGAGCGCCGAGTTTATGAATTTTTTTTAAAAAAAATTTACAAAAAAGATTCACAATAAATAATATTCTTGAAATGGTCTCATATAAGACCACCTTGCACAATAAATATGATTTAGATTTGTTATGTATATGTAGCGTAGAATATATATGCATAAATATATTCGATCCTGAATACGTGATGTCTTTTAGGAGGAGTTTGTTACTAAATGTTTGATGTTTTAGCATTTTTCACCCATTTCTTTCTTTTATTCTCCTATATCAAACCCACCAATTAAAAAATAAATTATATTATCGTACGCAATGCTGCTATTTGTACAAAAATAAAATAATTTCATCTTCAGAGGCATTGAGTATATTTTTCAGCACTAACCAGCACGTATTTATCTTGTAATTTTTTTTCTTAATTTGATTTATCCTTAATTTTCTAATTACTATTCAATATTTTTGCAGTTCTCAAAATAATTATCCAACAGTACTTATCTATTGTTAAATTCTCTACAACAATATCACTTAACTAGGGTATGAGGGAGTATTTATACAACTAACTATATAAATATATATACATACATATACATATATCGAATTTATCATGGTGGACACAAAGTTATATGTCTACGAGACTACAAATAATGTGAATATATCACAAAAACAAAATTAAACAATCAATTATAATAATAGTGGATTCTCTGTTTATACATTATCATCACATTTGAGGTGAATATATAAATTTGTGTTGGTGGATATGTGATATTTTAATATATTAATAAGGGTATGAATGGAAAGAATCTAGTTTGACATTATTATTTTAATTACTATATTACCGGTGCATTTGCACTGTCGGTGAATATAAAATGAATATGTTGTTAGTTTATTATAGTTATTGTGTAATTATTCCATAATAAATTAGTTTTAATTATTTTATCTATTCATAATTGTTTTATGTTTCTCCTTTTACACTGTGATTATTATTGATTTTTAACTTAGAAAATTTTTCTATCTCTAAACTATGGGAAAAATATATTTTTTAGGACCATAAATTAAGGAGGGTAGCAAAATGATGTGTCAATTGGCCCAATTTGCATTGATTCAAACTGATTTGTCTTCAATTTACTACATTTTAGAGTTATGGTCCTCTTTTTGCCACTCCCTTCAATTACGGTCCCGAAAAAATAATTTTGGGGGTGATAGTTTAGTTTTACATTATTCGATATGTGAATATTTTTGCTTTTCAAATGAGACACATAGATTATTAATGTGGAAAAAATCAACAATGTTAAGTAATACAAGTTTGAAAGGTAACAACATAACCAATATATATATATAATTTTATCTAAACTTATGTACTTACCTTCTTATCTATTCTTTTTTTTTTCTTCTGAAACTAATTTTTATCTACAACCAAAATCCATCTTTAGTTATAGCTCTTTTTTATATATTCTTTCATTCTTCAAATTATATTTTGTGAAGAAACTTGATTGTTGTTATTACCTGAATTATTTCGTATGTGGCTTGGATCAGGATAACAAATAATATGAATAATACACGAATAAATGTGCGGAAATACGTAAAAAACGTCGAGATTTGCCCAGGTCTTATATTGCAAGAGCTGGGACTTAAGTAAAGTCTATTGATTGTGTAAAGGTTCGAATCCTTACAATGATGGCCTTAAAGGCATATTTATAGAGAGATCTAAACAAGGCACGTGCTCATTTTACTCCCTGATGGTCAACTAAACCGTTACAAAAGTAATTATGGAAAATCTTCCATAATAAATGCCAGCTTCCATGTGTGGCCTCTGATTGGCGCTAATTATGTCGCACATTTGGCGTAATTGCTGTAATTGCTGTAATTATGTCGCACATTTGCTCGTGCTCGTCGACATGTACCTTGCTCATGCTCGTCGACATGTCTCTTGCTCGTGCTCATCGACATGTACCTTGCTCGTGCTCGTCGACGTGTACCTGGCTTGTGCTTGTCGACGTGTACCTTGCAATATTGAGTTAAGGCTTCATATAATAATTTATGGGCCTGAGCCCATAGTATTAAATTATTGCTGCCACAACAATTGCCCCCTACTTTTGATGTGCTTAATTTTTACAAAGTATAGCACATTAAAAGTAAGTCTTGAACTAAATCAGTGGGAATGAATACGAGGTCTTGCTTGAGAAAATTTTGTAGTTGTTGACGTTGCTCCACATGTCTCTGAACTTTAAATCATCTTGATGGAGATATTAAAATTATTTTTAATTTTTCTGAGACAGAGGCGACTTCATTGCTACTACGTAGACTATGAAATTCTGTCTAAAAAATAATTAAAAATCTAGCAGCTCCTTGAGGATGGACTTCATTATCTCGAGTTTTATTTTATACTCTTATGCCGAGCCGGTGGAATTAAATATTCTGTTGGAGTCCTCAAGCCAATTGTACAATTAAAATGGCCCAAATCAATATATAGCCCATTCCTTTTGTAGGAAAATATTAATTCAGCACTCTCGGCTTTCAAATAAAAATTTGAAATTTTTCTACATTGGTAATAAAATCTTGCCATTTGTAAAAATTGATTCTCTCACTTCATAAGGTGTCACTGGTTGAAATTTTCCTAATTCCATGCATATCTTCTTGAAATAAGGAACCAACTTCAACTTTAATATACCAACTTCAAAACGTGGCTTGCAGCTTTCCTTTTTGCGATTTTTTTTTTTAACTCTCGCCAACAACCAAAAGCGCCAACCTTTCTTCCAATTGACAAAATTAAAAAAAATGCCTGACTCCCACAATTCCTTCGAATAAGGAATTTACTTCAACTTCTAATATAATTCTTATATCCACCAAAATAGGCAAGTATGTAAAATGGGATTTCAAATTCCAGCAACAGAATCTCTCGCCAGAATATATATACGTATATATTCCATTCTAATTCCGTCGCAGACGAGACAAGATAATTTTCCTTTCAATTAAATAATGATTTCCTCTGAAAATGGTAAATATGATATACTCCAATGTATATATATACCCTGTATCGCGGCAGAGATCCACAAAATCCTGTGGGAAATCAAAATTAATTCCCTTCCATATAGAACACGTTTGTCCAGCCTCTATTCCACACACATATATATATGCATGCATATACTCTGCAAACCCTTTGATTCCTACTGCTAGAGAGTGACGCGACGTCGTGTTCATCTCTGATAACTGTGATCATCTTCCTTGTCAAACAACAGATGGTCGACGATAGAAAACCACGACCAACCTGACGACCGGCGACTTCTCGCTACGCGAAAACGATTTTGCTCCTTGCTTAGTCTATTCACGATGACCTACGACACCGGCTGTTGCCATCTTCTCGTCTTTTGCGATGGGAGAAGTTCTGCAACACCGGTCGGCTCTTCATCGACTTACAACACCGGTTGTTGCCATCTTCTCTCGTATTCCATCTCTTGCGACGGGAGAAGTTCTGCAGCACCGGTAGGGATGACAAAACGACCCACCCCGCAGTTGATCCAATCCGCCCCGCTCTGTTTGGATCAGCCCCGAGCAGATCCGCCCCATTTTGAGAATGGAGCAGATCCGCCCCGCCTCGCTTGCAGAGCAGATCAGGCATGGATCAACATATTTTTTGCCCTGATCCGCCCCGCTCCGCTCCGCCCCGCTCCGCTCCGCCCCGCTCCATATAATATTAATTATATATAATATTAAATATATATATATAATATAGAATTATATATATATTTTTTTTAAATAATCAAATCTTGGATATGATTTGGTGATTTGGATGGATTATTGTTGATTAAATTGTGAATTTTTAATATTTTGCATTTAGTTTTTTAATATATTTATTTTGTAAAATTATGAGAATTTAATAGATGGAGCGGGGCAGGCATGGATCTCAAAATGCTGCCCCGCAGTGGAGCATGGAGCAGGGCGGATTAGCGGGGCAGAGCGTGGAGAAGGCATGGATATTGAGGTATCCGCCCCGATCCGCTCCATTTGCCATCCCTAAGCACCGGTCGATCTTCATCAACTCGTGTTGGTGGTCGACTTCTGTCATCTTAACGTACGACTATTCTTTCTCGTCACAGGTATATACATATATATATATATATATATATAAATATATGCTTTTATCATATCATACAATCTCAGATAACTTTTCTCCCAATGATTCGGGTAACAACGGCGTGGTCAATGGTGAAGCTATTTTTTCTTAACAAATAATTGTAATCGCATTGCTCTTATGGTTGCCGACACCGACTGTGGGACATGCGCCGATGGAGAAGAATGTGAACTTTAGTTTTCTCTTAGACCCTGTAACAGAGTTCTTCCGAAGAGATTGCCGGATTGAACCCGAATTCATCGGTTATGTCGATGTCGATTGAGCAAGAATTTGAGCATGTTGAGGATAATGATTTTTGCCAGAGACGTAGGAAAGGCCCGTATCAAAAAATTTCTCAATCCAACTTCAAGTGATAATATGGAGTTTTAGTTGGTCCTGGGTTTTAACGGAGATGGGTGAAATCTCGCTTTCCAATGAAATATACAGAGGCGAATGTGCCAAGAGATTGTACCACGGCTAATGACACTCTGCTCTTCCATACTACCTAATCTTTACACTGAATAAATTTCTTGAAATGATTAACTTTATTTTATTTACTGGAAATCAAAACAAAGAAACTTTTGCTTGACATAAATTCAGCTGTCGAGACTGATGAAAATATACCACTATTGCAGGTACTCCCCATCGAATTACCATTCTTCTCAACGGCTCTCCCTCCAGTAATTGAGTAAGTGCCATATTTGACTTTTGTGTTTTTATATTGTAATAACTATGTCCCGGAGATTCTCTAAACGAGTTGATAACGAGACCGGTCCTTCGCACACCGTGGGTCGCTCTCTTCTAAGTCGTCTTCGCGACATGGATGACGAGTTTGATAATGTAGTGTCGACGTCGACGGATAATGCTTCGATTAGTTCATCCACTTTAATGAAGATCGTGGATGACTATAACTCTGATTCGACAGAGCCTGCTTCTAGAGATAAGTCTTCTGCTATTGACCGCGACATTGAGCGAGCATGGTCGTTGTGGAAACAATTTTTTGATGAGATAGCTGGTTCTCCGTTGAGTTTCTCCTTTCTCGAGTATCTGGATAACTACCCATATAAATCCATGTCTCGCACTCAACTGTTCATCAGACCAAATGTGACTCGTTGGCACTCCAATACTATTCAAAGTATTGTGACTCCACACGAGTTCAACTCTTGGCGAGAAAGATGGGATACGCCAAGTGATGTTCACTTTCATGATCCTTACCCGAGTGAGAGAGTGGATCAACCACCTGCGGGAATGGTTGCAGTTACATATGATATGATGGAAGCGGGCCTTCGCTTTCCCCTTCATCCGGCCATCACACACGTGCTTAGATACTGGAGAATTGCCCCCATACAGCTGATGACCAAGTCTTGGTATTACCTCATAAGCACTCTGACCATATTTGGGAAGCTTCGATTACATCGACTTCCGAATGCAAGAGAGCTCACTTACTTGTATGTGTTGACATCAGAAAAGCGACGGTATGGTCACATCTACTTGAAACCTCGTCATAAAAAATGAGTTATAGAGGTTATGCTTCACCTTCCTAGACCGGACAGTCGAAAGTGGTTTTGGGTTTCCGGGAATTGGAACACTGTGCAATACTCCGACGGGGTCGAACTTGACATTCCCGTAGTTCCAGCGCTAAAATCATCAGGTAAAAATATTTGATCAGTCCTTTTCAATGAGTACTGATCTAATTATTTCCTCTCATTGCAGGTTATACTTTTCCTAATGAGGCCGATCTCTCATTCGACTTTAGGGTGGTATTGGAAAAAATATACT
Organism: Prunella vulgaris; assembly: GCA_026898435.1. Lineage (NCBI taxonomy): Eukaryota > Viridiplantae > Streptophyta > Magnoliopsida > Lamiales > Lamiaceae > Prunella > Prunella vulgaris. The sequence continues at coordinate 252,110 of JAPKLY010000457.1, forward strand.
TGCTCCCTAAAGAAGAGAGACGTGTGGATAAGCTCAACGTCCGATCTGCTCGATTAGACTCGAGATTGTTCTGTTATCAGAATCATCTCCGACATGAACCTCGTAAGTGTTTTGATATTTTTCATCACACCTACTTATGCGATGGATTGGTTCTTTTTAATCAAAATTGACTTCCTTCCTTCATCATTCCTGCTCCAATTATTATAGGTGACTTTCCCCTCTTCGATTCTTGCCCTCGAGAAGTGATGGAAGATATTCCAGATTTTTGCGCACAAATGGGTTTTGCTAAACCCAAAAGCAAAGGGAAAAGAAGTGTTAGGGGTCCACCTAAGAAAAAACCTGATCACCGTGCTCCTGGTATAGTGTAAAAGGTTACGAGGATCGCAACATCTGAAGACGTGCCTCTTCAAAACTCTTCTATACTTTCTCTGGTAGTTTCGACCTCTACTCGCCCCGATTCATCATCTCAAGTGGGAGAAAAGAGAATTCGTGAATCATCCCCGGACCCCATGGAAGTTATTGATGTGGGAGATTCGCCTCTTCGAGCAACACACTTAGATAAGGGAAAGAGTCCTGCACTTCCTATCTCTACCACTGCTCCCTCCTCATTGGGGACAAAGCTTTTGGAGAGGAGTTTCCTTGGGTCCGACCCCGATTTAGTGCAGAGGTAACGTGGAAAATCTCTTTATTTATCTCTAGTTCTGAATGTTTATATAAAATAGCCTTTGAGACATATCACATTTTCCATATAGGCTTTCTGCTAAAGATCCTCCTTGTCCTCCGATGTTGTTTGATTTCATGACTTCCAAATGGACTTCAACTAGCCGAGAAGTACCACGTCATCTGCGTCGGACTATTTTCGACATTCCTCAAGCTTGGACCCATGAACTTGAAGATGTTGTCCAAGAAAGTTGTAGGGATAATACTCTGCTTACCGCTCAGATGTTCACTCTTCGTGCTGCTGTCTTGACTACTCAAGCAATAACTGAAAGGGATGATGAGCTTGAGAATTTCAGAGCCATGAAAGAAGAATTGAAAGTGCTGCAAGAACGCGAAAAGAAGTTTTTGGAACTTATCGAAACGGCTAACAAGAGTTTTTCGAGTCTTTTTCCGCTATGAAAGACTTTGTGCATAAAACTGAGGCTGAGAAAACTTCAGCTAAAGAAACTGAGGCACGCTTGAAAAAGCAACTTGCTGAAATGGAGGACCTTCAACGTATAGCAATTGAAGAAAAGAAAAGAGCCGAAGCAGATGTTGAGTTGGTAAAGCTGGAAAGATCGAAAGAGATAGATGAGCTGCAAAGAAAGTTTGATGTCCTCCAGAAGGAACAAGACGAGACCACTCAGAAACTCAAACAACTGCACGATCAGGTTGAGACTAAAGATGAAGATCCCACTAAGGATCCAATGCTCTTTGGTCCATGTTCGTACTATCTTGCATTTGCAGATGCTATCCGAGTTGCAGCTCGTGAAGGTCTTCCCACAGAAGCTTTTGCAGATCGTTTCAAAGCTTATGTTACTATATACCCTCTCCACTCGTGTTTTTATCTGTGCATTCTTGATCTTCAGACTGAACTTGGAATTGACTTAAGCTGGTATCCCGATCAAGACAAACTTCTGTTTCCGGGACAAGACATTCCTGAAGTTGATGAAGAAGATGATGATGATGTGGAAGAGATGGAGGGTGATCAAGTTGACACTATTGAGCAAAACTCCACTGCTCAAGCTGAAGATATTTCTGATCTCGACGTTGTTCCGGGTATTGTTGCACCTGCTGTCATTGACCCATCTAGCGGAACTACTCAAACTAATCTTGAAGTCATCTCTGCTCTGCACAACGACTATCCGTTCATCGATGTTGATCCTTAGATGACATCTTTTGATTTGACTTGTTGCTTTACTTCCTTTGCTTTCTAGTCTTTAGACTTCGAGTCTTTGTTTTTCTTGATGTATTTTGAACATCTACTTTCCCTTTGATTTTCGAACTCCATTTATTTCGACGTTCACTTCTGATGGTTGCACTTGTGTTATGTCTGCATCATTCTTGCAGTAATAGAAATTTTGCCCGTACTGAGAGATCATTAGCTCGTCAAGGGACTTTGCTCTTGTTGGATTATTCTCGTCAATCGTATTTGTCGAGTTGTTTTGCCCGTACTGAGAGATCATTAGCTCGTTAAGGGACTTTGTTTTTGATGGATTATTCTCGTCAATTGTATTTGTTGAGTTGAATCCTCTGCACCTCACACTAAAACGATTTTGCAAGATAATTAGCTCGCCTTTCGTTTAGCTCGAGCGACTTTGGCTTCAACCGTTATCATGTTTGCCTTGGTTGAAGATTTCACTAGTTAAAGTGATACGTCTTGCATCTCACTAACTCAAAAGAGTTCGCGTGAGATACTTGGAGCTCGCTAACTTGTAAAAAACTTACGCGAGATATGTTGTGAGTTATTCTGTAAAGGTAAATACGTTTACATTAATAACATTGAATAAAAATACATGCCCTCTAGGGCTTCAAGATATTTCTATTCTACTGAAAATATTTCTTCAGGAGAGCAGCGTTCCAAGGGTGTTGGTCCGGAGTGCCATCTAGGTGCTCGAGTTCGTATGCTCTGTTGGACAAGCATTTTGTCACTCTAAACGGGCCCTCCCAGTTCGGTCCAAATACACCCTTGGCTACATCATTTGTTTTCTTGAGGACTAAATCACCCACTCCGAATTTTCTGATCTTTACTTTTGAATTGAAGTATTTCTCCGACTGCTGCTTGTATGTAGCATTTTTATGAGCTGAGGCCAGTCGTCTCTCTTCAATCATATCAAGGTCAATTCTCCTTGCTATATCATTCTCTTCCCCAAACTCTTGTGAAGTTCTATGACTCGGCACTGCTACTTCGGATGGAATGACCGCTTCAGTACCAAATGCTAGGGCAAAAGGGGTTTCTCCCGTCGAATTTCTTATGGTTGTTCTGTAAGCCCACAAGACATCTGGAAGCTCGCTTGCCCATTTTCCCTTCCTCTCTTCGAGTTTGGCCTTCAAAGTTCGCTTCAATATTTTGTTAACTGCCTCCACTTGACCATTCGTCTGAGGATGATAAGGTGTTGAGAAGACCTTTCTGATCTTCCAATTGTCACAAAAATCTCTTAACTCAGAGCCATCGAATTGCTTACCATTGTCCGAGATTATTGCTTGCGGAAGCCCGAACCTACATATTAAATTTTTCCATATAAATTTGATCATTTGACTTTGATCAATCTTGCTCAAAGGTTCCACTTCTGCCCACTTAGTGAAGTAATCAACGACAACAACAACAAACTTTAGGCCACCATGAGCAGTTGGTAATGGACCGATGATATCTATCCCCCATTGAGCGAAAGACCATGGACTATACATGGAAGTAAGTTGCTCCGGGGCAAGTTTGATATTTGGTCCATGAATTTGACATTGGTGGCAAGCCTTCGCATAAGCTATGGCGTCTTTCCTCAAAGTGGGCCAGAAATATCCTTGTCTCATCGTTTTGTAGATGAGGGATCGCCCTCCTGCATGGTTTCCACACACCCCATCGTGGATCTCAGTTAAAACTCTCCTCCCCTGTTCTGGTGTGATACACCTTAGAAGTGGCAAAGAAAAACTTCTCTTGTAGAGCTAATCTCCTAAAAGAACATATCTTGCTGCCCGCATCTCCAGTTGTCGAGCTTTTTTTCGATCTTCTGGAAGTGCTCCCGTTGAGAGATAAGCGATGATGGATGTCATCCAATTATCCTCAAGCTCCTCCACAGCCGCTACCATATGTCTGTTAATTGACGGACTTGCTAACCTTGTTAGCTGGATATTTGAGAAATCTGTCGATCCTTCTGAAGTTGTAAGCTTAGAGAGAGCATCTGCTTGAGAGTTTTGCTCACGAGGTATTTGTTCGATAAAGATTTGCTCGAACTTCTCGCACATCTCAATCACTAAGTCTTGATATTTTACCATTTGCTCACCTCTGGCTTTGTATTCGCCTTTCATATGGTTTACAACCAGAAGAGAGTCCATAAAAGTATGTAATCTTCTGACTCCTACAGCCATTGCGAGCTCAAGACCTCCAACCAATGCTTCGTATTCTGCCTTGTTATTGGTTGTTTGAAAATTGAAATGCACTGCATTGGTAAAGGATTGACCATCTGGACCAATTAACACAATTCCTGCCCCCGAACTTGTACTCGTGGAAGAGCTATCCACATATAGCTTCCATGGAGGGTGATTTAATTTTGTAGGGCTAATTGGAAACGTTAGTTCCACAACAAAATCCGCCAAGGCTTGACCCTTGATCGCCGTACGTGGTGCATTTGTGACCCCATATTGGGCTATCTCCAATGACCATTTGAGTAATCTCCCATTGGTATCTGGCCTGTGCAGCACTTGTCTGAGTGGAAGAGTAGTGAGAACTTCTACTTGATATTCAAAAAAGTATGGTCTCAATTTCCTCACACTCATTACTAGTGCATAAGCCAATTTTTCCAGCGGAGTATAACGTAGCTCAGCCTCATGAAGTACTTGACTCACAAAATAAATGGGCAGGTGCTGCTGTCCCTCAGCCCGAACTAAAACTGCACTGAGAGCCAGCTCTGATGCTGCTAGATATAGATACAATTTTTCACCTGGAACAGGTTTGGAGAGAATTTGCGGGTTAGCGAGGTACTCTTTCAACCTTATGAACGCCAACTGACTCTCCCTGTTCCATGAAAATTTGTTCTTCCTGATTGTGTTGAAGAATGGTCTGCTCTTATCCCCTAACCTTGAGATGAACCTATTAAGGGAAGCCAAGCACCCCGTCAACTTTTGAACTTGCTTGATGTTGGTAGGCTCTCCGAGATCGAGGATGACTTTTATCTTCTCTGGATTTGCTTCAATTCCTCTTTGGCTGACAATATGTCCGAGGAACTTTCCTGACTCTACCCCAAAATGGCATTTTTCGGATTGAGTTTCATGTTATAACTTCTTAGGATCAAAAATACTTCGGTGAGGTCGCGGAGATGATCCTCTCTCTTCTGGCTCTTGACGACTATGTCGTCAATGTAAACTTCGACGGTTTTGCCGATTTGATCAGCAAACATTTTGTTTACTAACCTTTGATATGTCGCACCTGCGTTCTTAAGGCCAAAAGGCATCCTCTTCCAACTGTACATATCTTTTTCAGTGAGGAAAGAGGTATGCTTCACGTCCTCCTCGGCCATTGGGATTTGATGATAGCCTACAAAGGCGTCCATAAAAGACATCATTTCATGCTCGGCAGTATTGTCCACCAGGTGGTCAATGTGGGGCATGGGGAAATGATCATTTGGACATGCATTAATCTCCACGACCCATTGGACTTCTTTACTAGAACGGCATTAGCTACCCATTGAGGTTCGTCTCTAGCTTGCTCAATCAATTTATTGTCGAGCAATTTCTTCACTTCCTCGGCTAGAGCAGCATATTTCTCGGGGCCAAACTTTCGACGCTTTTACGAGATTGGCTTTCTTTATGGATCAATCTTGAGATGATGACATGCATGTTTGGGATCAATCCCAACCATATCTCAATGAGACCACGCAAAAACATCAATATTACTTTTGAGGAACTCAATTACTTCCTCCTTCATATCCGCTGGGATTCGAGATCCGATCAATACCTCGAGATCCGGTCGTGTTGGATCAATAGGAATATGTTCGAGTTCCTCTACTGGAGTTGCTTTTTTTAGCTTCCTTGGATCCTTTATTTCATGCCGGGGATCAAGATCAAGAGTTGCTGGCTCAAATCCGATTCTTGGTTCCAACTCATCACTTGAGCAATCTTTATTTGAGCAAGAGTCTTTGTGGACTATGTGTTGAATTGAATCTTGATCGATGTCCATGGGGACTTGATTATCAAGTTCATCAAACTCTATGTCCATCTCAGTGGTTACAGTATGTTTATGCTCATCAATATTTCTTACACTTAAATCTTCAAAAGAAAAAGTGTAATCTAAAGACTCATAGGGGTAGTTCACACACTTCTTTGCCATTATTTGGTCACCTTTAATGGTGCCAACCACACCTTCAATGGTGGGAAACTTAATACAATAAAAGTAGGAGGACGCTACGGCCTCGAATGACTCAAGAAAAGGACGACCTAAGAAGCCATTATAGACATTTGGCAAATTAACTATTACAAATTCTATAGGCCTAGTAATCCTTACTTGTCATTTTTACAGCAAATGAGTTCAACTGCGAGCTTGATTCTTCCATGGACTGTGACTGCAGTATCTCCGAAGCCTTTGAGTACGGTGTTGTACGGCTAGACGTAGCTCGCGAGATTGCCCATTTGATCGAGTGCTGACTTGAAGATGATGTTGCAGAAGCATCCATTATCAACGAGGATGCGGCTAACATTCATTCCAAGAATTTTTGCTGAAATGACCAGTGCGACATTTTTTTGGTATAGCAGTCCTTCCCTATCTTCGTTGGAAAATGAGATCACACAACTTTTGGAGATGGTTGGCCCAGGAGGTGTAACGAGATTTACCTCGTTAAGTGCTCTCAGCTCAGCCTTCATCTTTCTGTTTGAAGTGTTGATCATCGGAGTAAGACCTCCTAAGGCTCCACCAGATTGGAGCATGTGCACATTTCCTCCAACTCGAATAGGAGGCTCTTCGCTAGAAGACTCATCATCTTCATCCTCTAGGTTTGCCACCCCAACTTGCTGGGGTGGAGGTTGATTTCCTCTCTCTCTTTTCAAGCCTTGTCCAGCATCATCTCGCCTCGGCGCTGGTCGCTTGACAAACTCATTCAACTTCCCTTCCTCAAACAACTTCCACAGCTGCCTGAGGAGATCACGACACTTTCTCGTATTATGGCCAGGACTATCGTGATAGGCGCAGAATCGTTTATCATTTGGCCGACGTGGCACATCCCGTAGTGGACGAGAATGCTCAAGCATGTTCTTATCCTTGATGGCATTGAAGATGTAAGCCGGAGTTTGATTCAGTTTGTCCACTATGCTTACCTCTTCACAGACGTTAAACCTTTTAAAGGTTCCCGTAGTTTTGGACGCTTTACCCCCATTCTTCTTTTTGAAAGAGAAAGATTTTACTTGCTTCTCCTCTTCTTTCACTTCTCCCAACCTTTGTGCCAACAGTTTTTGGCGATTGATGAGCTCGCCTGCTCGTCTTCTACATTCCGCATATGTTGTTGGGATGTCTTTGGTAAGACTGCAAAACATGGGGGAATCTCCTCTAAATCCTCCGAGAAGTGAATGAAGTGTCAACTCCTCACTGACGGGCTCTCCACCGAGGATGATCTCATCAATTCTATCGATGTATTCCTCATCCCCCTCATTCTTCTGTTGTCTAATTCTCATCAGACGATGACGGCTTTCTGGTTTATTGATTTTTGCCGCAAAGTATGATACGAACTTCTCCCCTAGCTCAGAGAAGCTATGAATAGAACGAGGAGCAAGATTCACATACCACTTGTGGGCCAATTCACCCAAAGTGAGAGGAAATTGGCGTCACTTCGTTGCATCTGTTGCACCTCGGCCTGTCATGTAAATTCTGTATTTGGAAAGATGGGTCTCTGGATCAGTCTTTCCCTCGTAGAGGGGAGCTTGAAATGGAATTATTCTTGATTGAACTTGGGCTTCTTCCAGCTCGATGGCCAATGGCTCATTGTCCGAGCTTAATCGTTTTGTGGGTTCACCCCTTGACTCCACCTTACCCTCCACCTCAGCTAGCCTTTTTTGTAAGGCTCGGAGGAGGGATTATTGGTCATCTTGCACTGCCGTAGGTCTTACCATTTCAATGACAGGTTCTCCGATAGCATAGTGTGGAAAACCCGCTGGGCCCAACCGATCATGAACCGAGATTCGGGGTTGATCGCGTCTTAGCAACGCACTCTGTGCAAAGCTCATCTGCTGCCGGGCTGAGTTCCCAGGCTCTGTTCCTCTAGAATACGAGATTTGCATCGGAGTGTAGTTGGATGATCTCGTTAGTGACTCATGGAGGGAAGATATGTTTGGTATTTCCCGATTGGCAGGCCATGAAGAAGATCTTTTAGAAAGATCAGAACCCAGTCGATTGAAAACTGACTGTGAACGAGATTCCGTTGCTTGCACATGTCTTTCTCCCTCTTGCTCATCCGTTTTTCTCACCTTGTGTTGGCGGAAATTATAACTTTTCCTAGGAGCAGAGGATGAACTCCTTGCTGCTCTCATTTCTTTCGCTTTTTGCCGGAGCTGCCGGACGTATGAATCCACTTGTTCAGGGTATTCAAAGTTTTGCATCGGAATAGGCATCAATTCCCTTGTCCGATGCCTGGGCGTGGACTGAGCACGCTCAGCCACTGGGGCATGGTTTGGGGTGAATGCATTTCCGGTGGTTGGAATCCCCTCTTGAGGTACCATGGAGTATCCAGCAGAAGCATTGGGCAAATAGTTACGAGAATTGGTAGCAGCCTTCGATTTCGTCATCTTCTTGCTATGATTTTCTTCGAAAGTTGTTTGAAGATTTGAAGATAAACTTCAAAATCTGAGTTTCAAACTTGAAGATTTGAAGATGAACTTAAAAAATCCGCGATGAATATTTGGAGAGGCCCTCCTTCTAGCGCCAATTGTTATTACCTGAATTATTTCGTATGTGGCTTGGATCAGGATAACAAATAATATGAATAATACACGAATAAATGTGCAGAAATACGTAAAGAACGCCGAGATTTGCCCAGGTCTTATATTGCAAGAGCTGGGACTTAAGTAAAGTCTATTGATTGTGTAAAGGTTCGAATCCTTACAATGATGGCCTTAAAGGCATATTTATAGAGAGATCTAAACAAGGCACGTGCTCATTTTACTCCCTGATGGTCAACTAAACCGTTACAAAAGTAATTATGGAAAGTCTTCCATAATAAATGCCAGCTTCCATGTGTGGCCTCTGATTGGCGCTAATTATGCCGCACATTTGGCATAATTGATGTAATTACTCTCGGTGCGTTGACTTGGGATGCGCTCGTGCTCGTTGACATGTACCTTGCTCGTGCTCGTCGACATATTTCTTGCTCGTGCTCGTCGACATGTACCTTGTTTCGTGCTCGTCGACGTGTACCTGGCTTGTGCTCATCGACGTGTACCTTGCAATATTGAGTTTAGGCTTCATATAATAATTTATGGGCCTGAGCTCATATTATTAAATTATTGATGCCACAACAATTGTCAACTCTACATGAAATACTTTAATTTTTTATTTATTTATATCCATTAGTTCTTATAATTACATCTTGTGAAGAAATCTGACTATTAGCTTAATCGAAATTCTTAATAAATAAGTGTTTTGTCTATTATCATATTATAATTCAAATATAGATTAATTATATATAACTAAAATTAAAAATTTAAAGTTGAAAATATTAAATCTATCTGATTTTTATCAATTTAAAAATTTAAAATTATCACATTTTTCAAATAAGAATATATTTAATAAAAAATTAGTCAATTATAATATAGGTTTAAACGTCAATATGTTATACATAAGTTATATTAATTGGACTAATAAATTTATTTATATAATTTCTATAATAATCATTCAATATATATATATATATATATATATATACAAATACATTAATTGATTTTAAAAAAGTAACTATATATATTAAATACAAAATTTATTTTATATTAAAATAAAAAAATGTGCAACTTTTGAATAATATTTTTGTATTAAGATATAAAAATAAACAAAGTTATATATATTATAATAATAATAATAATTTGAATATAAAAATAATACTATATAATTAAAAAATACTCAAAATAAATTAAATTGAGGTTTCAAGGAATTGAACCTTAAACATCTAAAGAGAATAATAAAGTTTATCATTTGAGCCAAATTAAATTTGTTAGAAATTTTAAACTATACTCGGTATGACAATTTGTTGATTTAATTTGGTCTAATATTTGTTATTAGATAAATATAGATATAGATTAAAAAGTTATTCCTATTAAAAAATTTATCAAACATAAAATTGTGTTTACACTTACTAAATATATTTACAAATAAACCAAACAAACTAGATCAATTAATCGAGTTTGATTAACTAGATTTGGTTAGCTTGTTTTAATTTTATGATATAGATACACAAGTTAATGCAAACATCTCGAAGTTGGTGTGATGATTAATAAGTTTGTCTCGACATATGTATGGTAACAACAATTTCAAAGTAGACTGTTGTAAATGTTTCATTCAATGTTTGTGTCATAATAACTACTGATGAATTTGCCTTATTCTATTCTATACACATTCTAAATATGAATTTTGGTCAACTAGCTAAGTACTTTTGCCATATATAATAATTGTTTGCAAACTCAACAAAAGTGTAATTTAAAAAAAAAAAACACTTAAAATATATTTTCAACAACTATTTTAAGTGTTTATTGTTATTTTTGGTCAAACAATAATTTTAAGCTTTTAACTGTTACTTAAGCACTTCTACACATTCCCCAATAAAATAATACTCAATATCTTTTTAGAAGCACTTCTTTTGCAAACACATTTTTTTTAATCATTTTTTAAAATCACTTAAATTTAAAACATTACTTATTTTTCATTTTGCTACTAAAATTACTTAATATCACTTTTTCAATTCTCCTAGAGATTGCAAACATGAACATAATCAATCTTAATAAGTGTTTTTTTAAGATAAAAAAAATTATATAAAATCATGCTATCAATTATTAATAAAAAGTTATATTTTTTAAAAATGATAATCTTTAATTAATAAGTCACATGAAATTATTTATCATAAAAAAAAGTTCTTTTTAAATTAAAAACATAGCCTAGGCATCAGACTCAACTAAGCGATGTTTTTTTTTTTTCGTTTTGTTCATAAAAAAAAATTCAAAAATTAAACTAAAACTAAACACAATAAAAATAGATCGACATAAAATTAGTTATAATTCCTAAACGCTATGCTGGTGAATCTTGGGCAAACTTTACTGTGGTATATTATAAACATATACATTTGATTGAAAAAAATATAAATATAAATCTTATGTGTAAGTGAAGTTTGGGCAAAAACTGAATATACATGTATATTTTTATTAAAGAATTATTGTTGATCGTGTGTATATATATATTATAAGTATGTATATCCGCGAATTTCGCGGTATGAAACACAAATTGAATGTATAAGAGAAAAAATTATATTTTTTTTTATTTAATTAATTTTTAATAAATATAATATTTAATTATAAGACAATATTATAAAATTTAACTACTCTTAAAAAAAATTATGAGATTTTGTCATATTTGAAGAAAATTAAAAAATATTAAAAACTTATTTTGTTATATTTAAAGATAATAAAGAAAAATTTGAATTATAAATTTTTATTATTATATGAATATGTTAAAAGAAAATTAAGAACATAATATTTTATTTGAAAATTTCATTATTATTTTAAAAAAAAGAAAATATTATAAAATTTAACCATTCTTATAATGATAATAACAAAAGAGAATTAAATAAATAAAATCAAGATATAATATTTTATAAGATTTATTTTGTTATGATTAAAGAAATTTTATAAAAAAATAGTATAAAGATTTAGTCGGTCTTGATAATAACAAATGGTGATTAGATCTGAAATAATTATGACATACAATTAAGTGTGATGATTAGATCCACATATAATATTTATCTATGAATGACTTAAACATATTAAAAATAATGTGATACATAAATAATAATAAATTTGATTAGATGTGCAAACAATTTACGAAAATAATAATGAATTGAGATTATTTAAAAAATAATTAAACTAAAATTAAGAAAAATAAATATTTAATACGTTAAAGAGTTGATATAAAAGTAAAAATAAATTTAAATTTATAAAAACTTAGAATTAATATATATGATTGACATTAAAAAAATAAAATATAGGATTAAAATTATAAAAAATTTATAGAATTTAATTTTTCATATTTGAAAAAATTCAAGAAATATTTAAGATTTAATTTTTTATATTTAAAGATAATAAAAAAAATTATTTTATTCCATTATATCAGTATGTTTAAAGAAAATGAAGAACAAAATATTTTATTAGATCATTTTGTTATGATTATATATGATTTATTTAGTTATGATTAAAAAATAGTATCATAAGATTTAATCACTCTTTCAATGATAATAACAAAAAAGGATTAGATAAATAAAATCAAGAGATAATATATCATAAGATTTATTAAAAAATAAAATAAGATTTAGTCACTCATGATAATAACAAAAGATGATTAGATCTGGGAATAATTTATGAAAAATAATCATTCTGTATTATTATAATTTGTTTACATTACAATATTCATATATTCTAAAAGGGACATTTGCATATTGGTTCAAAAAAGTGTCTATATTTACAAATTGATTCACAATATCTGCACAAAAGCCTTTTTTCTACACATAAGTATATTTTTTTTCTGCACATAACCAATTTGTAATTAATATCAATTTCGTAAATTATTTTGTAATTTTTTCATTTTAAAAACTAACTTTATATATATATATAACAATATTATACTTTTGACCTATAAAAAATAAATTAAGTAATTAAAAAATACGTACTCATGCACAACATATACATAATATTATGCAATAAGATATCTATTTTTTCTAGAATTGTGAATAACTTATATGTAAAATAACTTACGGTGTATACAGCACGTACACAATTATCTCAATACGAACCTACAAAAAATTAAACATAAAATGATAAATAAACAATTCGAATATCAGAATACTAACAACATGAAGAAAAAAAGAATATTAAAAAGACAAATAAACAATTCAATCATCAAATTCTTAAATCAAATAGATCTGTAATTGTAGCAATTAAACATTATCTACAAAAGAAAACCATAAAAATTGTGTGGCAATAGGAAAAAAAATAGTATCTCATCAAATTATTAGATGTAAAATATGAACATAAAAAAAAGAACATAAAAAGATAAAATAAACAATTCAAACATTTAAATCAAATAGAAAACCAACCATTACCTCTAAAAGAAAACCACAAAAGTTGTATAGCAATAGAAAAAAAATTATTTCACCAAATTATTAGATGTAAAATATGAACATGCAAAAAAATCAAATATAAAAAGATAAATAAATAATTCGAATATTAGAATACAATAAATAAGAATATCAGAAGAGAAATAAGAAGAAGCAAGATACGCTGCATACGCATGACGAAATAAGGTTAAAAGATGAGAACAATAATATTTATAGAGTTAAAATTTATAGAAGTATAGAAATTAAGATGAACGATTGAGATTAAAAAATTAGATATAATTTTTAATATTATGAATATATTTATAAGGTTTTTATAAAATATATATATTTATAAAATATTGAAATATATGGTCAATATTAAAACACTTAAAATATAATGTCTAGATTAAATTTTCATTCTAGAATTAATGAGAATTGAGAAATTTTGAAATCGAGCATTTTTGTGGATTTTATAACTTCGTCATTATATAATATATATATAATTTTAAAATAAAAAACCAAGCGAAGCCATCTATACGATCAAAATTCACCGCTTAATTAACGATTTTCAATTTTTGCACTATTGATATATTTCAAATGTTTTGATGAAACAGCCCAGATGCAAGGTCCATCACTAATTATCAAATATTTTAAGATGATTTACATATAAATTCAAGAAAATCACTATATTTATAAATAGATTTAAAATATTTACACAGAAATATATTTTTTTTCTGTATAGAAATACATTTTTTTCTGCACAACACCTATTTATAAATAATTAAATATAATGATTTTTTTAAACCCCAATAAAAGTTGCCCAATATTTTATGTATCCATGATGTTGTAATTAAAAATGAGATAGTTGCAATGAATATTGGTTGGTTTAATTAATTAGCTGATGATGCCTTGATTTTAGCAAATACAAGTTGTGTGGGCGACTCTGGCAGTAGTACATGGCTAATTGGCTAGTGTATGTTTAGTACAATGTATTTGCTGAAAAGTAATATCCAACTTGTTCACTTTTGATGCTTCTTTTTTCAATCAGCAAAACTGTGAATAGGTTGTCTTTATGGATTATTTTTTCAAGATATTAAAATTACCATACAGCTACAAGTTAATTTTTTAAATATGAATATGTTTCAAGCCCTTTTTCAATTATTGTGCCACTGTTCTTAGTATTTGCATTATTTAAATTAGTGTTTTCATAACCGTACCTGTGATCAAATCGGATAGAGCACCGGTTGGATCGACGGTCTAACCATTAAAATTATTTCGATCGATTTTTCTTAATATTATATATTATACTAAAAATAAAATAAATAAAATATTCTTACATAAAATTTTAATAAATTATACAATAAAATCATAGACAACCAAAATCAAAGTTACTCAAAATAACTTAAATTATAATATTAAATTGTAATCCATGATATATCTTATAATTCATGCATAGTAAAATCTCAAATTAAATTATTACTATAAAAATTTAAAATATATAAATTGTAGAATAAATTAATTTTAGGATTGGAACGTGTCTCACGATTTAATTTAATAAAAGAATTAGAAAAAAAATTAAAATAAAATATAAAAATAGGACCGGTTCAACCCGTTGAACCGATTTTTTTCAGTTTTAACCGGTTTTTCCGGTTGAACAGTAAAAATAATTTTTAGGGGGTAACCGGATCGGTTCTATGGCTGATTCCCAGTTCAACCTGTTCTCAAAAACATTAATTTAAATTTAAAAATATTATTTCTATTTAAAAAAATCCATTTGTAAGTATACTAAAATATATATGACAAAAACGTATATACAAATTTCTACAGTACAAATATCTATTTTTGAGAAATTCGAGGGTCTAAATCAGGTCGGATCGGATTTGAGTATTTTTTTCCAAAATTCGCGCAATTTGTAATTTCACTTTTTTCCGCTCCCAGGTATGTTACAATTTGGGTAAATGCATGTTACTTTAAAACAAAATGTGTGTTACAAACAGACTAAATGTTGTTTTCTATATATATTCATTTATTTTTGTAGAAGTAAATATTTTCCATGCAATGTAACACATGTATATGTTACATTGTATGTGTAACACATATTTGTTCTTAATAAAAATACATTTTATTCTTGTTGAGTCAACAATGATTGTTTGAAATCAATTGGAATAAGAAAATTGAAGAACACCAAGATTTACGTGGTTCGATCAGAAATGATCTACGTCCACGGATGAGGGCACCTCTCTCACTAATCAATGGAGAAAATACAATTTACAACTGATATGGATCTCTCAAGTATGTACTGTGTTCTATTCCTCTATACATATGTGCGTGTATATATAGGAGAATGAAATATCTAATTAATGCTAGTGATCGTAACCACCTAACAAGAAAACTGCTACAGTTGCAACCGAAAATGAATAACTGTCAGAGCCCAATGATCTTCAGTTTTGATTCTGTTAAATTGATCGCCCGTTGTCCAACTTGGAAGTTTAAACCGCTTCGTAACTGATCCTGAGTTAATTCCTGACTTGGAGTCAGTATGCTCCTTCCTTGTCTTGTTTGCTGATGTGATATGTCCTCAGCTGAGTCTGAGTACTCAGCTGATATCATCAGTAGACCTTCATCCTGACCTGACCAGCTGACCTGATCATCATCCTGACTATCCTGACTGATCATCCTGACCACTCAGGAGACTCCATCAGCTGACCACCATCAGCTGACCTCCTCAGCTGACCACCTTAGCTGACTACCATCAGCTGACCTCCTCAGCTGACTCCGCTGATATCCCAGATGACTTTCAGTAGACTTCTCAAACGATCTCAGCTGACCTTATCAGATGACTAACCATCAGCAAACCTATCAGCTGACTTCCTCAGCTGATAGTATAATGTTCAGTTAATCAACAGTACTTGCTCATCGAGTTTATTTCACTTTCTTTGCACCCATAACAATTCTATAGTAACATATATTTGTTCTCAAAATAGGTGTCTGTCATCCTTCTTCATTACCAACTGCTTGGTCTTGAAGGCAAGGCAATTGTGGTGAAGATTGAGCGCCCTCAGCTGCTGCGGGTGAGGGTGATGAAGAGTGGGTTAGTGAAATGTGGATGAGAGGCAAAGACAAATGAGATTGAGTGTACCTCTGGTATGGTTGGGTTTAGAGACGATTGATCTACAACTAATGTTCCCTTATCAGCTGGGGAGGTGGTGGAGCTTCTGACTTCAACTACTTTCTCTTCTTCGCCAGACGAAGAGGAAGCATGGGCATTTGCAACTTTCGAAAAGAGAAAATTTTCTTCTTCTTCTTCTTCTTCTTCTTCTTCTTCTTCTTCTTCTTCTTCTTCTTCAGCCGGGGAAGATGGCTCATCGATAGATTTACCATTTGGGTCATCATTTCTCTTTTTCTGTCTCATCTCCAAGTGCTCCTCTTTTACGTATGAGAAGGAGTCAAAGACAAACTGCTTTGGGGTGGAACTCTTCTTAGCAGTGTGCTTGCCTTTCCTTTTTCCAGAAGATAATGGAAACTATTGGTGTTGGTGCCTCGTCATCCAAATTAGGTAGGCCATCAATAGTAGCATTCTTATTCAACAAAAACTTTGATCTTGGGTAATTGACCGCACCAGAAGGATTTCAATTTTTGTCTGGAAACTTCTTGTCTAAGATCATGGTGATCTTGTTGCAAAGAAACACCTTCTATGGTCTAGATCTTGTTCCCCGGAGCAAAGAGATCTTCATATTTCATTCTTTAATTTTCATCAATGACAATTTCTCATTCAATTACGAATGTTACAATTAACCCTAAACTCTATAGTTCCTCATTTTATTTCTTATATAAGTATTTATCTCAACTTAAAATAAATAAATTTAAGCATTATATTTCAAGTTACATTCAGTATGAAGTGTAAAAGAAGACCATTTGGGATTTAATATTCCATCTTATAAAGTTATAATCTAGGAACTATTACATGACTGCCATTTTAAATACACTAATTGCAATAAAGAATACAAAAAACTCCATGTTACAAAATAGGTAAAAAATGGTCTCACCCACGAAATTCCTTTAGCAGCTGTCAGATTTCAGCTACCTTTTCATACTTTTTATTTATTTTTGAATTTGAATTTATTTAAATTTTTATTATTTTTATCATACTTTTTATTATTAATTTTTCTCAAATTTTATGGTCGTAATTTATCAATTCACTCGTATGTATATATGCAGCTTTTTCAGTTTTGCATATGTATAGTTCTTTCTGTATATTTTTTGATTTTGAATAACAATAATTTATTTTTGCATATTAATGAAGAATACTGCATACAAAGAAAAAAATATGCATATAACACCAAAATGTCACCAATGTTTTGGAAACTTAAACAACTCAATTACAAAATCATTAATAAAATAAAAATTAATCAAAAAATAAACAAAACCATCAACAAAAGAGGGGATTTCATGAAATTTTACATCACTTTCAAAATATTCTTCAAGAATCGAAGAAATCAATTACAGAACTTAAAGAACACA
>JAPKLY010000457.1:289652-317656 GCA_026898435.1 Prunella vulgaris
TGGCACGTAAAACCAAGCACCTATCCTCAGGGTTTTGAGGATAGCTTCCTGTTAAATCAGGTCGTGGACGTAGGAGTTGGTTATCTCTGAACCACGTTAAAAAGACCCTTGTGTGCTGATTTACTATTTTGTTCAGGATCATAACTGTCATCATAATAAACTGAACATTCTACATTGTTTTATCCTCAGGACTGAATCAATCATCCTGAATCTTAATACGGTGCACTCAGCCTTAATCACCTGTCTACTAAGCAAGTTGAGAGAAAATGTTTTCAGACACTAAAACGAGTAGAATCTAAGGGCTCACTTTCCGCACGTACTCTAGCTCACTGAGATAGTAGTCCAACTGACTCGCTTCCAAGCAGTCAGTAGGTTTGTTATCTCTACTGAGCTTCCGAGCACATTTCTCACATTCAGCTTATCTGACTCGTTACTGAACTGTCCCTGTGGACCTTCAGCATACTGAGTAATTCAGGAAATCCTGACTGAGAGTGTAAGAGCATTTTTCTGAGTCTTTCAGAAAAATCTGACATCAGTGTATTCCCCCCATACACTGATTATACTCGTTTCGGGACCAACAAGTGGTATCAGAGCAGTGGTTCAAAAGACCACTGACTTTGTTTCCCAACAGTTTCTGAGGAGAAACTTTTGGTGGTCTACTGAATAGATCCTGTTTCTGAAAACTGCATATCATGGCATCCGGTTCTAAACGCCTCGAAGGCAATCTTCCTGAATTCTCTATTGACAATTATGACTATTGGAAATTCAGGGTACTCGCACATCTCTATTCCATCCATGATCAGATGTATCTGGTGATTGAGCAGGGTCCGATCAAGTTTATGAGGAATCTTCAGAAGACCTGGCCTGTTGCTGGCAATGTTCCTGTTCCAGCCGCCGGAGATGAAGAAGTGGAGAGGTCCGCGCTTAATTCTGATCAAATTAAGCAAATCGAACTGGATAATGTTGCCAAAAACATTATACTCCACACTGTTTCTTACGAGAATTTGGTCAGACTCATGCATCTGAGGACTGCAGAGGAGATCTGGGATGCTCTGAGAGAGATGAGTGAGGGATCAGAAAAGATCAAAGAGAACAAGAGAGATCTTGCAATTAGGAAGTTTGAAGCCTTCCGGATGTTAGAAAGAGAATCCATTGATCAGATGGAAGCTCGGTTCATTAAGATGATGAACGAGCTAGCAACCCTTGGGAAGGAGTTTCCCAAGAGGGAGGTGTCTTCTAAAATCCTGAACTGTCTCCCTGAAAGATGGGACACAGGAGTGATCTTACTGAAGAACACTCAGGATCTTACCAACATTACTCACTCTCACCTATTCTCATAGTTAAAGGCTCTGGAATTCGACCTCGATAAAAGGAAGAAGGGTGTTGTCAGTGAGGAAGTTAGTGAGGAGAAGACTCCTGAAAAGGAAAAGAGCGTGGCTCTTAAAGCTACTCCTGAGCCTGAGGCTGGATCTGACTCTAAGTCTCTGAAGGACATGAACAAGGATGAGCTAGCCTTGGATTACAGCCTGATGGCGAGGCGTTTCGAGAAACTGAACTCTCGATTCGGAAGGTATAAGAAATTTTATACTGACAGCCGTGATCACAGGTACTCCAGCCCCAGGAGATCGAGTCCCCGAAGAGAAGAAATGAGGGGTTCAGATTCCAGGAGGGATCGCAATGAGCCTGAGCGACGAAGAGATGAGAAGAGGAGAGATGATGAGCCCAGAAGATCCAGCTCCAAACCTGAACGATCATCAGGGAGCAGGAGGGAGTCATCAGATAAAAGGTACACTGACAAAAAGTTTGTTTCTGATGTAGATCAGTGCTACCACTGCAAGAAAATCGGACGTTATCAGTATGATTGTCCGGAGCTCAGTGCTCGCGAACGAGAGGATCGGAGAGCCAAGAGAGAACTCAGGGCATCAGACCGGAGAGCATTGCTTGCTGAGGATTCCTCAGATTCAGATGGCCCAAGACACCGGTCCCCTGAACTCTTCTCCGATGAGGAATATGATGACCTCTGCCTGATGGCAGATGATGAGGTATGTTCTTCTGCCTCTTCTCCTGATCACGCACCTGAGCTTAGCTCAGATTCAGTAGGAGAACTCGACCTTCAGCTCGCCCTAGAGCAATTGATGGCTGACTTCTAAAGGTTGCAGGAGACTCATACTCACACAGTGGATATGAATGCGCAACTGAGTGAAGAGAACGATCAGCTAACTGAGTCTCTCAGAGTAAGAGATACTGAGGAAGCCCTCAGATTAGTACATTTTCAGGAAGAGCTGCTTCATGCTCGGAACAAGCATGATGAAGCTCCACTGGAGGTAGAAAGACTGAAGGGTGTAATCAGCTCGCTGATTGAGACTCGTGATACTGATTTGTTCCTTGCTCAGGAACAACTGATGATTGAGCGAATTGCTCTTAGAGTGATGTTCGAAACTGAGTGGCAAGCTCGCCTTTGTGCTGAGCAAACTACTTGGGATCTTTAGCTGATCTCAAAAGAGAAAGCTCATGAAGAGTTGGTGCTTCAGTACACCACTGAAATTGAGGCCCTAAAAGAAACAAATGGGCATCTTGAGGTTAAGCTGAAAAAGTTATACACATCCACCCAAGTGGTTGATGAGTTAACAAGTTTCTCTCAGCTGACTGATGGTGCTAAAACTGGTTTAGGCTATGATGCCTCAAAAGACCCAAAGGGCAAGAAAAGGAGAGGTGCTTCAGGGAGCAACTCTCAGAAGAAGTTTGTCCCTGCCCTAACTGATGACAAGGGCTTAAGTGTTGCTCGTCAGGAAAAAGGCAAAGGGAAGGAGAAAATGCCTGCTGAACCTGTCAGGCAAAGGACTGAGGAACCAAGGCCAAAACCTAAGGGAAAGGCCAAGGCTCCTCATCCTGAGTCAAGGAAGACAGATCAAGGGAACTCCAAGGCTCAGCCTAGGAATCCTCAATCTGGGAAGAACTCTGCTCCTAGCACTTCTCAGGCCCAGCCTAGAAATGCTCAGAGCGGAAGGAACTCAGGACAGAGGAGGCCTCAGGCAAAGCCAAGGACTACTAAGGTCCAGACTCCTCAGACAGGGCACAGAGCCCATCAGGAGCCTCCTAATCCCCAAAGGAGAAGGACAAACCAGGTGGTCTCTGAAAGGCAACGGAGACCTGACTCCGGTAACACTCAGGCCAGACCTCAAGTGCCAAGAGGTCAGGCCCGAGCCGCTCCTTCTCGGGATCAAACTCAGCCCAATGCACCCAGGCCATGAAGGTACAAGAGGCCCACCCCCAGGAATCAATATAGGGCTCCTGAACCTCAGGCTGACACCCATACACCATCAACTTCCCAGGGACAAAGGAAGAAGACTGTGTATGTAGATGTTTCAGGGAGACAGGTTTACACTTCTGATGCTATCAGAATTGTTAAGCAAATCTGGATCCCGAAGGGTATGGTTGACTCAGTAGGACCCAATACGAGATGGGTACCTGAGGCCTGATTCTTTTCAGGTCGCTGCGGGCTACAAGAAGAGGAAGGAGGATCTGATGAAGGACTGGTACTTGGACTCAGGATGTTCCAGGCACATGACCGGATTTCGTGATCTCCTTCAGGATTATGTAGCTCAGGAAGGCCCGCAGGTAACCTTTGGTGATAACTCTAAGGGTTTCACCAGAGGATTCGGAACCCTTGTTATTGGCTCTGTCCGTGTACTGAATGTATCATATGTTGAGGGACTGAGACATAACTTACTCTCGGTCAGTCAGTTTTGTGACCGAGGATATAGTGTAGAATTTACATCTAACATGTGTCTTGTGAAGGACAAATCTACACTACAGGTTCTGATTACAGGTATAAGGAGGGGCAATGTATATTTTGCTGATTTCAAAAGCAGTCCTCCTGAAACTTGTTTGGTTGCTAAGAGCTCCTCTGAGCTCAGTTGGCTCTGGCATAAACGCCTGAGTCACTTAAACTTCAAGATTATTAACAAAATCTCTAGACTCTCACTTGTAGATGGTCTACCCAATGAAGTTTTTAGCAAAGACCATGTGTGCGGAGCATGTCAGGAAGACAAGCAAACCAAAGCTTCATTCAAAGTGAAAGAAGCCTTCTCAACTGACAGAGTGCTTCAGCTCCTGCACATGGATCTTTTTGGTCCAGTTACTCCTGTCAGCATAAATGGTAGGAAATATACCCTTGTTGTTGTTGATGATTATTCCAGGTATACATGGGTTATTTTCTTGCTGAACAAAAAGGAGACTCAGGTGAAGCTTCCAGAGTTACTCAAGCAATTGAGCACTGAACAGGGTCAGAGCATAGTCAGGATCCAATCAGATCTAGGAACTGAGTTTATAAACTCCATTATAACTGACTTTTGTACTAACCATGGTATAGCTCATGAGACTTCTGCAGCCAGGACCCCTCAGCAGAATGGGGTAGCTGAAAGAAGAAATCGGACCCTGAAGGAAGCTACCAGGACCATGTTGGCTGAGTCAGGATTGCCTAAGAAGTACTGGGCTGAAGCAATCAACACTGCTTGCTACACTCAGAACCGATCCATGCTGAACAAACAACATGCTCAGACATCTTATGAAACCTGGAACAAGAGGAAGCCTCGCATCTCTTATTTCCATGTCTTTGGGTGTAAGTGTTTCATCCTGAACAATGGGAAAGACCAGCTGAAAGCCTTTGATAGCAAATCTGATGAGGGAGTCTTCTTAGGATACTCCTCAGTCAGTAAAGCCTTCAGGGTGTATAACTGTCAGACCCTTTGTGTGGAGGAAACACCTCATGTTGTGTTTGATGAGACTGCATCAGTGCATAGGAAACAGGTTCCGAATCCTGATACTGAGGGGGTTGTCAAGAGGATAACGAGACTGAGCCTGAAGAATCCTGAATTCAGGATCAAGCTTGTCAGTGCTCCCAAGGGATGGGATGATGATGATGATGATCAGGATGGACCTCAGGCCAACCCTCAGCTAGCCCCAGCCTCAGAGAATGTTGAGTCTCAGACGGAGGCACAAACTCAACCTGAGGTACGTACTGTCGGTGATGATGCTTCTGCACCTGAGACAGTTACTGAGTCCAACACTGTAGGGGGAAACAATGTCTCTAATATTGGCCAACCCTCAGAAAATGACTCAGTATCCCCTGTTCTTGCTCGTTCTTGTTCTTTGCCTATTATTGTCGAGACTAACATTTCAGGATCAGGCGAGGGAACGTCAGCAGCTCCCAGTGCTCCCGTCAGCAGGAGGCGGTGGCTAGATGATCACTCATTGGCTGATATCATTCGTGATATCAATGAGGGGGTCAGGACTAGGTTGTCCTTTGGTGAGAGCGCTATGTTTTGTTGTTTCCTGAGTGATCAGGAACCTAAGAGCATAGAAGAAGCTCTTGCTGATCCCAATTGGATCCTAGCCATGCAGGATGAGCTCAATCAGTTTGAGCGGAATTAGGTTTGGGAGTTAGTTGAGAGACCTAGGCGTCAACATGTCATTGGCACCAAGTGGGTCTTTAAGAACAAGAGGGATGAGAAGAATGTTGTGGTTAGGAATAAAGTCAGATTGGTAGCAAAGGGTTACTCTCAGGCCGAAGGAATCGACTATGATGAGACCTTTGCTCCGGTTGCAAGGTTGGAAGCAATCAGGTTGTTTCTGGCATATGCAACATTCAAGAAATTCAAAGTGTATCAGATGGATGTAAAGAGTGCTTTTCTGAATGGTGTACTGAACGAGGAGGTATATGTTGAGCAACCTCCAGGGTTCGAAGTTGGTGACAAGGTATATCACCTGAAGAAAGCTCTTTATGGCCTGAAGCAAGCTCCGAGAGCTTGGTATGATACACTATCCCAATTCCTAATAGACCACGGGTTCGTAAAAGGAACAGTGGACAGGACCCTCTTCCGGATATCCAAAGGGGAGGACATTCACTTGGTTCAGATTTATGTGGATGACATAATTTTTGGATCTCCTAATCTGAAAATTTGTGAGAAATTCTCCAAGTTGATGACTGGGAAATTTGAAATGTCAATGATGGGAGAAATGAATTTCTTTCTGGCTCTCCAAGTCAGGCAAACTGACTCCGGAATCTTCATAAATCAGTCCAAGTATGCGAGGGACTTGATTCAGAAATTCGGAGTTCAGTCCAGCAAAGTCTCACGTATTCCCATGAACACAAATGAGAAGCTGGACCTGACAAAGAAGGAGTCTCAGTAAATCAGACTGAATATAGGGCACTGATAGGATCCCTATTGTATCTAACTGCTAGTCATCCTGACATCACTTATGCAGTTGGAGTTTGTGCAAGGTATCAGTCTGATCCAAAGAAAAGTCATCTAGAGAGTGCCAAAAAGATACTGAAATACCTGAGAGGTACAGTAAATCTAGGACTTTGGTATCCCTCTGATGATAACCTAGAACTGACTGGTTATTCAGATGCAGATTATGGAGGCTGTAGGCTTGATAGAAAATCAACTACAGGCACATGTCAGTTTCTAGGAAGTAAGCTGATCTCTTGGTTTTCTAAGAAGCAAACCAGTGTTGCAACGTCTACTACTGAGGCTGAGTATATGGCGGCAGACAGTTGTTGTTCTCAGATCCTTTGGCTGAAACAGCAACTGAGAGACTACCAAGTTGAGGCCACTGAAGTCCCAATTTATTGTGACAATAATAGTGCCATATCCATATCTCAAAACCCAGTCTTACACACAAGGTGTAAGCATGTAGACATCAGACATCATTTTATCAGAGATCATGTTGAAAAGAAGGACATCAGGATGGAGAGAGTCCCTACTGATAAGCAGAGAGCTGACATACTGACTAAGGCTTTGCCTGAAACCAGATCTGTTGAGCTATCAGTAGAATTAGGACTCCTTGACCCAGACTTAGGAGATTCAATCTGAATCTCTAATCAGAATGCTCAAGGTCAGGGGGAATTACTAATATGGACTCAGGATGAAGGAATCTCAGAGAGATTGTGAATGGTTGTAGGGGGAACATTCAGTATGAAAAGAATGATCAGTATAGACTGACTAAGATTCAGGACACTGAACTCAGGGCTTGTCATCCTGATAGGTCACTTGTGGTATCAGTCAGAATACAAATCTGACTGACTGGTATGTTCCCTGATTTTTGTCTAGTCATCAGATCTTGCGTGCATCATCCTTGATACTGTTTGCTGTATTGTCAAATCAATTTAATTTGTCATTTAATCCCAGCCATTCATTTAATATTCTGTTATTATTTAATTCAATTTATTTGAATTAAATACGGACATGCTCTAATGTGCATTTAATGCACTGTGGGCGGGAACAGTTTTCGATAAAGTTTGACCAATTACTTTTGAAAAAGCAAAAAGGCACCATGCATTTCACTTTTTGATCTTGACCATTGAATCTCATAAGTCATTATTTTCTGAGCCATCCGATTAAAACTGAAATTTAGTATAAATAAGGGAAGGGCTTGTCTTTGCAACCTTTATGCACCCAAATCTTTTCCTTATATTTTTTTCTGAAACCCGATTTTCTTCAAATCTCCAACTTAACCCATGGCGTCTCCTTCGGTGGACTCATTCTTTGGGAATGTCTTCCATCTTAGGAATGAGATCCACTACAAGCCCTTTGGGGATTTTTCCTCTAACCATCCCGATATCTTGCCTGTGCAAGAATTATATGAAAATGCAGGTCTTCTGCAGTTTATCACAGCAAGACCCCAAAGACTCCATCCCAGACTTGTTGTTGCCTTCTACCTCAAGATGGCACAGAACAAGGATTCCCAGGAGTGGGAGACTTGCATTCCACTATCTTCCTGTGTGAAGGAGAAGGATGGAGAAGAGAAACTGACCAGGAGGTGGGTCACCCTAAACATCAGGGAGAAGATTAAGGAGGTTTTTAATCTTCCCCGCTCTGGACGAAGCCCGGTTGATTACGGGTTTGGGAACGAGAAGGATTTTCTCCAGTCTCTATGCGATGGAGATGTCGTCCTGAGGTCAGGTCTCAACAAATCAGTCCTGAGGACTGAGAATCGTCATTTCTTCGACCTGACAAGTCAGGGAGTGATGGGGATTGCCGGAGGATTGGAGCAGATCTCCAGACCAAAGCTTTATACGATGATGGCAATTTCTGACGCCTCAGTGCACAATTTTCACTGGGAGGATTACTTCCTCCAATTGCTGGTAGCTGAGACCAGCAAAATCAAGTATTCGCCGGAGGGTCAGGCGACGTTCGAGGCCAAAATGCACTTTGGCACCAAGATCTCACTGATTTTGGAAACCCTGGATCTCGGGGACGTTGATCAGGCCCAGTCGCTCGAGATTCCAGCAAAGATTGATCTCTTCAGGGCTTACTCTGGTGATGCTGGCACCAAGAGAAGACCACGGATTCAGAAGAAGAAGGCTTAGGCGAGCACGACTGGGAGAGTCAAGGCTCAGGTGGGCATATCTTCAGAGTCCGATATTGCACAGCCAGCGGAGGACAAGCCCAAGCGCTCAGGACCCAAGCAATAAAAACTGAAATTCTTATATCCGGGTTCAGGAGAGCGAGAGAAAAAGCTTGTGGAAGAGAGAGTCGCTGAAGAAGATGTTCAGCATGCAACTCCGGAGAAGGAACCGGCTCAGGCCGCTCTTGACATTGCTCCCATTACTTCTATTCTGGAACTTGCATCCCCTGATCCTGATCAACTGATTCTCAACATCGCCTCGACCTATCAGAGTATGGAGAAGGATCAGGAAGAACCTGCTCAGGAAGGAGGAGTTGAGCAGGAGGCTGCTGAACCAGTTCAGGCTGAAGCCCCATGGCCATTCCCTGTGCCTGATGAGAACACATTGCCCGATTTCGAGATTGTGGCAAGGGAAACTGCTGTGGATATGGTGGAGAGGAGGTTTCCTGATCTCTCAGACGCACAGAAGGAGGCAGTTGTGCAACTTCGCACTTACGCCATGATCAGGAATGCCACTTGGCCTGAATTGAGTCAGCTCGGGGAGTTGAGAGGGTGGGAGAAAATGGCTGAAACTGTAGCTGCCCTCTTTGATCACTTCAATGTGAATTCCTTACATCACCTGATCAAGATGGTAGACTTCATCAGAACTGTTAGACGCATCTACGCCGAGCCAGAGCCTGAAAGAGTTGAGGAGGAGAAGGAAGAGACTGTGATTGCTGAAGACATTCAGCAAGGTGGCACTGAAGGAGTCAGTGCACCGGCCGATGAAGCAATCCTGGGACCCGGGACTGAGAGGCTTCAGGAGAGGGTCCACCAGGTCTGATCCGAGTCAGAGGAAAATGGATCATCCCCGAGGCTCTATATGTTCAAAACTCCTCACGAGCTCTTGCCAATCTTCACAGAAGGGTAATCCTCGTCGAGAGAAAAACTAGTAGGGTTGGTTCAAATTCTGAAGTACTGAACAAGAAGATGAAAAGACTGGATCGTGACCTGAATGAGATGAGGACTGATATGAATGCTGCCATCGATCTTCTTGGAGAAGTCAGAAATCAACACTCAGCAGATCTCACTGTTATCTCTGAGCAAGCAAAAGGGGCCATTCAAAGCTGCAATCAAATGGTCTCTGATGCGCAAACTCAGCAGGAGAACAAGCTTGCCACTTTTCTTGATCAACATCTGCCTGAAAAATTTGATCAACTGATTGATGAAAAGTTGGCCAAGCTGAAGGCTGAACTGAAGGATGAGCTGCTGAGTGAGATGTCTGAACATGAGAAGACTGAAATTGCAACTGCCCTGAACAATCGGATGATGAGCTTTGAAGGACGGCTAAAAACTGAGCACAATTCAGCCGTCGACAAGCTAAGTGTTGGCCTGAGAGGGATGGCAAGGCAGATTGGGTAACTGCAGAGCAAGCAGACTGAGATGGACAGTCAGTTCACATTATTGGCGGAGTCAGTAAACGAGGTTGTCAAACGAATCAATGACGATGATGCCAAAAAGGGGAAAGGGAAGGAGCAAATAGCTGCTGGGAAAGCAAAGAAGAAGGATTTCCCCCCTGAACTGAAAGCTGCTGAAAGGAAGAGGACTAGATCCGCAGCTGCCATCGAAGCTGCTGAAGGTTCAGATCCGAAGAGATTAAGGCCCTCTGAAGATCCTACTTTGGAACCTTTGTATAAGGAGATGGAGGAACAAATTCAACCTGGGTTGACCACTCAGAAGAAAATGGTGATGACTGAAGTTGAAAAGATAGCGAAGATGAAGGAGATTTCGCTCCTCAGTCAGATCCAACACTTGAAAGAGTCCAATGAGTATCTGACTTCGCAGGTTCAGAAGAAGAAATCTGTGACTTCTGGATCTCGGATAAAGACTCAGAGGAAAATGGTGGTCAGTTCAGAACAAGGCCCTCCTCCAATGCAGTTTGTAGAAGACTTCATTCCTATCGAGATGTTGGAGGTATGGATTCCGATCCGGAATAGGTGGGCCTACCTATTCTACGTGGTGGGGTTATGGGACGATCTATCTGAAGAAAAAGACGTCATACTCCATCACTGGATGGCACAGGAGCACCCTGATCTCTGGGCTGAAATCATCAGACATGCTGACATTGAAGGTGTAGAGATCGCTCCTCCGGAATTCATCAAGTACCCTCCTCCACTCTTCAGGAACTCCAAACAACTTGACCGGAAAGCGATATCAGAAGAAATCGTCAGAGTAGGACGTGCTGCCGGGGCTGTTGGTGATCGGAATGGGATGAAGCAGGTCCTGAACCGTGTTTTGGAGATGTATGAGATTCCTCTAGCTGGTTGGAATAAGGATGAAGACTAGATCAGGAGCTAGTTGATTCAGGAATTGTAATAGCTTCAGGATACTTGTAATTCTCATATCAATCAATGAAGTTATTTATTTTTTCCTGAGTACAACTTCTTGTTGACTCCTAAATTTACTTTTCTGAATCCTTATCAAGAACTGTACTAACCCATTCCTTGTTTTCATCTTATAGACTAAGTACCTAGTTTGTCAGGTGGTACTAAGTTGTTCTCACTGACTAAGTCAGTTGATTGTATAGATGAATAGGAATTTGCTTAAGGGTTTTGGCATCATCAAAAAGGGGGAAATTGTTGGGACAATCTGAGTATTTTGATTAGATCCCAAAACCCCTGATGAATCTGCCTAAGTACAACTATTCAGGATAAAATAGTTCAGGATAGTTAGGTTAACGGGAAATTTCCAAGAGAAAACTCTCAAGAATCCTAGCTCTCAAAGCATACTATAAACAACACTCTGCGATTAAATTTCCCTAGTGTTGTAATAGGATTCACTCTGTATTTGCTTAGATCGATAGCTCTAATATTTAGCATTGTTTTGTATTGCTAGAGCTATCTCAGTTGGAAACCAGAAAACCAAACCACTCAGGGTGTGAGATTGGTTGGTTAGAAGGACTGGGACTTCTAAAACGCCCAGGGGTCAGTTCCTAAGAGAGGAAGTTGGCTACTCGTGTCCCTTGGCACGTAAAACCAAGCACCTATCCTCAGGGTTTTGAGGATAGCTTTCTGTTAAATCAGGTCGTGGACGTAGTAGTTGGTTATCTTCGAACCACGTTAAAAAGACCCTTGTGTGCTGATTTACTATTTTGTTCAGGATCATAACTGTCATCATAATAAACTGAACATTCTGCATTGTTTTATCCTCAGGACTGAATCAATCATCCTGAATCTTAACACGGTGCACTCAGCCTTAATCACCTGTCTACTAAGCAAGTTGAGAGAAAATGTTTTCAGAAACTAAAACGAGTAGAATCTAAGGGCTCACTTTCCGCACGTACTCTAGCTCACTGAGATAGTAGTCCAACTGACTCACTTCCAAGCAGTCAGTAGGTTTGTTATCTCTACTGAGCTTCCGAGCACATTTCTCACACTCAGCTTATCTGACTCGTTACTGAACTGTCCCTGCTGTCCCTGTGGACCTTCAACATACTGAGTAATTCAGGAAATCCTGACTGTGAGTGTAAGAGCATTTTTCTGAGTCTTTCAGAAAAATCTGATATCAGTGTATTCCCCCCATACACTGATTATACTCATTTTGGGACCAACACCTCGGCAAAGCAGAGAACGTAGCCCTTGTCGGTGGCGATCACCTTCGCGAGCTCGAGCTCCTCGGGAGAGATGGTGGCGTCTGAGCGATCCTTGAGCTCGGCAATCTCTAAGGCCTTAGCAGCGACCTCCTGGCGGAGATGCGAACATTCCTCCTGGTTCCCCATGCTTTGATCCCGGAGGATCCTCACCTCGTCCCTGGCCCGGGCAAGCTCTTCATTCCGGGCAGCGAGCTTCATCAAGTTCAGCTTGTTGGCGGCGGAGGTCGGCCTGGTATTTTTCCATCTTCTTGATGCCGAGCTGCTCCACCTCCAACGAAGCCTTCGCCTTAGCCTCCATCTTGGCAAGCTCATCGAGGGCCTTCTTCCGCTCGTCACCCACCCTATTGAGCGCTTTCTTCGCTTCGTGGCGAGCTCTGTCGGTGGCAGTAACTTTATCCGTGACAAGCTGGGCCGCCGCCATCGCCGCACAGGCATAATGCATCGCCAGCCTCGCCTTGTCTGCGGGCTTCTGCCTCTCGATCATTGCGAGCTCGGAGGTGGAGATGTACTTAGGGGCCTCGGTGAAGATCCGGCGAGCTGCCCCCTCAGGGAGATCCCTTGGCGAGGTCAGAGTCTTGCACCTCTTTGCCGTGTGAAGAGACTCAGGCCGTTGTGGGAGCTCGGTGGGGACATACCTGCACACGTCCCAAGAGTTAGCAATAATTGTTAAAATAATGCTTCCAACTTCAAAATGGAGCTCGCCCTCTTACCCGAACCTATCGGGGTTGAGCCCGAGGAGGGTGTCATCCCGGATAGGGGCCCCATAGGGAGACGGTGGGGGTGCGCTCTGAGGAGTTGGAGGCGCAACAGTAGATTGAGTCAGGAGAGCTCACTCGTGAGCCGATCTAGAGCCCCCTCGATCACTGTGCTCGACAGAGCCCCCCTCAGTTTGAGCCCGCTTGTCTGAGCGAGTTTCGTCCTCGCTAACCCGTGAGCCATCCCCCCGTTGGAGAGTCCGCTTGGTCTGGTGGGTTGGGGGCAGAGAGCCCCGCTCAGACCTAGAACCTCGGCCAGACCCTTTCTTCGCGGGGGCGACCTTCTCTTTGGTAGAGGGAGGTGCCGAGGCCTTCTGCGAGCCTGAGCCCCCAGCCTTGTCGGCGGCTTTGGCGACCTCCAACTTCTTGGTCGCATCCAGCACCG
The DNA here is from genome assembly GCA_026898435.1 of Prunella vulgaris. Lineage (NCBI taxonomy): Eukaryota > Viridiplantae > Streptophyta > Magnoliopsida > Lamiales > Lamiaceae > Prunella > Prunella vulgaris. Next base: position 302,836 of record JAPKLY010000457.1, read on the forward strand.
CCCCGGACGGGATGCCTTCTCTACCTGGGCGAGGTTTTCCCATCCTTAGTTGCCGAGCTAAGAAATGATAAACTTCAGGAACTTCAATGGGAAGAAGCTCGGCAACGGGACCTGCACCTGCATGATAGACAAGTTAGCAACTCGGCGAGCTCTACTTACGGAGTGGCGAGCTACCAAAACTTCAAAATTGTGGGAAGCTAGCACCTTGGGCAGCGAGGTGGTGAGGTAAGGTGATGAGGCCGGCGAGCCTGCGGCAATGATGTTGACACAGATGTTGGATCTCGCGATCTTTCTTCTCTCGCAAACAACAAACGGTTCGTACAAACTCGAAACCGATAGAGATCTCGGGCTTCCTGCGGCTCGATTTGTGATGTTTCAAGCCTGCAAAAAAGATAGATTAGATTAGAAATCTAATCCAACGCACACACACCGAAGTACGCCACCTACAGCTCATCTCCCCGTATTCTTCGGGAGTAAGGATTCGCCCTCCGCGTCCGTTGGAAGCTCGCCAGTCCCCCCCGATGAAGAAGAACTATTCTTTCCAGTCCCGGATTTTGTTCAGGAGGTCGCCTAAAAACTTGTCCCCCGGGTGAGCTTGGAGGGAATAATATCCTCTCCCTTCCCTCACTTGCCGGATCACGTAGAAGAGCTCGCTGATCTCCGCCGTGGTTAATCGGTTCTCGTAGCCCTCGAGGCCGAAAACGGTCAGCGCTGCCAACAGGCTGCTCCATGCATTTGGGGTCAGCTGCGTAATGGCAAGGTTCGTGTCCGCCAGGAACTGCCCGATGATGGGATGCAGGGGCAGGGTGAGCCTGGCCTTCAGGGTGTGGTAGTTTACGGCTGTAAGTCCGGTAGGAGGGAGGTCAGCACGCTCTTTATCCCCAGGAGCGTACATGATGATGTCCAAAGGAATGCGGAACATCTTCCGGATCTTAGACAAGGCGAACTCACTAATGATGCTCTCCACCTCGGTCGCCTTAAGGTCGGACTCACCAGCAGCCTTGCAGAAAGCTCGCTGGGGCAGAGGGAAGCTCGCCGCATGGGTTGCCATGTACTCCCTCCATCCGAATTCATGGACGACGTCGGTAGGGACTTGATGCTCAGGGAGTCTGGGGAATGGAAAATTGATAAATCGGAGGTACTCATAGGTGACCTCCGTCCCCATATCGTCGCCGACCTCCTAATCGATCTCGCGAGCTAGCTCGCTGGCTGGGTCATCGGCCTCGGCGACCTCTTCCTCATCCAGGGCAACGGCCCCCTCAGAAGCCCGCTCGGAGTAGTCCCAGAGCTCGAGAAGTGGGGACTGCTCGCCGGAGTTTGTGGCTCGCTCGCCAGAATCAGAACGGACCTCGCCCAGGAGCTCACGACCACTCGGGCGAGCTAAAGAGCTCGCCCCGGAGCCCAATGAAATAAGCACGGGGGTCATCTGCGGGATCGGCAGTTCGTCAGTCATCGGTCTCTTTCCCGAGTTACGGCTTGAGGCGGTACGACTCGAAGAGTGCTCAGACATGGTAAGTCAGTGGACGGGAATGTTCAGTTCCAAAAGTCCAAAGGTCCAAAAATCGATCCAACAGTCACCAGAATGTTTGGGTACGTAGCCGGAAATCCGAAAAGGAAAGTAAAAAAGAAGGAAAAGAAGAGGAAAAATCTGGATTTCTACCTTGGGGAATTCTCGGAGACACGTCGGAAGCGAAGGAACGATCGCCAGAAATGCGCTCGGAGAAGTGAAGAAGCAAAGTGAGAAATGATCTTGGTTTCGCCATAGACAAGGGGCGTAAGCTCGAATTTCCTGAAAGATCAGGGACCTTTTTGCAAAGAATTTGAAAAGTTACCATTATGGGTGCTGGAAACCACGCTTAAAAAGGCGTGCACAATGCCTCAGCTCCCGCACCGCGTCGGCCGAAGTAACCACCATGGCCGAGCTCGCCCGCCAGCTCAGCACCCATCTGAAGGTAGCTCACCGGAGCTCGAGTTCTCCAGCTCACCCGCACACCTGACGAAGTCATGGTGCGCACGAGCTGAGGGGCAAATATTGATATGGCGAGCTAACACAACTGGTGTAAGAATAATCTCCAAGGCTTAACAGGTCGCCGGGGCCCATCCGGATCCATGAAGTTCACATGGGTGGAGCTCGCCCACATGGGTGGAGCTAGCCCACGCAGCTCGCCCGAGGAGCCCTCCACCCTCATGAGGACCTCGCCGAGGTCCGTCATCGTATGGCATCCAGAAACCGCACAAGGCGTCGGAGCTCGCCCATGAGCTCGCCTTATGGCCTGTTAGATCCCAATGGTTGCACTCTTTTTCCCTCCGTCTGGTTTATCCACAAGGGTGGTTTACGGCGAGGTTTTTAATGAGGCCCATCTAGTCTATGGCATTGTAGTAGGATGAGGCACGATGTAGGGAGCAGTGTGAGCGGCCAGGACGAAGGTTACGGACCTTCGTCAACACCGGAAGCCAAATAGGCTCATAAGGTATCGTCCCGTACTCACGCATCTATAAATAAGACCTCTCTTGTAACTAATGGACGATTCTAATACATTTCCTACACTTTACTTTCTCTCTCTAAGCTCTTCACTCTCTCTCTCTCTACATTATCCAAGAACACATTAGATTATTGTTTGGTAGAATTAATCCGATATAAAGCCACATAAACGAATACGATTAGTAAATTCTATCAACAAGACGTAAGCAAAAAATTTTACAGTTGGATCTACTGGATGAAGCGGTAGGCCTTTGAGATGATGAGGTTATTACCAGAAATGCAACAATGGCTTATTTGTTCAGGGACTTGAAATGGAGAAACAACTTATTGGCACAAAAGGCTAGAAATAAGTGGATCAAAGATGGGGATGCAAATTCTAAGTTGTTCCATAGATTCATCAATAACAAGAGGAAAAAGAATGAGTTAGCAGGAATATTTTTACACGGACATTGGGTGGAGGGGGTGGATGAGATAAAGAAAGGCATCTATGAGTTTTTTAAGAAGCACTTTCAGAAGGAAAATTGGCAGAGACCTTCATTAGCAACAGATTTTGCAAGCAAGAGGATTGATGATCTTGATAACGAATTTTTAATTTCACCATTTTTGGAGGAGGAAGCTAGAGAGGCCTTATGGTCATGTGAAGGTTCAAAGAGTCCAGGACCTGATGGACTCAACTTCAATTTGCTTAAACAAAAGTGACTTTATGAAAATGTTGGCAGACTTTCACCAGAATGGAAGATTGGTAAAGGGCATGAATCCATCCTTCATTGTCCTTTTACCAAAAATGGAGGAGGCGAATGGTATTAGAGACTTTCGGCCAATTTCTCTAATAGGAGGTATGTATAAAATCTTATCAAAAATCTTGGCGAATAGTTTGAGTCGTGTGCTGGATTCCATTATCTCTGAAAATCAAAGCGCTTTTATTGGAGGGAGACGTATATTAGATAGTGTGGTGATTTTAAATGAAGTCATAAATAATGCTAAGAAGAATAAGGTGGAGAGGATTTTTTTCAAGATAGATTTTGCCAAAGCTTTCGATTCGGTGGATTGAACGTACTTGAATACTATGATGGCGAGGTTCAATTTTGACTCAAAATGGAGGAAGTGGGTCATGAAGTGTGTCACTACCGCATCTGTCTCAGTATTAGTTAATGGAAGTCCGTCTGGGGAATTTCAATTAGAAAGGGGGTTGCGACAAGGGGATCCTCTATCTCCTTTTCCATTACTTATTGCAGCTGAAGGATTGAGTATCTTAATGAAGAAAGCAACAGAGTTGGGATTATTTTCAGCTGCAGAAATTGGCATGAAAAGAGTTCGGGTGTCTCATATTCAATTTGCGGATGACACCATCCTGTTAGGAGATGCAAATGCTGAAAATGTTGGTGTTGATAGTCGAACTACTGATAAGGGATTATTGGGTTAAATGACCAAGGCTAAGAAGCTCGCCAGGAGCTCGCCAGCATGGCCTGTGCCATGTGATCAATTTTGACCAAGTCAACACCATGAGTAGCGGAAGAGTTCGCCCATACCTCGCAAAGATGCATGATGACATGTTAATAGTTGACTAGCACCAAGGAGAGAGAGCTCGCACGTGAGCTCGCCAACCTGCTAAGAGAGCTCGCCAAGAGCTCGCCCATATCCAAGAGACAAGGCTGAAGTCCACTACTATCACTTCATCCCAGAATAGCACAAGGCAAGGGAGCTCGCTGAGAAGCTCGCCCAAGTCCTGAGTAAAGATAATAGCTATATAGAGAATTAGTAGTGATGTAGGACATAACGATGTAATAGAAGCATAGTAATGAGTAAGGACATGTGTTAAGGACACTTGTCAGCACCTAAAGCCAAGTAAGCTCATAAGGTGCCACCTCACAACATGCAAACCTATAAATTGATCTCTTGTACACTCTTTCTCTCTAAGCTCATTTGTCCAGAATTACTTTCTCACTCTACTCTCTCTCTCTAAAACATTATCAAGAACATATCATCCTAAGATTATTGTTTGGTGGAATTCCGAGTTGATTACAGCCACTTAAACACCTGATTAACAAATTCCATCAACAATTGGGTCTTTGAAGAGTATTTTAAGACAGATGGAAATTATCTTGGGGCTGAAGGTGAACTTTGACAAATGCAGCTTAATTGGAGTCAATGTGGAGGCATCGAAACTTTCAAATTTTGGCAAATATTTTGGGCTACAAAGTGGAAAAACTGCCATTCACTTACTTGGGCATGCACATAGGATTTGGTCATTCGCAGGTGTTAAAATGGGCTGGAGTTGTAAAGAAAATTCGTAACAGATTGAAAAGTGTGGAGGAGAAAAATCTTTCCTTCGGGGGAAGAATTACAGTATTGAACTCGGTACTCTCGTCACTACCTATCTACTATCTTTCCTTTTACAAGATTCCAAAAAAAACCTTGAGAGAAATAGTGAGTCTTCAAAGAAACTTTCTATGGGGGGAAGGGATAGAAGTACGAGGAAAATTCCTTAGGTTGAGTGGAGCGTGGTTTGTAAACACAAATCTTTGGGGGGGCTAGGGGTTCGGGATTTGAAGGCATTCAATCTTGCTCTTTTAGGAAAATGGATGTTGAGATTTTTAAATGAGAAAAATAACTTGTGGGTAAAGGTGTTAGAGTCTAAGTATGGGGAGATGAGGGGAGGTGAGTTGAGTCATTTAAGTAGATTAAGTGGGGGTGTGTCGGGGTGGTGGAGGAACGTTGTTAAATTGACTTCAGGAACTGTAGGAGAATGGTTTAATGAAGGGTTAAAAAGGGAGATAGGGGATGGAAAACAAATTCGTTTTTGGGAGGATTTATGGGCAGGAGATAAGATGTTGAAAATAAATTCTCTAGATTATTTCAACTAAGCTTAGAGAAATAGGGTATGGTGGGGTGTATGGGGGAGTGAGACGGTGATAGGTGGAAGTGGGGTTGGAAATGGAGGCGTCCTTTTAGGGAGAGGGAAGTGGGGCTCTTTAATTCTCTTTTATCTTGTATTGACAAGTTTGTTCCAAAAATTGGAGTTGTGGACTCGTGGAAGTGGGATAGGTTCACAAGTGGCAGGTACACAACAAGAGAGACGTATAATCTTATCATGTCAAGAAAAGAAACTACGCAACCGGTGGACATGAAAATGAAGGGATTTAAGGCTATTTGGAGGAGTTTCGTACCACCAAAGGTGGCTGGCCACGGTTGGAGATTGTTACATGAGAGACTTCCAACAAAGGATAATCTAAGAAAGCGCAATATTCTGAGTCCTAGTAAGGATGCCAGGTGTGTTTTCTGTAACGAAGTGGAAGAGACTACTAGACATGTCTTTTTTGGTTGCAAGATCTCATATAAAATTTGTGTGAAGTGGCCAAGAGGTTTAACATATTTACAGTGCTACATAATTCTCCGATCCAAAATTTGGTGGCACATCTTTCTATCATAAAAGGGAAGAAAGGTAAGAGATTTGCGACAAGCATTTGGTTAGGTGTTGCTTGGGTATTGTGGAAATGCAGAAATGACATAATCTTCAACAATGGTGTTTTTGTTGCTGGAAAAATATTGGAAGAAATAAAAGGAAGGATATGGGGTTGGTTCTTTGTTAAAGTTTAGGGTGTTAGTCGTTTTAGTTGGAATAACTGGTTACATAATCCGAGAATGGTTTTAGGAACGTGATGCCCTTTGTAATCTTGTACTTTTTTAGTACTTCTGGTGCCAATTTTATAAAAAGTATCTTTTACCGATAAAATAAAAAATTCTTGACACTCTCATATAGATATACTTTGAGTACATGAATAAATGGATAAGCATATTGTAATTTGTACTCATGTCATGGATAAAACACCATAACACATGCCCAGCCTCATCTCGCAGCACCCCGGCTAAACCCGAGCCAACTTGACATCACACTGAAGCATCCGTATTCAATTTAACCCAACCTGCAGCAGGTGGTTTCCATCTTTGCACATCATGGTTACAACTATTCACTCTTCTCCCAACTACTGCCTTCCTATACTCTAACCAAAAGGTTTGATTGCCACAATAGAATAGCCAACAACTCCTTTTGATCCTTCCCTTGCAAGCTATTTAAATACTCCACCAACCAATCACTCAAGCCATAATCATTTCTCAAGCCTGCTGGAATAGGCCTTTGTAATGGCACTGTTGTCCAAAAAGAGGAAACCACATAATAATATATATAATATTAGTGTAGTTTGATATATATTTTATAATATAATAGAATAGAAACTACTACTTTCTTACGTTCAAAATGAATGACATTTTGATCTTTCATTTCATTTGTTATTAGCTAAGTTTTAACGGTATATTGATTATATTTTTTCCAAATTTACCCTCGACATCATTGAAATATTTATTTAAATTTTCCTTCAAGTGAGAAGGTCAAACATTTATTAAGGATTTACAGTATAAGAAATCAATTGTGCTGTTAATATTTATACATTCATTCAAACATGAAATAAACTGCTCACACCATCTTCAATATTTATTCACACCTTCCATTTTCATTTGTCCTCTTAAATTTATTCTTATTCATTTTTAAAAAATTAGAAATAATCACATGTTGATACAAAAATAATGCACTATTTTCAAATAGGTACAAATTTTTTGCATAATAGTGTAAACATAATTTGAATAATAGAGTTATTTTTTTGCATATTGTACCAATCTGAAAATAATGCTTATTTTTGTATCATTTTGTAATTGGCCCAAAAAATTATTATTTTATTATCACACTCACAAACAATTACTTTATTCACTAGTGAACCCACAATCCACAATATCCTTATTTTATCTCATTTTCTTTAAAACATGTGTCCACACAAAGAGGAATAAACATTGGGGAGGAAAAATATTGTTTTAAATTATACGTACAACGTATACTTTCTCTATCCCAATTTAAAATTTATAATTTCTTTTTCAGAACGTTCCGCAATAAATTTCACATCTAAAAATAAAAATATAAAATTTTTTCACATAACCTACTTTATTTTAAAATACTCTTCCTTTATTAATTCAAATAGTCAATACTCCTTCTATCTCAATTTATTTTTCACAAGGCACACATTTTAAGAAAAGGTAGAATAAATGAGTACGAAATTAAATAATAAAATAAAAAAGTATTTTATGGACTTTTGTGAGTGTAAATATTTCCTTTATAAGATATGAAATTTTTTTGAAACATCCAAAAATTAAAAATATAAAAATTATCATGTAACTGAGGGAGTAATATTATAGTTTATTTTAAAATACATATCCGACAAAATGTAAAGTTTAATTGAAAGGGAGAGAATATAATTTATAAGAGTCTTCCTTGTTAAACAAGACAAAATATGAAAAATGAAAAAAAGGTATATTAATTATATAAGAATTATCACCAAATGCATGCATTTAATAGTGTTCATCTTTATGGTGAATACGTTGGATGATTCAATTGTAATGACTTAATCAAAGTAAAATAACAACGCGCGTCTGCATTGCATGCATGTAAGCTACACTGACACGTACACGCACATCCACACATACGTTACTATGATGAATGACTACATTTAGTGAATTTTGTTCATATTTGACTTATTGGACGCCAAGAGTCTCTCCATCTTTAATTCCTTTGAATTCACACTCAAATAAATTCATTTAATATTGTGTGCGAAATATGAGTGAGATCGGATAGTTTGTTGGCTACCATATCTTATTGTTGAATAAGTTTTATATAAAAATAATATAGACAAAGCAATAAAGAGGGGTATATTTTTTTAAAAATTATAAAAAAAAAGGGTAAGCATGTAAAAATTAAAAAAGTGTATATTTAAAAATATATTTAGAATAAGTGTGCAGATATTTTAAAAATTGCACACTTACCCGTCTTTATAATAAAACTAAAAAATTGTCACTCTTTATAATTGCTCCATTAATTTATAATAAATTTATTTTAAAACACTTTAAAATATTATATATATGATTAAAAGTATAATAAATCTCATCAAAAATATTAAAATTAAGATCAATAAAATCTATACAATTATAATAAATGTTATTGATCCAAAATTTTTATACATCAGATAAGATTTTTTATTAGGTTTGGCAGTGGAGTGGAAAATTTCCGGTCCCCGCGGGGACCCACCCCGAACGGGTTGGGAATCCCCGAAGAAAATGGGGACGGGGATTATGTTTGCCCCGAAGGCGGGGATGGGGAATGTATTCCCCGCCCACTTTTCTATGCATATAAATAAATAAATATATATATATATATAATATCAATGTTGAACTCTCACATTTATGTAATCTTTTATGTAAATTTCACTCAATTGAATAGAATGGATTACATTGGTTTAAATAGGAAAAGAAAGCTACTAGAATATTCTATGGTTGTAGCTAACAAACTAACCGAATGTTATGCTAACAAACTAACAGAATCGGTAGACTATAGTGTAGGCCAAAACTAACAGAATCGGTAGGCTACAGTGTTGGCCATAGTGTTGAGCAGAGTACACAGAATATAGATGAAGTAATACTATAACATGCACCCGTTAGCTATGAACCACCTTTTAGAAGTAAGCCAAGACGGGAACACAAGCTGCGGAAACATGAAGGAGAAAGTTGATCTTCAGAAGAAATAAATCAAACATCAAGAAGGCTAGCTTGAACTCATTATCTGAGATAGTGTACATCAATTTCAATATGCTTGGTGCGAGAGTGTAGAGCAGGACTGAAGGAAAGAGACACAGCCCCTTGATTATCACACCACAATAGAGAGGGTGATTGCAGAGGAATATGCAACTCACTAAATAAAGAAGAGATCCAAGTAAGGTCAATAGTAGTGGAAGCAAGGGACCTATACTCAGGTTCAGTTCTGCTGCAGGCCACAATTGATTGTTTCTTGGAGCTCCAAGAAAGTAAATTAGGGCCAAGAATAATGCAATAACCGGACGTACTTCTTCTACCATCAAGGTTTGAGGCAAAGTCTGCATCAGAAAATGCCTGCAACTAAAAGTTAGAAACAGGTTTGAATGATAAAGCACAATGTAAAGTACCTCTCAAGTATCTCAGGACCCTTTTACAAGCATTCCAATGATTGATGGTGGGTTGAGCAAGGTACTGACTTAATTTGTTGACACTAAAGGCAATGTCATGTCTTGTCACAGTGAGATATTTAAGTGCCCCAACCAAACTACGAAAAAGAGAAGGTTGGGAGAATAAAGGGCTGTCATGCTTAGAAAGTTTAAGACTAGGACAAGCAGGTGTTGGACAAGAATTGCAAGAGGACAAGTTTACTTTGCTTAACAATTCTTTAATGAACTTGGACTGAGAAAGAGAGATGCAGTTAGAAGATGAAGAGAGGCCTCAATGCCAAGAAAGTAGTTCACAGTGCCCATGTGTTTAAGAGAGAATTGATGATGTAGAGTGTTTATCAGCTGAAAAATGATCTCATCATTATCACCAGTAATTAATATATCATCAACATAAACAAAAATGAAGAGCATGCTGGCACCATTCATTTTGTAAAAGAGACAGTGGTCCAACTTGGAATGATGAAAGCCAAGAGAAAGGAGAAAATCTCTGAGTGTATCATATCAAGCCTTCGGGGCTTGTTTTAAACCATAAAGTGCCTTAACCAACTTGCAAACATGAGTAGGCTTGGAGCTGTCCACAAAACCATCTGGCTGAGTGATATAGACTGTTTCTTTCAACTGGCCATTCAAGAAGGCATTATTGATATCCACTTGCTGAATTTGCCACCCTTTAGTAACTGCCAAAGAGAACACAATACGAAGAGTAAGGGGCTTGAGGACAGGTGAGAAGGACTGGAAGTAATCCACACCAGTATTTTGTTGAAATCCCTTGGCAACAAGCCTTGCTTTATACTTATCCAACGAGCCATCCTTATTGTATTTGACCCTGAAAACCCACTTGGTGGTATGAAGAAGGGACAAGATCCCAGGTATGATTTTTTAGGAGGGCAGTATACTCAGTGATCATGACCTTTTTCCACTCAGGATGAAGGAGGGCCTGGGAAGCTGTATCTGGTTCAGGAATAGGGGTCAAAGAGGAGGAAGAGAGAAAAGATTTAGGTTTGAATATACCACTTTTGGATCTGGTAACCATATGATGTGTAGGCTGGGGGAGAAGAGGATAAGGAGCAAATGTGGCAATAGAAGAGTGTGTACTAGAATCAGTGTCAGAGGGATGAAAAGGGAAGTATGTGGAAGGAAAATGAATGGGTGAAGAATGTGTAGATGGAATAGTTGGAGAAATATGTGGACACAATTTAGGACTCAAGGTAGGAGATTGTGTAGGAACAAAGGTAGGAATAGGAGTAGGCTGAAATGGATGAGAAGGAGCAGAAGGTGCAGTAGTCATAAGTGTAGAATATGGAAATACAAGTTCATCAAAATCGACAGTGTTAGAGATATAGACTCTACCAGATGGATGCAAGCACTTGTAACCTTTATGATGTGGACTATACCCTAAGAAAATGCACTGGGATGATCTGAATTGCAACTTTGAAGAGTTATATGGCCTTAAGAAAGGAAAGCAAGAACAACCAAATACTTTAATGAAAGAGTAGTCAGGTTGTTTGTTGTATAATTTCTGAAAAGGAGAAACATTATGCAGAACTGGTGTAGGAAGTAAATTGATTAAAAACACAGCAGTAGAGAAAGCATCCCACCAAAATTTCATAGGCAAAGATGATTGAGCAAGCAATGAAAGTCCCATTTTAGTTATATATTGATGCTTTCTTTCCACAAGACCATTTTGTTGGTGTGTGTGAGGACATGAATGCCTATAAACAATCCCATGTGTAGTGAAATAAGAATGTAATGAAATGAATTCACCTCCCATGTCAGATTGAAAGCATTTAACAGATTTATTAAATTGTCTCTCAACAAAGGCAACAAACTGAAACACCAAATGATTAACCTCAGACTTATTTTTCAAGGGAAAAATCCATGTGAATCTTGTGTGTTCATCAATTAGAGATAGGTAGTATTTGAAGCCATCAGAAGAAGGTATTGAGGAAGGACCCCACACATCAGCATGTACAATGTCAAAAGGAAATGAAGCATGAGTCATAACAGAAGAAAAAGTAGACTGGTGCATCTTGCCAAGTTTACAAGCATTGCAAAAACTAACATTCATTGAACCAGGAATCTTCAAACATCTTAGTACAGAATTCAAAGTATTCAAACAAGGGTGACCAAGTCTACAATGCCAAAGATCAGCAATAGAAGTTGGTTTATTAGACAAAGCAGAAACAGAAGCAGCATTACAATTGAAATCAGCAGACATAGAGTCCTTCAAGGCAGCTATATTAAGTTGATATAAGCCATCCTTAAGCAGGCCTTTCAATTGTGTTTGTCTGGAAATCTGATCCTTAACAAGACAAAAAGTGGGATGAAACTCAATAAAGGCATCATTATCATGCAGAAATTAAGAAATGCTCAGAAGGTTCCTAGTTATATCAGGAACATGCAATACATTTTTTAGAACTAGATTTTTATCATTGTGCATACTACTAATGCTAAAAGAACCTACATGATAAATGGGAAGAGATGCACCATTACCAACAGTAAGGGATAACTTACCAGTATAAGGAGAGGACGAGTGCATATTTCCTAGAGAGGATATGATGTGGTGTGTAGCACCACTATCAACATACCAATCAGCACCAGAGGAGGGAGAACCAGAAGTGGATGCAGAAGCTGATGAGATGGTGTTAGAATGAGTTGCAGGAGTAGATTGAAACATGAAAGGATTAGGAGTAGCAATGTAGGCAGAAGGAATAGGGGAAGAGTGTGAATATGCTGAGGGAGTAGATTGAGGAGTAGTGATCTGAGATAGATGAGGAAGATTTTGTTGATTAGAGTATTTAAGACCAGGAAAAGAATGATCGAACCTCTTGAAACATTTTGCAGCAATATGATTTGTTTTGCCACAAATTTGACAGGGCACTTTGTTTTTATTGTAGAATTTGGGTTTGCCCTTAGATTTATCACCAGTAGGAGTAGATCTATTGCTTTTAGCAGCAAAATTAGCAGAAGCAAGAGCTGAGGATGATGAGGATGATGGAGGAAGAAGCTGGTTAGTAACAGAATTAAGGATGTCCATTTCATGTGTGTGTAGAATGGAGTGAATTTCAGAAAAAGAAAGCACGTCAGGACGAGTGGTTAGATTAACTCCCACAACATCATAATCAGAACCTAAACCACCAAGCAAGTTCATGATCAAATCGTCATCAGAAATTGATTGCCCTGCAGAATGAAGTGCATCTACAATTGAGCTGAGTTGAAGTACATACTCATCGACAATAGAACTACCTTTCTTCAGAGTTTGAAGCTTAAATCGTAAATTCATCACTTGAGCTCTAGATTGTGACTGAAACAATTCATCGAACACCTTCCATACCTGAAAGGAGTGGACACTGCGATTGACATAGCCTAACATATATTCAGTGATCTAGCTGAGAAGCCAACTTAAAAGGAACTGATCCTTGCGATGCAAATATGAGCATCATCATTCAGCTGAGAAACACCATGATCATCAATGGTGAGGATAGCAGGAACATCTACATCAGTGCAGAAGAGAAATTTATCAAAATCGTGGGCACGAACCGTGGCAAGAACTTGATAACGCCAAAAATGGTAATTCGATCAATCCAAACGAATGGATCGAGTGATAAAGGATTTAGGCATAAGAGAAGGATTAGAATTCATGATAAGAAGAAGAATCAGAATCAACAATCAAAGCCAGAAGATCAACCCAAAACCAACCGAAGAAATGAAGGTAACCGACTCATGAGATACCATGTTGAACTCTCACATTTATATAATTTTTTATGTAAATTTCACTCAATTGAATAGAATGGATTACATTAGTTTAAATACTATGGTTGTAGCTAACAAACTAACTGAATCTTATGCTAACAAACTAACAGAATCAGTAGACTATAGTGTAGGCCAAAACTAACAGAATCGGTAGGCTACAGTGTTGGCCATAGTGTTGAGCAGAGTACACAGAATATAGATGAAGTAATACTATAACAATTGTTGGTCCCAAAGGCAGGTTTTAGGGAAGAATACACTTGAACAAGTCTAGAAGGGGGGGTTGAATAGACTTGTAAGGATTCAAAAATCTTTTTCAATTTTACCGGTTTATTCAGAAAATCAGCAGACTACTTGAGGTAGTCTGAATTTTGAAAATAGTGCGCTGTGTATAGTGCGGAAACGTTTTTAATGAAAATCGGATTTTAGGTGATGTGCACAAATAAGAACAGAAAGAAATACGAAGAGACATAGGGGATTTATAGTGGTTCGGACCAACTGTCCTACATCCACTCTCCTCAATCCAACTTGGACTTGAGGGGCTCTCCACTAACTCACTTACTTACACAGTTTGAGAGTACTACTCTCTTACAACTTGTCAATGCTACAAGCGCAATTGACTTCTCACAGCTTCTACAAAGCTTTTACAAAGGATAAGTATGAATGGTAATTTTTTAGCGTAAGTGATAAATCTGACAGAGTATCGGCTAGCTTAATGTGCGTGTAAATCCAATACTGAAATTATCACTATTACTCTAATTTATAGGATCAAATAACTAGCCGTTGGGATGGACTAGAAATCTGAGATCCTATAATCTCGTATTCAATCAATCAATGTGATTGTTTGAATTTTCTTCTTGATTCCCGTTAATCTTCGCGATCTTCAATCAATCAAGTTTGTCCCCTTGATTGATTGATCTTCTATTCTGGGAATCTTCCTTTTATGTCGCAAGTCAACCCTTAAAAATTGATTCCGAAGAATCTGGGCCGAGCACAAAACCTCAGCTGATCTGTCTCCTCAGCTGGTGTATCAGTCTACTGATACTTGGACCTTAGCTGATGTGCAAGTCTGCTGGAGTGCACCTCAGCTGGTCTTCTTGACTTCGTCTGAATAAGTCTTTTATCCATGGTCCTTGTCTTGTCTGCGACGTGCTCTCAGCTGATCAGCTAATCTTCTGATATCAGCTGATCTGCTCTTCAGCTATCGGCTGATGTTAACTTCTCTGATGATCTGCTCTCGATGCTCCAGTGTCGGCTGCTTAAATCTTCTGTGTTCTAAAAACGGCTAAGTCCACAAGGTCTCAGCTAGTCTTCTCTTCTATGATAGCTTCGGATCTTCTAGGCAGCAAGGTAGATTCCCCCTCACTTGAACCTATCTAATCCTAACTACTCATCAGCTGACTAATATGTTCAGCTGGTCCTATTACAAGCTGATTGGTTTATTATATTATCAAAACATCTAACATAGATATCCTAACAAGTTCCCCCTTTTTGATGATATCAAAACCAACTC
>JAPKLY010000457.1:320273-360673 GCA_026898435.1 Prunella vulgaris
AGTGTTAATAATATTTTTATTACACAAGAATTGTTATCACAATGTGCAATGAACTCAATTATATATTATTATATGAACAAATATGTGTTATTATTAGGACAATTTATTATTTAGTGTCTTACATTAATACATTATTTTTTTAAAAAAATATGTTATCATATTAATACAAATGTGTTAATGAACATTAAAAGAAGTGTTACTACATAAATAAAATCAGTACAAACACGAGAATTCTTTTTAAATAAATAAAAATCAAATTAAGAAACATATATTTATCCCATGGACACATTTTCTTGCAAGCAATACATATTTGCCATATCAACATACTTAAAAGTAAATATTTCAATTCTTTTTTCTGGAGAACTTGTTCGGCCCATTTAAAATTATCGATATTTTGTCACTTCCTTAAATATATGATAACTATATGTACTATTGTTTTCCCCTGCAACTATCATGATTTGAACAGAATAAGTCTCTTGCAAATCATTTTTCCGTGCAATTTAAAATAGTATTAAATGCTCTCATTATACAATACACCTATAAAACTAATACCTTTAAATGAAATAACTAATACTACTAAAAAAATTCACCCAACAATTTATGGTAAAACTAATTCACCACAATCTATAACATACCCATTCTTGAATGCGAGGAATTTGTACAAATTTTATAATATTTTAATTTTTAAAAAATCCAAAAACATTTGCATTATGTATAAAACAATCTCATATATGTGAGATACCAAAGGATTGTGGTATGAAGAGAATGATTCTCTAAAGCAAGTACCAAAAGAACCATACCCACAACACATTGTTTTGCTCAGTTTTCCAAATTTTCAGTTCCTACAAATTCCAAACTGTACATCAAATCATCCCACTTTTTTAAAGCACAAACCTCATAGTATGATACAAATAATCCTG
Organism: Prunella vulgaris; assembly: GCA_026898435.1. Lineage (NCBI taxonomy): Eukaryota > Viridiplantae > Streptophyta > Magnoliopsida > Lamiales > Lamiaceae > Prunella > Prunella vulgaris. Next base: position 321,194 of record JAPKLY010000457.1, read on the forward strand.
TCAATCGTACAACCCTTCTTGGTCCCATATATCAACCAGAAAATCAACCATCTCCTGAAAAACACAGCACATTAGACGATTAGCAGGAAGCGGATAGAAAACGATGATGCAAGAAATACGAAAGCAACTCACAGAGAGAGGGATCGGCTGTGGGAATCGCTTGCTTGTCCCAAGCAGGCTTTCGTAGCTAGCGTTCCAACTATACATAAACACTATGAATTAATACAAGAATGCCAAAAGATGTCTAATTCAATGCACTCAGCAGTAATCAAGAAAACCGAAAAGACAAGTATGGGTTATGTATAACTACTAATACATATCTCAAATATGCTTTAAGAAACAAGAGTGACACAATCACATGTAGTTAATAACTATTCCTGCCTAGGATCAGCAGAGCTTTTAAACTCCTGACTTCTGTCTAGAGGAACGACTTTCTTTAAAGAAACTGGAAAATTACAAAAGCTGCTCTTGAAGTACTAGAAACTTCCATTGAGTAAAATTATTTTCGTCCAAGTACACCCCTTCTATAGATGCCAATTTGTAAAATCTTTGCAACTGTCTAAGGAAGTATTTGTTGTTTACAAATTTATTGGGAAAAAACGTAAAGGTGGTTTTGGTTATTATCCTGAGAAATAATCTTTGCGGCACATATACATGTAGTCATGAATGATAAGCAAGAAATGTAAAGGACCTTAAGACGGGCTCCTGAACTTTTCCTTTGGTTTGAGTTTTTTTAGTTCCGACCCACTGAGCTCTGCTTTGGTTCCAGAGCAGAAGACCTGCACATATGACCCAAATAATTAAACAACATACACAAAATACAAAAAGCAAAAAAGCGGTCCTTGAAATCTTTCGAAAGCACCCTTGGGGAGACAAAAGCCCTATGCAAAACAAAATACATACATTATTTTGCATGGTTTGTACTATAGATCGTGTTTGTGCATAACATACTGGTTATAAAACGAGAATAGAACTTGCCATGATTTATGAACTCGGTCTGATTTGTAGAACTGCTAGTGATTTGGGCGAGGCTGTGATTGGAGATACTGATTGATGATAAGCTTCTCTGAGATTGAAGGGTGCTGTTCTCCAAATCACACGTGCTGGTGCTCCAAAAGTAGTCATCTGAAATGCTTGGTTTCTTCACCACCTGGCCTTGAATTCTCAGCCCTTTTGAAGGTTCGTCCACAGCAGTGATTGGTTGGGGTTTATCACAACAACCAATGCAATTTCTGTTCTGTTCCAAATGATGTTTATACACATTCCCCATAAATATAGATGATATGGAAATTTAGCATCACTAGAAAAATAATTGAGATAGGCATGCAACTTTCACTATGATATCTTTGACGTCTTTGTTTGGTGATATAGGCTTCTAATACGTTTGAATGAAACAGCCAATACTGAAAATCTAATACATTTTTATGGAACAACTAATACTTTTAAAAAAATACACGTGAAATGCAGACAAAACCCAGAAGAGAAATGTTTGATTGACGACATAAGCAAATGCCCATGGAAACCTGTTTAACAAAAACTTGAGCCTTTGGACAAGTGCAACAATTTCTAGATGTTATCGGACTTCCTTTTTCAGATAAGCAAACAAATATGAACCAGAAAACAATCATGATGATATTGGTCATTTATGGAGTTACACGCATCTGATCATAAATTATTTCAGTCAAAAGCACAATCATATAAGCAATATGCGTTTTTTTGCTTGGAGATTATCCATCTCAAGAAAATCAAACAAAAAATGTGCTTCCAATTATAAGATGCAGCTGATACATTTTAATCGTAAAATTACTAAACAAAGTAACAAATCTAAAAATTCAGCAGGACAGCAACAGATTTGCCAAAAAAAACCACCTTCTCTTTAGTTCATTGCAAAATTTCGCCCTTATGTAATTAATTTAAATTATTTTCTAGGTCTATATCGAGCTTTTATATTGGATCTATAGCTAGCTTAAACTGGGCCTGGATCCATTGCACGAGGAGGAGAGTGGTTACAATCCTGCATGGTCACTTCTTTAAGATAAGACAGACTAAAGAATTTGATGAATTCAGAACAAAAAGAAAAACAATTACTTTTAAGTCGTAAATAGTTACGAGGAGCAAGAAAGAGGAGAAAATCCCAGCATCAAACTTATTCATCATTAGATTTTCAACCTGGGATCATCAAAATCCTGTATAAAAAGTGCAATAAAAGAATACCAAAATCCAGCATGGAGGCATTAGGCATGCCCTAAAAACTACTTTGTTTTGTTCCAAATAAGCGATAAAATTCTAATTTCAAAAAACGGAATTTCCTTTCTTTCCCAAACCTATCATATCAATTGAGTAATAAAACATTAGAGGTAAAAGAAATTTTATTGATATAAAACATTAGAGGTACACGTATTTATATAAGAAATACCCTTTAGATATACTACACTACCATGACTTAGAAAGTTGTTAAGAAAAGAATAGTTCTAAAAATCTCTATAGAACTTTTAGCATCACTTCAAAACTCTCAAAGCTATTCTTGGATTGATTGCCCAAGTTTGAAAGTTGAACTCCTTATTTCTTCTCTCTTTAGTTGCAATCCAACTCCAACTTCTCACCTTTAACTCTTCCACTATCTTGCTCCAATTACACTCCATTTGCTTAAAGATGTCTATCAAAGTTGCATGCTCTAATTTCTATACTAAATTTTAGATTAATGTACATAATTAGCATTTTTCAACCTTCATCTAAGTATCAATGCCTGGTTATATAAGACTCATCATTTTAGATGGCAAGAGTGTCAATATTTGGGATTTGGAAGATACTCGGTTCTTTCAGAAAAAACAATAATAAGAACAAAAAATTTGTTAAAACATCAAAAAAATACACATTGGGACCCAACTACAAATCACTCTATTAGGATCTAGCTAAGCAACGACTAATTACATTTGAATGACTTGGTCAGACTCCTAAGGATCAACATTCTCAATACTAGGGATAAAGCCTCCTTGTAAGGGAAGCAAATTAACAAAAAAAAAAAAAGACACCATCATCGAATTTATGAGCAAACTTAAGGCATATGTCAAAGATGTGTTCCTTCATCTGAACTGATAAAATCCCACAGGTCATTAAAATAATCAACTACTTAAAACTGCAAAGAGACCATTAGAAAGAATTCAAAATGAGATTGCATAATTATCAATATGGAAACGATTTAAAACAAAATTTGGAAGACTGTTCCACAAAAAAATGTGAAGTTAAAAGATGATAAATGAGGTTACATAAACAAACCACTGTTAACTATGATTCATATTTCAATTCACACATAAAACTGAAACTCCTATACAGAGCTATTGGACAAAAGTAATGAAAAATCACTATAACACAGAAACCAAATCAAGCTCATTCAAGCAACAACTTCACCAAAAAGAAAAGAAAAATAAAAGGAAACACCCATAGACAGATCATGATAACTTCAATCAAAGTCAATCCATGTTTATATCAGTGGTAAGAACAAAAAAGGTGTCCTTGATTAATTTAACAATCAACCAAATAAAAAGAAGGGAAAACTTAAAAGAAAGGAAAAAGACAATCTAGATCAAAATCAGAGCACATACCCCATACAAGCCAGGAAGTGACGGACCCAGGTACTGAAAGAACTGTAGAGCATCATATATCCCAAAAAAAAAAAAATGAATATTTCTTCTTCGCAAATCAAGAAACCATCTCAAATCAAGAACCCACAAAAATCCCGAGGAGCACTGTTAATATTGCATCCTATCAGTATCAATTAACAAAAAATAAAGTTAATTTTAGAGATGAAATGAGGGTCTTCTACCTGCAAATCCAATCAGGCGCGGCGAAAGTGTGGCTTTTTAGTGACTTAACAGTAATTAAAAGTGACTTTTGTTGGCGATTGGATAATAATTGTGACCTTATCCACTGTGATACTGTAATTACTGTGTTTATCTATTACTGATTGCTCATAAACTTTCTTGAAAAAGAAAGAATGAATGCATATAAACTGTTTGACAAAAGTACTTGGGTGTATTTTATTCATGGAGGGACAGTAGTATGTTATTGGTGATGAGTAGTCCACCTAATTTAAATTCTATTGTTAATTAAAAAAAAAGAATTTCAAATTATTGCAAGATTCTGGGCCTTTTTTTTTTTTTTAAAAAAATTGCATTTTGGAATTCCTTTTATGCTAATACGGTGGATTACAAAATATTTGTGTTTTTAAATGCAAACCCATTAGAGAGGCTTACCTGACAAGCTTGACGCGTTCTTCAACCTCATTTGACACTATTCCAACGATGAATGTGTATTTAGGTGAAGTGTATTTTTAAAATGTTATATATTGAAAAATTATATAAATTATTATTAAAAATTTATATCATTAAAAATATATTTTTTAATAATAACATGTATAATTTTTTAGTAATATTTTATGTAATTTTTAAAAAAGAATTTGAGTTGTACGGTGTACTTGGTGCATACAAGACTAAGACTTCAAAATATATACTATTCTTTATCGTTTTAATTTTATTTTTTATGTCACTCTTCATTTTATATATATATATATATATAAATTAAACCTAATAACCATATGTAAAAATAGGGATAGAAATTTTTTTGGTCCCATAATTTTTGCACTTTTCCGAATACGTCCCAATAAAGTTAATTTATCCAATTACGTCTCAAATGTCTATTAAGTATACAATTTACGTCTCAAATCTCGCCGGATTTAACCGGAGTAAACGAAACGACTTCGTTTCGATCCCATGTGCCTTTCACGTGCCATTTAAATTGGGGCTTTCCGACGACCACGTGTCATTTGGGACGTAATTGGATAAATTAATTTTATTGGAACGTATTTGGAAAAGTACAAAAGTTATGGGACCAAAAAAAATATATCCAATTCATATAGTAACACATTTTTTACTACTTATATGCATTATTATATAAAAATAATAATTATTTCTATACAAAAAATAAATATTTATGAAAAAGTAATATTTTTTCTTATAATAACACATATTTTGCTATTATATTTATATGAAAAATATATATTGCACTTATAGTAACATAGGTAAATATATATTAAAAGATGTATTAGTACATTAACAATATATTATCAACATAAATCAATAAAAAAAATTAAGAAACAATATGTATATGTTATTTTAAAATACATATTCTCCTTATAGTTATTTTAAAAATATATAAATTAATTTTTTTTAAATTAGTAATATATATTTTATCTTTTAGCATGTTTCACACGGTGAAATATTTAATACTAAAGTTTTATCACACCGTAAACGTTTTATATAAATTGGTATGTTTCACACCGTAAAATATTTTATATATATGTTTTTATCACTTACAAAATAATTAATGCTTTCAAATTATTTCAATAATCTAATTACTAATTATGAAGTGGTTTTTAGAAATCATTTAAGTGAACATAAAAACCGTACAACGAATTTGAAAACTAAGTTTATGAATCTAAGAAAATTTTCTAATGAAATTATTTTAAAATTCACAAAGTAAATAAATCTTATTAAGCATATAATAATATTAATAATAACAAATTTTGAAATTAAAATATATTAAATATGCAATATGAAATTAATTTTTTTAACAAATATAAGATATCCAAATATTGTTGACAAAAAATCCTGCACTGATTTTAACTCATATTTTGATAAATCATTGTAGTCTCATATAATGTGAAAGATAGTCACGAAACGACAGAATAATTTTTTAAAAAAGTAGTGGCATATGAATTATTATGTGTATAATTTTGTGAGTATTTACGCAAATCGATGTTATCTTTCTTAGTTGTTTGCAAATTAATGTAAGAGGTCCAGATAAATAAGGTGTATAAATTTCCTTTAGAACATAGGAGTAATTCTTATAAACAAGTATTAATTGAATAAAAAAAATTTTGGTCTCATAACTTTTGCACTTTTCCAAATACGTCCCAATAAAGTTAATTTATCCAATTACGTCCAAAATGACACGTGATCATCGGAAAGCCCCAATTTAAATGGCACGTGATCGGCACATGGGGTCGAAACGACGTCGTTTCGTTTACTCCGATTAACTCCGGCGAGATTTGGGACGTAAATTGTATACTTAATAGACATTTGAGACGTAATTGGATAAAATAACTTTATTGGGACGTATTTGGAAAAGTGCAAAAGTTATGGGACCAAAAAAATCTCTATCCCTGTAAAAATATATTCATATAGTTTCATTCATTTAAATTGATTAACTTTTTTATAAAAAAATATTTTATAAATATAAATATGACAAATCAACTTTATTAAATAATATTGAAAAGTCAAATTGAAGAATAAAATTGGGATGAAGGTAATATCATTTTAGATTGAAAACATACAAAATTTATGGTCAAAGTTGTCGGGAAATGTAAATTTTATTATTCCATCAATCTCATACTTAATGCTACATTTTCTAAAATAAATGATAAAAATTTGTATGAATACGAGTTCACCGGGATTTATCAATTATCACTGTCATGTGTATATATTATCACTGTTATGTATATTTACTATTACTGTTATATATACACTATCATTGTTTAAATAATTAAGTATATATTTATAACAGTGATAGTATGCATGAGTAACAGTGATACTGATTATACATAATAGTGATACGAGCTCATGTAAATTAGAGTTCACAAGAAACTTGCTCAAAATAAAAATATATTTCTTTAATTTTCACATAACTTAAATCATTGTTTCTCTTTAAAAAATAACTTTATATAATAAATTTTTTTTTATCGGTAATTGTTAGTTGTTAGTAGTTAGAAGTTAGTTCATCAAGTCTCCTTACACACCATATCTCCAAGTCCAACCTTATATATCCCACCTAATTCGTTCTCAAAGGGAATCAAACTCAGATCTCTCACTTAAGTGAGGAGCCCGGTGGCCAGGTGAGCTAACCCACCTGGTTAACTTTATATAATAAATACTCCCTCCGTCCCACTATAAGTTGCGCATTTTGTCATTTCCGTCCGTCCCACTATATGTTAATCATTGTTTTTTTTACCTTTTTTGAAAACTACTATTCTCTTCTTTATTATTATTTTCAATATTTTTTACATTATTTTCATTACTCTTTCACTTTTCTCCATCACATTACTTATATTTTTTCACTTTTTTCATCACATCACTTATACATTTTCATTTTTACCTTAATTCGTGTGCCCAAAAGCAACGCGCAACTTATAGCGGGACGGAGGGAGTAATTCGCATAACTCGCTACTCTCCCTCAAAAAGTAATATATAATAAATAATTTACACATTAAAACTCGTATCAAATATTAAATGCAATAATAAGTGTGGAACGGATGGAGTATTTTTTTCAGTAGGGTAGATTGTTTTCTTTAGAATTAAAGGACAAGTAATATATCAAAGCTCGTTTCTCCAAACTTTCATTTGTATCTCCAATTGCTCATTTCATATGCTTACAAATTAAAATTTTAAGTTTCAATGTTTTATTTTTGTCAATTTTTTGGTGACCAAGATTTGATCATTTTCTACCGAATAGAAGGGCTAAACCATATATCAGAATTTTCATCTCGAAACTATTATTTTAAATGCTTTGACCTTTTATTTGTTAGAAAATGGTCGAATTTGATCATCGAAACATTAACTCAAATGAATCGTTCAAACTAATAATTTGTAGAGCTCTAATAAATCCAACTAGAAATTGAAGGTACCAACTTATTGAAATTGAAGATACGAACAATTTAATATCTTACTACGACGAACAATTTTTGCTAACCTTAATATGATGAGCAAATTTTGTATATTTTATATTAATGCACTATATTAAAAATATATATTTATATTCTTAATAAATATTTTTCTTTATTCAAATACCCCCTCCGTCCCAATTCTTTTTTCCACATTTTCTATTTTGAAATGTCCCAACTTTTTTTTGCATCTTAAAAAGAAAATAATTTAAACTCACAAAAGCAATAAAACATAATTTTTATATTTTATTATTTAATTTCGTACTTACATACTCCATATCTTCCTTAATCTGTGTGCCCATATATTTTGGGAAAATAACATGGGACAAAGGTAGTAATTTATGTATCTAAGGAACTAGCTCAAATTTGAAGTCAAAGATAAATGGAAATGGAAGAAGTTAAGAGACGGAATTTTCAAAACAGATGAAGTGTAGGTATGGCTGAAGACAGGGACGGAGAGAAGTGGGGTACGGGGGGGGGGGGGGGCCCCCCACTGGGCCCCCACTGAAATTTTGTAAAATTTTAGGGGTAATTTGGTAATTTCATATTAAATAATAAAATTAATATGTATTATATATAACAGTGGTCAACAGTGTGGGGTACAACGAATATAAGTATATAACAATGGTCAATGACAATGAATTTTTGCCTTGCTTGGAATATTTTGGGCTTCGTTAAATTGAAAAAAATATTCACTTGACTTCAACCGTTTTAATTCCTGTAAATAAATGAACAGACTTACAAATAGGAAACTGATGATTTTTTATGATATTAATATTTTAGCAATTTCAACATCATTTGAAATCTTCTATATAGTCGAAACAATTAAAATTTTCTCCATAACAAAACTTAACTTATTCAATTTAAATTAATGGAATTAGATTTTTTAATAAATTTATAATGATCTTTTCTATAAATATAACATTATTTTATCTTTATAAAAATATTAATCGGGTCCCTCTGTCCGAAATTTCTGGCTCCGTCACTGGCTGAAGAGGAGTGACGATGGAGGTGTTTGTGATGTACTGATGTAGTAAAGGGCCGGAAGGGATTCAAAATGGAATAAATTTACTCCTCGCAAGATTTTCTAGCAGTGCTTGTAGAATTCTTTGGAGAAGGTCTCATACGAAGAAAAATTGAGGAAACTGAGAACATTAACTGTGTTCTATACAACGATAGGCCTGAGATGGTAAAGAATACTTTTTTCGAGTGTAAGTATTCATATGCAATATGGATGGAGATGATGAGGTGGTTGAAGCTGAATTCTGTGTTATTTTCGAGTCATTTTTTGAATTTTCTACATTTTTGTTGAATTCTAAAAGAAAGAAGAGGGAAACAAGTGACAATATGTATTTGAGAATGAATTTTTTATTGCTTTGGAAAGATAGAAATGAAAAAAATACTAAAAAACATAGAGTTCTCGTATTAAAAAAATTTGCAGAGGAAATGAAAACTAAAAAATGGAGTTAGATTGTATTCAAGGAGAAGTACTTGCAAGAGATTTCTTTCCATCTTCAATTATCTAATCCTAGATTGACTCTTGAGGTCTAAAGAAATTAATTTTAAAAATTCTATTATAGCAAAAAGAATGTGTTTTAAGATTTTTCTCATACTTATATAAAATGTCTTTTTTTTTTTTTTTGTAATAAATTTTGGTTTTACTGATAAATTGAAACAATAAGGATAGTTTAGATAAAATTTAATTTTATTTACATTGAAAAATGCAAAACACTATCTAATTTGCAAAGATAATGAATATATTCAAAATGTCATTTATAAAAGTAGGAGAGTATCATTTAACACAATATCATATTTAATGATTAAAAATAAACTATTTTTTAAAGTAGTAATAATTTATATCATAAAGGGTGATTCTTGTTATAATATATTCTCATAATATATTATATTATAGTGGGCATAATATTAGATTATAGTCCAATAGGCTTTAGACCCACAAGACTTAGATGTTAGGGTTACATATTTCTATATAATGTATCGTACACCCTTGTATTTCATTTGGTCGCCCCCAGACGTAGTCACTCTGTGACGAATTAGGTTATCAATTACAACACGTTATCAACACGAGTCTCTACGAAGAAGGAATTCACGAGAGAATTGCTCAAGCTGTTTTCTATCCCGCAGATTATATGAGTATAGAATTGTATACATGCTATCATGATCTGCAAACCATGTGCTTTTGAATACGGTTCATCTCTTATGCAATATAATCTGTTATATAGAGCATGCGTAAATTATCTGTTTAAATTTATTGCTGTTCATAGCCGTATGTATATACATGTTCATAGCTGTTTTTATGGCCATGGTTCGTATGTGCTATGTTTCTGACTAAAATGGAATTATTTGTAATTATGTGCTTCTTTGTTGTTTTGGATTTTTGTTGCATGAATTAGACAATGTGTTTACATCATTATTTTCAGAAACCAGAAACTATTCTATCCAAAAACAAAACAAAATTTTCAGAAACCATCCTATGCTCTGTTCGTGAATTTTTTTTTACGAAAGCCCTGCTTTTATGCTTTATACTTGAACAGCATAACAAAACCAATTCCAAAATCTGATACCAGTTTATCAGAAATAAAAAAACCTATTTTTCGAAAATCAAAATTTCGAATCAAACAAGTTTCGAATCAAACTTTTTTTTCTGAAACAGAATCAGGTTTTCGAAGCCAAATTTCGCCCAAAATTAGATTTTTTTTCGATTACAAATCAATCAATACATCATAAACCCAATTTTCTGAAACCAACATCACAATTGTTCTGAAATTGATACCTACCCGTTTCGGTGCAACGATAGCACCTATGCGCTGCCAAAGCGGCTGTGTGATTCCCGGCCAATTGTTTGAACCGGTGACGTCCCCCGAAGTGGACCGACGCTGCACGGCGCGATGAATTAACGCCGGTGGCTGTCTGCCCGCGAACGGCGGCGGCAAAACCGCGCCGCGCGACGGCCGATGGCGTCGATTCCCCCCGACGGCGCTGCGCAAACGCACGCCTGGCGTTGGTGAGCGACACGCCTGACGGCGACGGCGCGGCTCGTTCTTCACTGGAGACGACGCAACCCCCGTGCGCGATACGTGAACAGCGGCGATTCAGTCGATAGGTTTGCCTGAAGCGACCTAACGCCGTGACGACGGCGCCTGTGCACCGCGGCTGCGCGAAACGGCGACGAACGATTCCAGGCCACGTGCGCCGGATAAATCGGAACTGATGGACTGAAAAGCCTTGACCAATTCGTTCCTTATTCATAAAACCTTAAGGTAGTGTTTGTTTACATCTTGAAGTGGATGGAGCACATCTGGATGGAGAAAAAAAGTGGATGGGGCAAATCCTGTGAATAGTAAATTTGTATTTGGTTTGAATTGGATGTGGTAGGGGTGGATGAAACTTTATGTCAAATCAATACTTTTTGGAGATGATAATTGTTGATAGAATTTACTAATCGTGTTCATTTATGTGGCTTTATAACGGATTAATTCTATCAAACAATAATCTTATGATTTTATGTTCTTGGGGAGATAATGTAGAGAGAGAGAGAGAGAGCTTAGAGAGAGAAAGTAGAGTGTGGGAAATGTATTAATTGTGTGAAATGTGAGAATTGTGTGAATAGTACAAGAGAGGTCTTATTTATAGGTGTGTGAGTGTGAGACGGCACCTTACGAGCCTATTTGGCTTCCGGTGTTGACGAAGGTCCGTAACCCTCGTCCTGGTCCCCCACACTGCTTCCTATATCGTGCCTCATCCTACTACAATGTCTTAGACTAGATGTGCCTCATTAAAAACCTCGCTGTAAACCACACTTGTGGATAAACCGGACGGAGGGAAAAAGAGCGCGCTATCGGGGTCCTATTGACTAACAGGCGAGCTCTGGGGCGAGCTCTAACACCTTGCGTGGCCTACGAGTGTTGTGCGATGATGAACCTCGGCGAGGTCTTCACGAGGATATGAGGTGAGTTCGGGACGAGCTCCAGTGCCTTGCGCGGCTTACGGACGTTATGCGATGATGGATCTCGGCGAGGCCTTCATGGGGATACGGGGCGAGCTCTGGGCGAGCTCCAGGATGACAGAGGTGAGCTCTTGTGGGCGAGCTACGCAGATAAGCTATCCCCATGTGGGCGAGCTCCGCTCTTTTACGGATCTGGGTGAGTTCTAATGACCTGTCAAAACTTGATGATTATCCATATACTAATTATGTTAGTTCGCCAGTCCAACATTTGCCCCCCAGCTCGCATGTATCATAACTTCATCAAATGTGCAGGCGAGCTGGAGAACTTGAAATTCGGCGAACTATCTCCGTGCGATTGCCGAGCTAGCAGGCGAGCTCGGTCAAGGCGGTTATTCCTGGTCGTCGTGGTGCGGGAATCCAGGGGTCATGCACGCCTTTTGAGACCTCGGTTCCCGCCCACAATCATGTCATCTTTCAAATTTCTTGCAAACAGGTCCCTGTACTTCGTGAATATCGCACCTCGCCCCGACGTCTATAAATAGGGGGAATTGGATTCATTTCCTCACTTTCTGCATTTCAAATTCTCAGAGCTTTCCCGGCGACCGATTTTTCTTGTGCCCGACGGATTTTCGAAGGCTCTTCAAGGTAGGATTCGATCTTTCTTCCCTTCTCTTATATCTTTTACTTGATTTTTCTGTTGTTTCTTCGGGATTACGGGATTTTGGACCGTGGATTGCACCGAGAAACTTTAGATTTCCCTGACTCTGGACCATTGGATTTTGGACTACGGGACCCTTGAACTTCTCTGAGACCATGTCGACACGCTCCTCGAGTAGAACCCTGACAAACGGCCAATAATTGAGGATGAGCCACCTCGGGTTTCGTAAGTGGAGATCGGCTCTAGCTCCGAGGTGACCTCGGTAGCTCGCCAGGTTTCCGGCGAGCTGCGTGGCGAGATGCCTAGCGAGCTGCGTCCCGATCCGGAGGAAGGAGCCTCCAGTTCTGTATACCGCGAGGTGTGGGAGGAAGGTGGCGAAGTCGCCCGAGAGGAAAGAGTTGCCATTGGCAACGAAGGACCCGAGGAGGTTGAAGAGGGCGTTGCCGAGGTCGGTGAGGAGGGTGGCGACCTGGAGGAAGTTACGCTCGAATGGTTCCGCCGTATCGGTTTCCCTGAACCCCAGCTGGTTGAGTACCAGGTTTCCACCCAGGTGGTCCATCCATTCGATTGGAATGAGTATGTCGCCGAGTATGCGACGAGCTTCCCCTGCCCGAATCGGGTACCTCGCGCCGACCCCACCGACCTGGAAGAAGTTGCCCCTTCTGAGTACAAGGCTGGCGAGGTGGTGAGCCTTATTGATGAATGCGACCTGCCCATCATACGCAGGGAGTATCGCATCCCACTGGACATCTTCATGTATGCCCCAATGAAGGATGAGCGGGCCGACACACCTCCTGAGGGGATGACCGCTCTGAATGTAGATGTTCTGAGGGCCGGGCTTACGTTGCTGCTGCACCCGATCATTGGCCAATATCTTGCTGACAATAATCTGGCCATCACCCAGCTCACCCCGAATGCGTGGAGCAACCTTATCGCTGCCCTGTCTGTTTTTGGGCTGGAGGGTTATGAAAATGCGACGACTTCGGCGTACCTGAGCGAGCTCTTCGCCGTGACCAAGCGGGCGCAAGATGGAGCAGAGTATTATTATCTGAAGGCTCGCCCGGGGGAGAAATTCCTTGGGGACTTGCCAAATAAAGTTCGTGACTGGAAGAAGCAGTTTTTCTTCATCGGTGGAGACTGGCGAGCTTCCAGCACGTACCATGGACGAGGTGGCCGTATTCCCACTCCGGAGGGATACAGGGAAGCCAACAGTAGGTTGCCTATTTCGGTGTGTGTGGGTCGAATTGGATATACTAATTCTAATTTTCTTTCTTTTTGTAGTTCCAAAGCGACACAAATCCAGCCGGGGCAGGCCTAAAGTGTCGGAGCAGTTCGACGTGGTGCGCGCCATCTGCTGCTTGAGAAGTGAGAAGGATAGGCAGGTCGCCCACCTGTGTGCGCACCATTGCCTGCGGCTCGCCGGGCTCCTTACATTGCCGCACCACCTCGATATCCAAGGTCCCGAGCTCCCAGGTTTAAATCTTTGGAGCTCGCCTATGGGGGGGTAGCTCGTCCATCATGTTGACATTTGTAGTTTTCTCGTGCAGGTGGTAGCTTCTTCGCCATCCCAATTGCTGAGGTCCCTGAGGCCTATCAAGTCGTCAAAGAGCGCTTCGAGATGGGCCCACCTCGCCCCAACAGGCTTGCCCCACCGTCCGTGCTCGTGCTGGAGGCGGCCAAGGAGGCAGAGCTCGCCTCTAAGAAGGGCGAGGTAGGGGGATCGGGAGCCCAAAGGGAGAAAGACAAGGCTCCCGAGAAGTCTAAGGCATCTAAGGTCGCCCGGGCCGGCCGAGGCGTGGGGCGAGATGTTGCCCCCTCCGAGTGAGGTCGAGGAAAGAGGGGGGCCCAAGGGGGTGGCGGATCCCGAGCCGGCGAGGAGGATCCCCCAGCTCGTAAGAGAACGAGATATACTGGCCTAGTCGACGAGGAGTCCGACCGGGTCGAGAGGACCTCAGCGAGGTCAGGGCAGGGGGGCTCCGTTCAATCCACCGCCCCGCTGGCGGCCACGCCCATCCGGAGTTCGCCTTCTTCGCCGTCTCCATTCGGGGTGCAAGCCACCGACGACACGCTACTGGGTTGGGATCCCGACCGAGTTCAGTAAGTAGTTCGCCCAATTGACCTTCATTGTCTATTATTCCTTGTTATTTTAACACTTTCTATCTGTTTCGATTCCGCAGCTATGCTTCAATCTTTTTCTCGAATTGCCACGAGGCCCTGCATGCCTTTGAGCGATCTCGCTCTCTCACGTCGATGCGGAACCTCCCTCCGGGCATAGCCCGGAATGCTGTGAGCGAGGTGCCAAGGCATTGGACGACCCCGTTGGTGGCGGGTATCAACAGCCAGGACCTGAGGGAGAACCTCCTTCTCTCGGCCCACTATGCGAGTAGATTGGTGCTCGCCAATCAGAAGGCCCTCGAGCAGGTCGCCGAGCTGGAGGCAGGTCGCTCCGGCTGGAACAAGCGGATGCTGGCACTGGCGGACTCTGCTGACAAAGCGAAAAAACAGGCGCAACTCGCTGAGGAGAAAGCTGCAGCATCGCTGGTCGCCGAGCAGGATGCTTTGAAGCAACTCGGTGACCTCCAGCGACAGCTCGCCGGGCTTGAGAGGGACGCGGAGGCCAAACTCAAGGCGAAGGAAGAGGAGCTCACTGGACAGCTCGCCCGGGAGATTGATCAGCACAGTTTGACGAAGAGGGAGCTGGAACTCCAGCGAGGCCTGGCCCGGGGGGCGGACATGGAGTGGGCGAGGCTAAGGGCCGAACTGGAGGCGAAGGTCCTTGAGGTCGCCGAACTACGCAACAGTGCCTTATCCTCGGCTGATCTGGTAGCTGCGAAAGCCGAGGCCTCGGATCGGGGCTTCGTGCAATGTTATGCCGAGGTTCTAAGGGCCCTCTGGTGGGCGCGAGCCCATCATGATGACGAGGTGAAGGCCGTAGTAGGCGAGTTTAAAGAGTGCTTGGACCGGGTTCCCTTTCCCGACGGTGCCGAACTGGACATCGACGACCTCCCAGAGCTTGGCATACCTCTTGACTTCGTGCCCGCACGGTTTCAAATCATCAAGACGGTCGAGGTGCCGGAGCTGGGCATTGTTGAGGAGGAGGTCGCCGACGAGGAGGAGCAGGTTCCTCTTACTGTTGCACAGCTCCTGGAAGCTTGTGGGGATGCTTTGCTGAACCTCAGTGAGTTCGACACCACCGAGCTTACTGGCAATATCACAACTGAGGCCGAGCTCGCTCTACCAACTGACCCAGCTGCCCCCGACTCCAGCGAGGTGTCTGCCGATGCCCCTCCCGCTGCTCCAAATGTTTAGAGTAGTCTTTTATTTCACAACTTGTAGTAGGTCACTAGGCTCCGTAGCTCGCCTAGAAGGAGCTTTATTTTTGTAGCCTTTCATTTTTGCTTTAAGTAGATGCAGCTCGCCGGGCACATGCAGCTCGCCCAGAAGGAGCTTTTTGTAGTTCAAAGATGGCCAGTTGGTCGGCCTTTGTGGCCAGCATTGCTACTCATACTTAGGATTTTTTCAAGTATATTTTTGGCTTGAAAATCTCTTAAGTATCTTTTGAATATAAGCCGAGCATTTTTGTCCAACTCTTTTCCTTTATGTATTTGCGCTTTTACGTTATAATTTCCTAAATAGCTCGTTTTTGTTTATTTTTCTGGCACATAATTGTTCGTCTTATTCTACTTTGAGAAGTGAATCTTTCGTTTTACGTCACTTACGACTACGAATTGTACCTCTGTTTTGAGAGTGCATATCCTTCGTCTTACGCCACTTAGGGCCGCGAATCGTTCGTCTTAGACCACTTAGGGCGGCGAACTGCACTTCGATTGATTCACGTTGGGCCATTGGGTTTCATGAACCTTGCCTTAGACGTTTTTTCGTCTTTTTCGTGAATTTTTCTAACTTGTGGCAGTAGGTGCTTAGCAACCCTTTAAGGAGGGTACCTTTGCGACCTTGGGCACTTTGGCCTTTGCCTTCGAGCTATTTAATTACAACGCTTGGGACCTTGGTCCTTGCGCATTGCGGATTTTTGAGCATGTGGGCGAGCTGGGTTTGGCGAGCTCCCTGGGGCAGTGGGCGACCTGGTGCAACTCGCCTGGTTGGAGAGCTGCACAGGTCCAAACACTTGGGGAATTTTTCTGAATTTTTTCTGACTTTTCATAGCGGTGTAATTTACATCGGTTGCCATCGACATTTCTGATGCAAACCTTCGACTAGTCTATTACAGGATTCTAGTCTATTGGTAGAACTTTTTTAGATGTGCCGAGCTCCAGGTGTATGACGAAGCTTTGCCTTCTGCGTCTTCTAGATCATAGGTACCGTTTGGCCAGGCTGCGGTGACCCGGAATGGTCCTTCCCAGTTTGAACCGAATACACCTGGTGGGGCCATCAATTTCTTTTTTAACACCAGGTCTCCGACCTTGAATTTTTGGTCTCGGACCTGAGAGTTGTAATATTTTTCCACTCTACGCTTGTAGGTGGCGTTTTTCATTTCTGACGAAGCTCTGGTCTCCTCGATCAGATCCTTCTCTACTGCCAGGGCTTCGTCATTCTTTTCTTCATCATACCCCACCACCTTCCAAGTCTTGTTCTGGACTTCTACCGGGACTACGGCTTCAGTCCCGAAGGCTAGGGCAAACGGGGTTTCCCCGGTGTTGGCCCTATAGGAAGTTCTATAAGACCATAGGACCTCCGGGAGTTCGTCTGCCCAGCTCCCTTTCTTTTCCTCGAGGCGGAGCTTCAATATGTGTTTCAGAATCTTGTTCACCGCCTCGACCTGGCCGTTCGACTGGGGATGATATGGAGTTGAGTAGTGTTTCTTGATGTTCCATGAGCTGCAAAAGTCCCTCAACTTCTGTCCATCGAACTGCCTTCCATTATCAGTGATGACCGACTGCGGGAGCCCAAATCTGCAGATCAGGTTTTTTCAAATGAAGCCGATCATCCTTTCTTGGGTTATAGTTGTGAGAGCTTTGGCCTCAGCCCACTTAGTGTAGTAGTCTACTGCTACAACAACAAACTTTACACCGCCTCTACCAGGTGGAAATGGGCCGATCAAGTTGATTCCCCATTTCGCGAAAGGCCATGGGCTAAACACCGATTTTAGCTGGTTGGCTGGGGAGTGGATGTTAGGTGCGAAAAGTTGGCACTTTCGGCACCTTCGAGCGAAGCTGATGGCATCTTTACGAAGAGTGGGCCAGTAGTATCCCTGCCTGATCGTCTTGTATGTCAATGCTTGCCCCCCAGCGTGACTCCCACAAATCCCTTCGTGAATTTCTTCTAACACTTCGGACCTCTGCTTCCTAGTTAGACATTTGAGTAGGGGTAGAGAGAATCCACGTTTATAGAGTTGACCATCCAGCAGTGTATATCTGGCAGCTTGCTTTGTTAGCCAGCTAGCTTCCCAAGTGTCCACGGGGGTTGTTCCGTCTGTCAAATATTTTTGGATTGGAGTGCACCAATCTTCACCATCTTCACTATCTTTCTGCCCCCCGCTCGAGGTTAGATTTATCTTGTAATCAGACGTCGAGGGGCTTTTCAGTGTGGTGATTACAACCTCCGTGAATTCGGCTTCGCCGTTGCTAGTAGCTAGCCGAGCTAGAGCATCTGCTTGTGTGTTTTCTAGCCGCGGTATCTGATTGATGTAAACTTGTGTAAACATCGAGATCAGATGCGCGGCTATCTTCTAGTAGGTCATCATCTGCTGGTCTTTTGCTTCATATTCCCCCCGGACTTGGGATATTATTAGCTGGGAATCTCCGAAAACTTGAAGATTGGTTGCCCCCACAGCTAATGATAGTCTAAGTCCCGCTATTAGTGCTTCATATTCCGCCTCGTTGTTGGTTGCTCGAAAGTCAAACCGGATTGCGGAGGTGAAGACTTGTCTGTCTGGGCTGATCAGGACCACGCCGGCGCCTACTGCTACTCTGGTTGATGATCTGTCTACGTAGAGATGCCACGGAGCTATACGCCCCCTCGTCGGACCTTGTGGGAAAGTTAGCTCGACGATGAAGTCGGCGAGTGCTTGTCCCTTGATCGCTGTTCGGGGTGCGTAGGTTATACCGTATTGGCTAATCTCTAGTGACCATTTCAGCAGGCGCCCGGCGGTGTTTGGGCGCTGTAGTATTTGGCGTAGTGGGAATGTTGTCAGCACCTCCACCGGGTGGTCAAAGAAATAGGGCCTCAATTTTCTAACACTCATCACCAGTGCATAAGCCAGCTTCTCTGTTGGGGTGTACCGCAACTCAGCTTCGTGCAGTACTTGGCTTACGTAGTACACTGGTAGGTGTGTTTTCGCCTCTTCTTGGACAAGGACGGAGCTGATGGCCACCTCTGATGCGGCTAGGTATAGATACAGCTTCTCTCCAGGTATCGGCTTTGATAAGACCTGCGTATCCGCCAGGTATGTTTTGATATCTTCGAAGGTCTGTTGGCATTCACTTGTCCACACGAAGTGATTTTTTAGATGGAGCTTGTTGGCTTTGGCCGCCTCTTTGTACCTCCGTGTGTTTGCCTTAATCGCCTCGAAAAATGGACGATTTCGGTCGCCGAACCCGGAGATGAATCTGTTCAGGGCTGCCATGCACCCGGTCAGCCTTTGAATTTTTTGGATGGAATCGGTTATACCCATCTCGATTATGCATTGGACCTGTGTTGGGTTGACCTCAATTCCACGCTGGCTAACTAGATGCCCCAGGAACTTTCCGGAGTGTACGCCGAAGCTGGTCTTTTTGGGGTTCAACTTCATGTTATAGTGGCGCAGTATGTCGAAGGTCTGTTTTAGGTGGTCCAGGTGGTCCTCCTTTCTCAAACTGTTGACAACTATATCATCCATGTACACCTCCATGGATTCGCCAATGCGTTGGTCAAACATTTTGTTCACCAATCTTTGGTAGGTGGCTCCGGCGTTGATGAGTCCGAACGGCATCCTTTCCCAGCAATACATGTTTTTGTTGGTGTAGAACGCCGTGTGTTCCTGGTCATCTGGGTGTAGAGCTATCTGGTGATAGCCCGCAAAAACATCCATGAATGTCATCATCTCATGGCCTGCGGTGCTGTCCACCAGCTGGTCAATATGAGGTAGCGGGAAGTTGTCCTTCGGGCATGCTTTGTTCAGGTCCATGAAGTCAATGCAGAGTCTCCACGTCCCATTGTGTTTCCTCACCAGGACGGGATTCGCGACCCACTGTGGACACAAAGCTTCCTTGATGAGCTTGTTGTCTAACAACTTCTCCACCTCAACCGTTAGAGCTGCGTACTTGTCTGGTCCATACTTCCTCAACTTTTGGCGTACGGGTCTCCTCGTAGGATCTATGTTGAGTCTGTGGCAAGCATGTTCCAACGGGATCCCTGTCATGTCTTCGTGGGACCAGGCAAACACGTCCAGGTTGGTCATTAAGAACAGCTCCATCCTCGACCGGTACGGTTCAGGTAACTCAGAACCGATGAAAAGTTCTAAGTCCCTTTCCGGGTCCACCGGGAGTGCCGTCAACTCTTCCATGGGGGTGGCTTTTCTCTTTTGACTTTTCCACCTCGGGTCGCTGATGAACTCGTCCCACTCCTCTTGTGACATCTGCGCAGGCTCGTGGCCTATGCGTGATTCGAGGTCATCGGGTTGGCTTTCAGCTTGGGCGAGCTCGTCAGCTGTGAGCACCTCCGGTGGTTTGTCAACTTGGGATGGTGCGGTGACTTGGGGAGTTGGGTCAACTTCCATTGGTGTTGGTTCTTGACCTCCCGCAGGTCCCCCATCTTGGGCTTCATCAACCACCTCCATGGGAGCAGGTTGCTGCTCCTGCGCAGGTGCTGATCTCTGCGCAGGTCTCAACACTTGGGTTTCTTCCCAGTCCTCCATTGGTGTCGGTTGTGTGTCTTGCACAGGTCCAGTGCCTTGATTGATTTCTGACAAATCGCCTACCTCCATCATCTCAGTTTCGACCGAGATGACATCTAGGAAGTTTGGCTCGTCTGCAGGAATCTGTACGTCCTCCTCAAGGACTTGGACTCGTGTCACCGCCTTTTTGACCTGACCATCTTTCATTTGGAGTAAACACTCTCGGGCCTTCTTCTGGTCACCTTTTATAGTTCTGGCACCTTTTGGGGTTAGGAATTTCAAACAGTAGTAGTAGGTCGAACACGCCACTTTGAATTCATTAATAAATGGACGGCCAAGGAACCCGTTGTAGGAGGACTGCTGGTCGACAACAAGGAAATCTATGAGCCTAGTCAGTCTCCTTTCGGGGTCCTCAGCCGATACAAGCTGGACGCTCAACCTAACACTACCTAGGGGGACGGTTACAGCTTCTCCGAACCCCACTATCCTAGCATTGCTAGGTTCCAGATATGACTCAAAATCACCTAAGGCATCCAAGGTGGATTTGAAGAGAATGTTGGTGAATGCGCCAGTGTCCACAAGTAGCCTGTGAACTCGGACGTTCATGATGTTGGCGGTTATCACCAACGAGTCGTTGTGGGGCATCAGTACCCCCTCCAGGTCCGCCGAGGAAAATGTCAGCTCGTCAGCAAGCTGTGAGATGGACCTGGGGCCGGAGCTGCCTTCCTGGACTTGGTTTATGGCCCGGATCTCGGCCTTCCTTTTTCTCCTGGATATGGAGGATCCCCCGTCCTGGAGACCTCCGACAGCTCCGATCTCCTCCTCGAGAACTAGGAGCTCTCGGGTGGGCTCCAAGTTTTGCTGTGGCTGGGGAGGTGCTCTCCGTCTGTTGTGGGGACCAGGTTGGTCTGCTTCCTCTTCTTCATCATCGGAGGTAGCCCTCCATTCGAACCTCGGTCTCTTAGCTGGGGCCTTCTTCACGAACTCGGCTAATTTCCCCTCCTCGTAAAATTTCCAGAGTTGCTTGAGGAGGTCTCGGCACTCGCTGGTGAAGTGGCCGATAGCCTGATGGTAGGCGCAGAATTTGTTGGGGTTGAGCTTCGTGCGGTCCTGACGGATTCGCCTTGGCTCTTCCAGCATCGCCTTGCCTTTGACGGCAGTGAAGACGTGGTCAACGGAGACAGTGAGGACCTAGTTAAGCTTTTCTTTGAGCTCGTCTCCCTCGTCAAAGGCTTTTAAGTTCCGGGGAGCTTTGTTGGTGCCCCCGGACTTCTTCCCGTAGGGTTTCCTCTCTTCGTGGGCACCAACTTCTTTCAGTAGTGCCTCCTGCATAGCCACGAACACCCCCGCCTTGTGACGGAATTCGCTGTAACTGTTGGGACATGCGAGGTGCATCTCCTTCCAGAGGTCGGTGCCCCTTTTGAGCCCGGCCATCGCTGCGACGACCTTGGTGTCCTCACTCACCGGCTCACCTTCCAGTAGGATTTTGTCGAACCTTTCCAGGTACTGCTGGTCGGTCTCGCTCTCGCCTTGATGGATGTTGGCGAGTCGGTGCTTCTAGGTAAGATAGGATCCGAACCCAGAGAAATGGGCCAGGAACTACCGCGAGAGTTGGCCAAATGAGCAGATTGACCCCGGGGCGAGTGAAGAGAACCAGCGGTGAGCTCGATCCCCTAGGGTCAGCGGGAAGTTCCGGCACTGGGTGGAGTCGGTGGCGCAGACCGAAATCATGAAGTCCGCGTACTTGGCCAGGTGGACTTTCGGGTCCGATTTGCCTTCGTATGCGGACATCACCGGGAACTGAATTTTCTTCTGGACCGGTGCGCGGAGGATGGCGGGCACCAATGGAGATGTGGGGAGAGTCGTGGCGTCAGGTCCGCCAGACTTGGCTGCTACTTGTGCTTGTAGCATTTCAACGGCCTTTTTCAGTGAGGCCAGCTCGTCATCTCGGGTCACCTCCGGCGGAGGCTGCTCAAAGGTCGTGCGTCTCGCGGACGCACGCCCCTGAGGTGCCTCACTCTGGGGTGACCTCTCAGTGGCGGGCTGGAATTGGCATCCGCCGTGGGGGCCTAGCCGGTCAGTGGCGGGCCTCCTCAGCCTTTCGTGGGCTGATCTGCGTGGCTGCTGGTCGGAGTCCCTATGGGACGCAGCTGGGGCCGCTGTCCGCTCGTTTTCCCTGTATCTCGGGCCCAGGCAGCCTTGGAGGACTTCCCTCCTTTGTGATTGGTGGGTGCCAGATGCCCCGGTGTAGGCTGACTTCCTTCCGGTGTAGGGAGCGGGATTCTCTCCCGCCATTTTGGCCTTGCCAGTCCTCTCCCTGCACTGGCGAGCTTGTGCCGAGCTGGCCTCCTGCTCGGTGGGGAGTATGCTGTAGTCCCCTCTGGTCTGGGTGCCCTGAGTGGGCCTGGTCTGCTCCCGGGTTTCGGCAGCTGGAGCTCGCCTGGGTACTAGGGCGAGCTCGTCCTGCTGCCTCTGTTGCAACCTTTGTAAGGTCGCGATGGTGCGTTGGAGCTCGTCGGGGTCGCTGGCCAGGTCCCTCAGGGCCGGGGTTAGATCTTCCTGGACCGCTGCAGCTCGCGGGGGTCGCGGGGCTGCGGTACTCCTCTGGGGTGGGGGTTGCGAGGTCTCCACTGCATGGCGCGAGACTTCAGCCTCGGCCTGGTTTTGGAGCTCGCCCCATTTTGACTTTTCGGCAGCCACGGAGGTCTGCCCTTTGGCAGCTCGGGTGTTTGCCATTTTTGGATTTTTGAGGGGATAAGTGGTTGCAGGTCGCCGAGGTGGGAGAGGGAGATTGCCTAGCTCGCCGAGTTCCGAGTTCTCGGCCAGGTTGGTTTCGTCTGAGTTTTCGTCTAGCCTCGCATGTGGCGAATTATCCGAAATCCGGTTTATTCGTGTACACGCATGCGTTTGAAAACTTCTTTCGAGCAGGAATTGCAAATCCGAAAATCTGGATTTTTGTCCGAAAATCTGGGTTCTTCGTTCAAGGGATGAAGATGTACATGTATCTTCAAGTGTTCTTGAGTTTTACCAAGAACACCTTCAAATCTTCAAATCTTCAAACCAACCCTAACTTTTTGTTCTTGAATTTTTTTCAATTTTTCAGATTCGACCCCCCTCCTTCTAGCGCCAAATTGTTGATAGAATTTACTAATCGTGTTCGTTTATGTGGCTTTATAACGGATTAATTCTACCAAACAATAATCTTATGATTTTATGTTCTTGGGGAGATAATGTAGAGAGAGAGAGAGAGAGCTTAGAGAGAGAAAGTAGAGTGTGGGAAATGTATTAATTGTGTGAAATGTGAGAATTGTGTGAATAGTACAAAGAGGTCTTATTTATAGGTGTGTGAGTGTGAGACGGCACCTTACGAGCCTATTTGGCTTCCGGTGTTGACGAAGGTCCGTAACCCTCGTCCTGGTCCCCCACACTGCTTCCTATATCGTGCCTCATCCTACTACAATGTCTTAGACTAGATGGGCCTCATTAAAAACCTCGCCGTAAACCACCCTTGTGGATAAACCGGACGGAGGGAAAAAGAGCGCGCCATCGGGGTCCTATTGACTAACAGGCGAGCTCATGGGCGAGCACAGAGGCGGGCGAGCTCTGGGGCGAGCTCTAACGCCTTGCGTGGCCTACGAGTGTTGTGCGATGATGAACCTCGGCGAGGTCTTCACGAGGATATGGGGTGAGTTTGGGGCGAGCTCCAGTGCCTTGCGCGGCTTACGGACGTTATGCAATGATGGATCTCGGCGAGGCCTTCATGGGGATACGGGGCGAGCTCTGAGCGAGCTCCAGGATGACAGAGGCGAGCTCTTGTGGGCGAGCTACGCAGATAAGCTATCCCCATGTGGGCGAGCTCCGCGCTTTTAAGGATCTGGGTGAGTCCTGACGACCTGTCAAACCTTGGTGATTATCCATATACTAATTATGTTAGTTCGCCAGTCCAACAATAATGTATTATTTTATTATTTTTAGTTAGTTGAGTAATGATTGAATGATTGTATATTAATTATATTTTGTTGTAATACATAAATAATTTTTTAAAAAAAAATTACTTTGATAATGAATAATTTTTTAGATAAATTAAATTAATAATAAATAATATAAAAATAGTGTATATATAATAAATAAATAATAATTTTTAATAATAAATAATATAAAAATAGTGTATATATAATAAATAAATAATATATATATATAAATAAATGATAAATAAATAATTAATATATATATAATAGGATATTATAATATGTAAAAATAATAATATATATATAATAGGATATTATAATATGTAAAAATATATATAATTAAAATTAATTCTTATTTTATATTAATTGATATAAATTAAATAAAAATATATATGATATATGTGAAAAAGAGATAAATAAAATGTATTTGATATGTAAGATAAAATTAATGTGATTGGTATTGAATTATATGAAATAGGTTTGTAGATGTATAATAGGGAGTGAATGTGTATTTTGGATGAGATGGGATGTGCAAGTCCGAAAAATGGGTGGGGTGAGGGAAAATCCATCCCCCATCCGGATGGGCCATCCGTAAACAAACACACCCTAATGGTTTTAATTTCGAAATTGGGCCTCCCAAAATTTGGGCCTCTTTAATCTGTTTCTTTTTAAATCTTGGGCCTGTGCCCTTTTAAAACATAGGCCTTTGCGTTTTGGACCTTTAATTGAAATGGGCCTCCCTTTAATTTCGATACTGGGCCTGTTTTCTTAAATGGGCTAAGCCCTTTAATTAAAAAAAATTACTTGGGCCATTTTTTTTAATTGATTGGGCATCTTTTTTAGCTAGTTCTAATTAATTTGGATCCTAATAATTATTTTTGGGCCCGAAGTCTCATTAATAAAATTCATAATGATATTATGAAACCCAAATCAACAATTTTTTTTTAAGCCTTATCCAATAATTATTTTTGGGTCCGAAGTCCCATTAATAAATGTCTCATAAAAGTCATACACCCAAAAATATTAATACCCCCTACAATTAATTAATTTTTGTCTTAGCAATTTTTTATTGATTGAGCCTTAATTATTAAATGCTACAAACAAATAATATTTAATAAATTTCTATTTATTAATTTTTGTAGCAAAAACATGTCAAACATCACTAAACGTGAATTCTATTAATTGACACTTGATTGCCATTACTATTTGATATGGGCTCTCAACGTTGAAATCCACTTTGTCTCTAAAGACTTTACCGACACAACTAGACAACCATCTAAATCCACAACTGCCCAAATGGCACAAGCTCTAGTCTTCTTAAAACATCATCTTCACAAAGATCTTAAGAACGAATACCTCACTGAAAAATATCCATCGACGTTGTGGAAATCCCTCCAGGATCGATTCCAACAACAACACGATGTGATCCTCCTCGAAGCCAAACATGAATGGATAACACTTCATTTCCAAGACTTTAAGTCTGTAATGTAGTACAACTCCGCCCTACATCGCATTGTTTCTCAGCTAAGGCTGTGCAAAGAAACAATAACTGATGATCAGTTAATTGACAAAAAAAAACTCTTTCCACTTTCCAAGCTAGTAATCTTGTACTCCAACTGCAGTACAGGGCCAAGGAGTATTAATCACACTCCGAGCTCATTTCTGCACTTTTAGTTGCAGAAAAGCACAACCAATTATTGATGAAAAATCATAATACTAGACCGGTTGGCTCACAAGTTGTGCCTGTGGCACATACTACTCGGAGGAACTCTAGAGGCCGTAAACGTGGAAAAGGAAATTAGGCGAGTGGGGGCTCTGGATCGACCCGAGGTCAAGGCCGTGGTAGGGGACGAGGTCGAGGTCGCAACAATGCACAACATAGTGCAACTGAAAAGAATGCACCTCAAGATAAAAAATCTACTCAACCATCGAGCTCACGTGCACAGATTAAACAAGTCTGTCACAAGTGTGGATGCGATGACCATTGGTCTCGCTCGTGTCGTACACCAAAACATTTGGTGGAGGCGTATCAACGTATACTAAAAGACAAAAAGAGGAAGGCTCCTCACGGTGAAACACACCACACCACACCGAGCTGCTCGAAGCAGGCTTTGTCATAGACAAGGATGACCTCTTGGGTGAACATATGACTATTGTCTACAAAAATAATTTAATACATTTTTGATAAAGTAGGACCTAAGTGATCCCTTGTGCGGCTGATCAATCAGCGTCTGTAATCTTGGCTCTCCTTAGCATTCCTCATATCTAAACGTATAATTCTGTGCTTATGGAGATTAATGTTTTGTGCTTAGTAGATAGTGCTACTACACATACTATCTTGAAAGATAGATAATTTTTCCAAACATTAACCGAAAAGAAAGGAAGTGTCACTACAATTTCCGATGACGACATACAAATCGTTGGCTCCGGGAGAGCCTCAATAATACTACCTATGGGTATCGAATTAATAATCGAAAAATCTTTATTATTTCCACAATCAAAGCGTACCCTCCTCAACTTTAAAGACATTCGACAGAATGGCTATCATATTGAGACAAACACTGAGGACAATAGTGAATATCTGTTGATGACTCACTATTTAAATTGTCGTAAACACATCGTCAAAAAACTTCCATCTTTCTCGTCTGACTTGTATTACACATACATCAGACCCTCAAATCTCCATATAGCCCTTAATCTAAAATTTAATGATCCAAATTCTTTCAAACTATGGCATGAGCGGTTAGGACATCCCGGACAAACCATGATACGTCAGATTCTATATAATTCATCTGTCCATAACATAACACACAACAGAATCCCTTCTGTTAATGAAAACATATGTGATGCTTGCACAATGAGTAAACTTATAATTCGTCCTTCTAGTAGTAAAGTAAGAACTGAATCTCCTAAATTCCTTGAGCGGATTCAAGGAGATTTTTGTGGACCAATACACCCAGCATCTGGACCATTCCAGTATTTTATGGTCCTAATAGATGCATCCACCCGGTGGACTTATGTCACCATGCTATCCACTCGCAATACTGCTTTTGCAAAGTTTATTGCACATATTATTCTGTTGAGATCTCAATTCCCAGATCATCCTATTAAATCCATTCTTATGGATAATGCCGGTGAATTCACCTCTAAGGCATTCGATGATTTTTGCATGGCATTAGGAATCAAAGTGGAGCATTCGGTCCCTCATGTTCACACTCAAAATGGTCTAGCTGAATCATTAATTAAACGTCTTAAATTAATAGCTAGACCGCTACTACAAAAAATGAACTTACATGTTTCATGTTGGGGGCATGCTATTCTACATGCATCATCACTAATCCAATTCCGACCAACTGCATATCATGAATATTCCCCTATTCAACTCGTGCTTGGAAATGAACCTAACATTTCCCATCTGCGTACATTCGGTTGTGCAGTGTATGTTCCAATACCACCTTCTAAGCGAACCTCTATGGGCCCACAAAGGAAACTCGGTATTTACATCGGTTATGTATCTCCAACCATACTTAAATACCTCGAGCCTTTAACTGGGGATCAGTTTACTGTCCGTTTCGCTGCTGCACATTCGATGAAGATCTATTTCCGGCATTAGGGGGAGAGAAAAATACCACAATTAATAAATGCCGTGAAATTACATGGAACACAAAAGATCTTCAGTTCTTAACCCACGCACAAATCAAACTGAACTTGAAATTCAAAAGATTATAAATATGAAATACTTAGCAAATAATCTTCCAGATGCATTCACTGATCATAAAGGCGTGACTAAGTCGCATATACCTGCGGTAAATGCGCCTCAAAGGGTACAACTCCCTTTGAAGACAAATGTTCATCCCCCCATGCGCCAAAAGCGTAAAGGAAGCATTAACATAAGCGAACCAAGTTCGCTTAAGTGTAAAGCTAGCAAACACACTATGTCACCCCTTAAATCTCTTGACGAGATTCGTCCTAAAGACGACAAATCCTAGTAAAAAGCACGTGCATATAGCAATCAAAATACTAGGATTGCAGAACACCCAGATCAATACATACCTTTGGGAAATGATAAAGATCGGGTTCACATGAATCTTAAAATAAATAAACACAGGAGACAAACATATCACTGTTGTCGACAACATATTCGTACCCATAGTTGCTCTTTCTAAATCTGGTACCAGTATCTAAATTCAGTGCTCGAAGCACTTTGATTAGATGCAATAGAAGAAGCAAATATGGAAGAGCTAGACTCGCAAAATAAAATGTTTTGTTCTATCGTACATACCCCCTAAATATTTTATCCTTGAAGGATAAAAATGGGTATTAATACGAAACAAAATGAAGTTGAGAGATACAAAGCGAGATTAACAACTTAAGGGTTTATCGCAGTGACCCATTATTGAGTTTGATGTGATCAAACAAATTCTCCTGTTGTTAATATTATAAAGTTCCGCCATATATCCCTGACAGTTAAATGCAGTTAATGAACATAGTTACCGCATACTTATACGGATCATTAGATTCTGATATCTATATGAAAATCCCTGATGGATTAAATATTCCCCAAATGTGGAATAACGAACATTGTAGTATGTTCAACATTAAATTGCAACGCTCGTTATATGGCTTAAAATAATCAGGTCGTATGTGGTATAATCGACTAAGCGAATTTCTCCTGAAGAAGGAATACGTAAATAACGAAGCTTTTCCTTGTGTTTTTATTAAGAAATCCCTTAATGGTTTTTGCATCATCTCGGTGTATGTTGATGATCTAAACATTATCGGAACAAGGAAAGAGATTGAAGAAGCAAGTTCAATCTTAAAAACCGAATTTGAAATGAAAACTTTGGGTAAAACCAAGTTCTGTCTCGGTCTGCAGATCGAGCATTTTCCTGAAGGAATACGTATACACCAATCAGCTTACCTAAAGAAAGTGTTGGAGAGATTATATATGGATAAATCTCATCCTTTAAGCACTCCAATGGCTGTCCGTTCCCTTGATTTGGAAAATGACCAATTTAGACCTAAAGAAGATATCGAAGAGATATTGGGACCTGAGGTTCCCTATCTAAGTGCAATTGGTGCACTGTTCTATCTTGCAAACTACATTAGGCCCGATATTGCCTTTGCAGTGAATCTACTTGCAAGATTCAGTGCCTCCCTACGAGGAGACATTGGAATGGTGTGAAACATATCTTACGATATCTTCAAGGTTCTCAAGATCTTGGTCTGTTCTATCAAAGAAACCAAGACAAAACATTTATAGGTTATGCTGATGCTGGTTATCTATTTGATCCCCATAATGCGAAATCGCAAACAGATTATATTTTCCTCTGTGGTGGAACAGCCATTTCATGGAGATCTGTCAAACAAACTTTGGTGACCACATCGTCAAACCACTCAGAGATCATAGCTTTGTACGAAACTGCACGAGAATGTGTTTGGTTAAAGTCCCTTATAAAACACATTCACGATTCGTGTGGTATCCCTTCTGTTGACTTAAGCCCCTCAATTATCTATGAAGATAATGCTGCATGTATTGCACAAATGAGCAATGGCTATGTCAAAGGAAACTTGACGAAACATATTTCCCCAAAATTCTTTTATCCTCACGAACTCCAAAAGAGTGGTGAGATCACGATAAAACAAGTACGCCTAAGTGACAATCTAACTGATTTGTTCACTAAATCCCTTCACATTTCGACTTTTGAAAAGTACGTACATGGAATCAGGATGCGTCGACTTGGAAGGTTGTTATCTTCAGGGGGAGTATCAAATACTAAACAATCATGATGATTGGATCCTCAAGGTCGTTTATAATACTCCACTGGGTAACTCTTGTATTCTTCCTTGTCATTGTTATTATGTCCAAGGGGGAGTGTTATAATATATTCTCATAATATATTATATTATAGTGGACATATAATATTAGATTATAGTTCAGTGGGCTTTAGGCCCACAAGACTTAGATGTTAGGGTTAGGCACTTCTATATAATGTATCGTACACCCTTGTATTTCATATGCTTCCATATTGTAAACACTTTTTTCGACAGATTATAGTTTATACTCTCCTGGCTTGGTCGCCCCCAGACGTAGTCACTCTGTGATGAACTGGGTTAACAACTCTTGTTCTTTATTTACGTTTTACGCTCTTCTCTCAATTACAACAATTCTCACTGCTAAGGTAGATTTGTCTCATTTTTCACAAAGATTAATTTAAGATAATATATTTAATATGGTTATAACTAGACTTTCTTATCTTTCGAGAAATGCTATAAAATGTTCGTTGAAATTAAATTAATCACATTAGAAATGCTCATTTTGGTCTACCAGTAAATAATTAAAAACTATAATAAAGAAACAATTTTAAATTTGGTACATATCAAAGTAAAATAAGATATGAAAGGAGTCTTTATATACTTAAATATTATTTTAAAAAGAGTAAACACATTGAGAAATTTATTTTATGATGAAATTGATTTGTAATATTTTTTTAGTAAAATAATATATACTCTTTAATTAAACAACTCATACACTTTATATCCTTCAATTCATATTTTCTTATTAAAAATAATGTCTCCAAAATTTGTACTTTTTAATGAAATAACTTATATCCTTAATCAAAGTAAGTTAATATATTAATCAATTGTACTTTATATTTTCGTTATAGAAAAATCACATAATCCTAATTAACAGAAACCTCGTAAAATTCTTGAAACCACAAGAAAGTCAATTTTAGTGGTTAACGATAAACATGCAAATTTAACTTTTCTAATCATAATATTCGTCCACTCAATATGATATTACACTGATATAATTTGGGCCCTAAGAAGGTATTTTAAATAGAAGTAGTTTTTATATAAAAATAATTTATAATAAATATATTTAATATAAATAATTTTAAAATATTATACATTTGATTGGAAGTATTAAAAATTTTATTTAGAATATCAAAAATTGAAATCAATAATTTTTTTAACAAATATACTTCCTCCTTCCCGCTATAAGTTGCTCGTTGCTTTTGAGCACACAAATTAAGGGTAAAAGTGAAAAAATATAAGTGATGTGATGGAAAAAGTGAAAAAGTATAAGTGATGTGATGAAAAAATGAAAAGTATAAGTAATGTAATGGAGAAAAGTGAAAAAGTAATGGAAATAGTAAAAAATATTGAAAATAATAATAATAAAGAAGTGAATAGTAGTTTCCAAAAAATGTAAAAAAACAATTAGCAACATATAGTGGGACGGACGAAAATGGCAACATGAGCAACTTATAGTAGGACGGAGGGAGTAATATCATTGACTTAAACTTTTAGTGCCTGTTTTAGAACTCTTAAAACTGCTTCCAAAACTGTTTTTTTAAAAAACTTCCTCTCACAGCTTTTGAAAAAAAACTATTCATGTTGACATGGCGAACTAATACAATTGACTCCGGAATAATCACCAAGGCTTGCCAGGTCGTCAGAGCCCGCCCAGACACACGGAGGTCTGGAGCTCGCTCAAGGAAGCTCACCCATGCTCCCGTGAGGACCTCGCCGAGGTCCGTCACCACACAGCACCCGAAGATCATACAAGGCATTGGAGCTCGTCCAGTGCACACCTCCAGTGCACACCTCCAGTGGTGCACGCCTCCAGTGGTGCACACCTCCAGTGGTGCACGCCTCCAGTGGTGCACACCTCCAGTGCACACCTCCCGTGGTGCACACCTCCAGTGCACACCTCCAGTGGTGCACGCCTCCAGTGCACGCCTCCAGTGGTGCACGCCTCCAGTGGTGCACACCTCCAGTGCACACCTCCGGTGGTGCACGCCTCCAGTGCACGCCTCCAGTGGTGCACGCCTCCAGTGGTGCACACCTCCTGTGCACACCTCCAGTGGTGCACACCTCCAGTGCACGCCTCCAGTGGTGCACGCCTCCAGTGCACACCTCCAGTGCACACCTCCAGTGGTGCACACCTTCAGTGGTGCACACCTCCAGTGGTGCACGCCTCCAGTGGTGCACACCTCCAAGCTCGCACGGGAGCTCGCCTTGTAGCCCGTAGGACTCCGATTGTTGCGCTCTTTTTCCCTCCGTCCGGTTTGTCCACAAGGGTGGTTTACGGCGAGGTTTTTAATGAGGCCCATCTAGTCTAAGGCATTGTAGTAGGATGAGGCACGATGCAGGGAGCAATGTAGGGGATCAAGACGAAGGTGTGGCACCTTTGTCAACACCAGAAGCCATGAAGGCTCGTAAGGTGCCGTCTCACACTCGCACACCTATAAATAAGACATCTCTTGTAATTATTGAACAATTCTCACATTTCACACAATTAATACAATCCCTACTGCAATATTTCTCTCTCTAAACTCTCTCCCTCCCCAAGAACATAAAATCACAAGATTATTGTTTAGTAGAATTAATCCGTTGTAAAGCCACATAAACAAACATCGATTAGTAAATTCTATCAACAATTCCAAAAGCAGTTGTGTAAAGTTTAAAAACAAGCCCTTAATACTTCTGATATAATTTCAATACTTTTAATTAAACATTTAATAATTTTAAATTATTTTATAATAAATTTATCATAAATTATTTTCATATAATAATTTATCTTCACACAGCAAGATTGTTGAATACAAATAATCCTAAAGAGAACAAAACAAAAACAAAAAAGTATATTACTGGTATTTTATTATTGATTTCCTTTTTTAGTTTATTACTGGTATATCAAGTGAGGAGCCCGGTGGCCAGGTGAGCTAACCCACCTAGTTTATTATTGATTTCCTTTTTTAGTTTGTTACACGTGTATTTTTTATAATATTTGAAAGGATAATATTTTGTTGTTGTTGGATATCATTGTGGAATTACAATCCAAATACATCTCGTCAGTCACTGCATCTTTTATATTTTTCAGTATCATATACATTATTCATCACGTTATCTTATTAATAGAAGGACCAAATCAAAGCTGTTTGATGAGAAAAAACTTTTCATACAAAATTTTACATGTGAAATAATTTATATTAAAAATTCATGAATTTTGAGTGGATTAAATTGAACTTGAACAAATTTTTCTAAAATTTTGCGCTAAACAAATTCCATAATTTTTGCTCCTAATTTATGTTACTATATGGACAAATGCATGTTATTGTAACACAAAATTTATGTTACTATCAGACTAAATATTTTTTTAAATACATTTATTCACTTTTATAGAAGTAAATATTTTTTCATATAAAGTAAGAGCAAAATGTGTGTTAATATAAGAATAAATATTAGTTTTTTTTACAAATATTTGTTTATTTTTATAAAAATAATAATATTTTCATATAATAATACATATAAAATAGTAAAAGGTATATTACTACATTTAATAATATATATAAATTTAAAAGGATAATGATTAAATTAAGAATATATATTTGTTCTTTTTATCCTCGCAGTAACACAACTGGGAGCAAATGTATGTTATTATTAAAACAAAAGTGTGTTGCTATTGTATTAAATATTGTTCTTATATATATATATGGGTGGATTACATAGGGTTCATATTCTATAGTAGAAACTCAAATAGGTGTATATACAAAAATTAGTTACATAGAGGTGCAAAATGCATTAAATGCTTCTGTAGTACTATTCAACTCTAACTACCACTGTTCATGTGTGATTTGACTAGTGTGGTTACTGTCCAAAGCATATTTCAGCATGTTTTCCAGTCAATGTACTTCCGATCAACTGTACTATTGAATGTTTTACTGTACTATGTCTGTTACTGTTCACATTTAAAAAAAAAATTTGGACAATATTTTTTCCGACGAGACACAACTGTACTATTGAAAAACGTTTGTACTATCGATTTCTTATAGTACTTCACAATATTGCACTATATTGAATTTTTTGTGACTGCACTATAATGTTTCTTATTATACTATACCTTTTGTGATTATAATGTGTTAAAATTCTTGAGAATCCAAAACATATATTATTCATTCAAAATTCAAAATAAAAAATATAATCAAAATCAAACCAGATTTACTATCCAGAATTTAAAACCCAGAACCCCATAAAATCCTAAAATAAACAAAAATCTCATTCATAAAATAAATAAAAATCTATACAAAAAATTGAAAATCCCCATCACAAAATAAACAAAAATCTGAATATTAGTCAGAAAACAGACCATGGCCGCCCCCTCCACCATCCGTGAAATTGACCACCATAAAACAGACCATGGCCGCCCCCTCCACCATCCGTTAAATCGACCACCATAAAACAGACCATCGCTGTCCTCTTCACCTCGCCCACCATGAAAATCGAACCACATGAAAGATCTTGCTCTAGAAATCGACCACCGTGAAATGGGACCTCACTCGACATGTTGAGGACGGTGTGAAATCGGACATTCACCTCTTCGTCGCTGCCTCTGAAATTCCACTTGTCGTCGTCCTCGCTCGTCGCCCCGCCGCTGAGCACTCTTTGTTTTGAGAAAGAGAGAGAGAGAGGGGGGGATGTGTGTGTTTGATATATGTGACAATTCATTATATATGGATAGACGTGTGAGTACTTTACCTTTCAAATTAAAGGTGTTAAAGGTGTGTCAGACCTATTAGTTTTTACACCCTTATGTAACTATTTTTGTTTCTACACCTATTTGAGTTTTAGTCTTATATTATACACTAGGTTGTAATTAATTCAATATATATTCATTTATTTTTATAGAAATAAATATTTTTCATAGAATAAAAGTAA
This sequence comes from Prunella vulgaris, assembly GCA_026898435.1. NCBI lineage: Eukaryota > Viridiplantae > Streptophyta > Magnoliopsida > Lamiales > Lamiaceae > Prunella > Prunella vulgaris. The sequence continues at coordinate 356,114 of JAPKLY010000457.1, forward strand.
AATGTATTATAAGAATAAATATTGATTTTATTACAAATATTTATTTATTTTTATAAAAATAATTTTCTTTTCATGTAATAACACATGTAAAGCAGTGAAAATATGTATTACATGAAATAATATACCAAGATTTTAAAGAGATGATGAATAAATTAAGAAACACATATTTGTTCTTATAAAAACTCATTTGTCCTTACAATAACATGCATTTACCCATATAGTAACACAAACTGAGAGCAAATGTGTATTACTGTTATAGCAAACTTATGTTACTGCAAGAGCAAATGTGAGTTACTGTATGTACAAATATTTATTTTTCTTAGAAATATATATATTTTTCTTATAGCAACACATATATTTTTCTACACCGATTCTCTTCAGGTCATATATTTTCAAGCCGTCCTGGCCCAAGACGGGCTATCAGGCCAAATCGGCCCGATTTTTTTTTATATCATCATCACATTTTATTACTATGTTTATCTTATTAATTGGTAATTTTGTATACAAATACTACTTAAATATTCATGAAATTTTATTTAATTTGTCAAAAAAAATTAAAATAAAACTCAAATTTTATATAATATTTAAATAACAATAATCAACAAAACTTAATAAACTATAATTCACGAAGTTAAATTCAAACAACAATTTTCTAACAATCCTTTATAAACTCAAATTCATAAAAAAAAAAAAACAACTAATTCAACATCCATCTAATAAGTTTGAATTATAATTCATACTAGAAAACGTAGAAACTTCTAAATAAATAGTTACATTATCAATATTCTGAATAAAGTATTGTCAAGCTTATCTAATTCATATTTTTAATAATATTAATTAATTGATTGAGATAATATATTTTGATTAAAAAAATCTTTTGAGAAAATTTCAATGAAGATGCACATATTCCTTGACCATATTTATACAAATAAAATAATTATTGAAAGTATTTAAAAAAATATAAAATCGAAGATTCATAAGAGAAATATAATAGAAAAAATTCATAAGAGAAGTATCATATAAAAAATATTTTTTAAAAAAAACTAAAAAAACAAGGCCAAGGTTATTAGCACTAGCCTTTTTGGGAAATACACTACCCAGATTAATACACTACCCTTTGTTCATCATTTTTTTTCGAAAATTTATCATTTTTTCGAAAAAAAATTCCGAACACAACACAAAAATGAACATAAAGTTCAAAAAATTTTGCCGAAAATTGGTAAAATCTTCGAAAAAAAATGCCGAACATTTAAAGGGTAGTGTATTTCTTAAAGTGGCTAATGTCAATAACCTGGGCCAAAAAACAATACCGAGTCGGGCTGGCCCATAAAAACTGGGTCAAACCCGGGACCGGGCCCAAGTGGCCCCAAGTGGGTCGGACCAAATAGGACCGGTTCTTTTCAGGCTGATATTTGAGACCCGTCCTAGCCTTAAAATCGGGCTTTTAGCCCGGGCCCATTTTAACAGCTCTAAACACAAATAAGGTATTAAAAGAAGTGTTGCTATATTAACAACATAGTATCAACATGAAGCAATAAAAATAATGAGAATTAAATTTAAAAATATATTTATTCTTGTAAAAGCACGTATTGTTCTTATAGTTACTTTAAAAATACCAAAAATTAATTTTTTAAGGATTACACATTTAAGGAGCAAATTTTTTGAAATAAATCATGCGCGAATTTTTCTTGAACATTTTATTTGACCCGGATTTACTAGGTTAGAATCTACGAATTTTAACCTGGAGTTACACGTGACCCGCATATTTTAATATTTAATTATTTTAAGAATATTTTACATGTGAAATACTTCACATGAGAGTATCTAGTGATGAAAATGTCTATTTCAAATAATTAATAAATCAAATTCTTTTTGGAGTCCATTAACAAATGATCTATTTCTCTTGGCAACTGCAAATACACACAAAATAAACGTTTATAATGATATGTAATTTTCAATCATGCATGAGTAAATTACAATATATTATTTTTATTGCCAACTTTTGTTTAGCTCAAACACGTAAGTATACAAGTGTAATTATAATAGAAAAATAATCAAGTTATATCAAAGAAAAGCAAATAACTAGGGCTAGATTAACACTATACCTTGACATGCTTTTCATAGAAAAATCTATAAGTTCGGGTTTGATTTCTACTACTACAAAGCAATGAAATTTACCTCTAAACTAGCAAGCACGCAATGAACAAGTACTAGATTAAATAAGACAACTAATTTCAAAGATGAAGTGCAAGATTTATGAGTATTCTTTGAATAATTTCAATTATGCATTAATCAAAATTTAATTAATTTGTAATATGATTGAACCATATCATAATAATCTCATCAAAGCAACAAACTCCCGTTTAGGAACTTCAATGTCTCACCTAGATTGTTCTCGACTATCTAGCCTCTCTCAATGGTCCTAGAAGTCTTATGGGAGCAATTGATATTCTTCATATTCAACTAAACACTCAATTGAACAGACTCAACTCTCATTTATTGTCAATCCAATCAAAGTGCATAATATCAAAGAAATAAGTTAAAGCTCTAGAAAAATTTACCAATTGAGGAATTCAATTATTATGCGATTCAACAAATTCGAACCATATATAAATCATATTGAAACTTCAATTAACACATAATCTCAATCACCCAAAACATAAGAAGTTTATCACATGCTCTACAAGATATATATATACTTATGGCTAATTGAGCTAATTCTACCATAAGAAACTTATAAGAAACATAAAAATCATTAAAAACAATCAATAACATAAGAGAATTAGAAAATTAGGAGTTAGGATTAGGAGATTGATGAATGAAATGATGAAAGAATGGACGGAGAACTCCTTTAACGCTTTCAATTCTTCAATCAGCTCTTGAATTACACTCAATTACTTGCTTCGAATTAACTAATTTGATAAATGATGTCGTGAATAACTCAATTGCATTCCTAGAGAAGTTTGATCATATCAACAAGTCTAAAATTTAAAAACTTTATTTTATTGGGCTTTATTTATTATTTACATGGACTTTATTATTTAGGGTTTCTAAGAGGATTATATATTCCCAATTTTATTGTTCAAAGACTAGTTTTGGATTATTTAAGATTTATGATACTCTGTGAATCCTAGTACACGTAGTGTCAATGTTCTTCACAGTTTTTGTTCCTATTCTACGTTGCGCTATATCAATAAATCTATGGAGAAGATGTATGAATTTAGGATAAATCATATTGAATTTTAGAGAGAGAAAAAAGTGATAATTACTACCACTACTTAATAGCTTAGGGGATCTAATTGAAATGAAAATTCATCACACAAATAGAAAAAAATGAGTACATATAGGTGCACATAAATATCTTGGTCAAATTTTGCATAAGAGCCCCTAAAAATGGGGAATACAATAGCCCCTTGAACTACGCAACTGGCCTGGTCAGAAGCAAATGGCTCAGACCAACAAGTTCATTTCTTGCCCAATTTTAACATGCCGTGGAAAAATCTCATTTCAGTATTTATTTCTCTCGCGCGATCTGTATTATTTTGGCTCGGTCTAGGTCATGTCCAATCCCCATTGATGCACTTTTGACTTTTTCGAGCTCATTTTTTATTTTTCGAGATCTCTATTTTCATACCGAACTTGATTTATGGACACAAAATAAATGCAATTATAATTCTAATCCGTTCTATATCGAGTTTGACTTCATCCAAAAATTATACACAAATAGATGGAAAATTTTGAACTTATGACAATTTGATCTTTGACACATTGGATTAAGATTAATATCTTTTAACACCGGTTTTTAACATTGCTTTAATACATAGAAAGTTTCATACTTTCTGAAACTTTTAATTTAATAAAGAAAAACATGAAACCTTCAAAATTATATACCTAAACGTTTTAGATTATTTCTTTTGAGTTTTCAGGGTATAAAAAAAAACATTTCTTTCGAAATTCAAATAAAAATCCCATAAAGCTTCTATCTTTCTGTCTTAATTTAAATATTATAGCATGATATGCGCCGCTTATAACCACTTAAAAATAATTTCTAAAATTACTTATTTTAATAACTTTGAGAGATAGCTTTGAAAATATATAATTTAAAAAATTATTTTTGGTATTTTAAAATAAACACTTATATATGTGTATGTTTTTTCTAGTTTCATCGACATTATCATTACCAAAATAACAAATTAATTCTGAATCTTAATGTTTGTATTACTTTTTCACCTAAAAAGTCATATTTTTTTAGTTAAGTTATTACTAATCGCACTTGTCACAGTTGTGTAACGTCTTCACACAAATTATGTTTGGGAAATTGTTCCTTGGATACAACCTTTCAGACAATTTAACTCCCAGCCAACTTTTTTATTTTCATTTACTGGTAGCCTCAATCCTATATTTAATAGGATACCCCCCCACCTACTACACTAGGCATCACTTATTCATTAATGTCCTCAAAGTCAAACAACTTTCATCTCAAGTTTGGAGAAATCCTGTTAGGATATCTGTATTAGATGTTTTGATGATATAATAAACCAATCAGTTTGTAATAGGACC
>JAPKLY010000458.1:0-58566 GCA_026898435.1 Prunella vulgaris
AAATACAGAGTGAATCCTACTACAACACTAGGGAAATTTAATTGCAGAGTGTTGTTTATGGTATGCTTTGAATTCTTGGATTCTTGAGAGTTTTCTCTTGGAAATTTCCCGTTAGCTTTGAATGGGTGCAAGGCTCTCCATATTTATAGGCAAGATTCAAAATAGATCCGTTGGAGGAGATCAAATCAAATCTTTCCTATTTTAGGTAGATTGCAGGCTAGAAATACTGTTTGACCTACCCGCCATGCTTATTCTGGCAAGTTGTCACATCACCTGCAACTTTTTGAGACGCATTAAATGCCGCATTAAATGCTGCGCAGACTCCGTGCATGCGTGTCGAAAGATCATTGGCTCTCCGTTATAACGGCTAGTTGACCTTCAGACATTTGTCCTTCCTCGTACATTCAATGCTCTGAGTCTCTTGTTAATAACTCAGTCTGAACGTGTGTCTTAATGGAGTCTTACTGACATTCTTTTTGTCTCTTGTCCCATAGCATAAATAACCTTTTGCTTTGGACTTACATAATTCAGGTGATCTGAACCACTGCCTCAGTCAGGTCCTATGTGCATTCAGCACAGCCTGATGGGTTATTCAGCCCAGTATGTGTAACATTTTTGCTTTGGACTTACAGGATTCAGGTGAACTGAACCAAGGCCTAAGTCAGGTCTTAAGTGCATTCAGCACAGCCTGATAGGTGACACTTACTCTTCACTGACTAACTTCTGTCCTGAGTATGCTTAGTGTACTCAGTAGAAACATCAGCCAATGGTACTTCAGGATTGACTTCAGGATGAATCAACAGGCTTCGATCTTCAGCTTCAGAACAGACAATCTTCAGCAAGACCGACTGACTCCTTCAGGATGGTTTACACTTCAGACTTCAGTAAATTGGGTCAACTCCAATATTCTTCAGTCTTCAGCATGGTCCTCCTGTACTGAATCTCTAACCTAACTATCCTGACTTATTTTATCCTGAACAACTATACTTAGGCAAATTCATCAGGGGTTTTGGGATCTAATCAAAACACTCAGATTGTCCCAACACTACATAATTCAGAAACTTTTGTACTAAGTTACACAAATTTTAGATTTATTCAAACATTTTGATTAATAAAATGTTTGAGCACGTGTGACATTTTAAATGGAATTAAATTTTATGTGAGTTAGATTTTTGGACAAATTTAATTATAAATTTGGTTCAGAATTCAAAAGCTCATATATTTTAGGTCACAGACCGTTATACCCCTGTTCTTAATGACTGTTTAAGGAAAGGTATTTAAAGGACAGTTCATCCTTTTTATATCTTACTTTAACATTTCGTATCCTCTGAAACCTTAAACACTCTCTATCCCCTACTCAAAGAAACCAAGTAACATGGCGATGAAAGTGATATTCGGTGCTTTATTTGACTTTGATGAGATCTTAAAGAAGCATCCCACTGATGCTATGGAAAATGTTGTGAAGCACATTATTAATCAAGGTGCTCATTACTGCCTGACCCATATTCCTGGAGCTTATGATGACAAGATAGTTCATGAGTTCTACCAGAACGCTGAAGCAGATGTTGAGAGGAAGACTCTATCAGTGAAACTACAAGGAAAAAGTGTGAATATTACAGCTGGTGATATTTGCAGAGCTTTACACTTAAGGACTGGAGGTGATGCACATGACAACCTCAACTTTGCAGATGAAGATGAAAAATACTGGAGGAGATTCACTGTAAAGAAGTCGTTTCCAAAGAACTGGAAGAGAACGTTCAAGAAGGCAGACTTAGCAGTTGAATATATCTATCTTTATGAAGCTATAGATAAATGTCTATTATGTAGGACTGGTGCTCATGATACTGTGACTATTCTTATGTGGGATTTAATGATAGCTTTTGTGAAAGAAGTTAAGATAGATATTGGAGAATTGATTCTGAGGAATATTAGCGTTGATGTGATGAAAGATGGAAAGAACAAAGGTTTTGGCTTGTTCTTGAATTATATCCTAAAGGAGGTAGGATTTTCATTGTTTAATGGGCATGTAGGAAAACCCATTATTTCTCACAGAATAATAGGAAGAGCCAATTTCAAAAGAGGAGCTGTGGATGCTCCTATGGCTCCTGAATCTAAGAGGAGAAAGAAGAAAGCAGAGAGGAAGGTTCTTACTATTATTAGAGAACCAAAAGAACCAGAAAAGAAGAAGAAAAAAAGTGTAAGAAGGAAACTCTTAGTGGATGAAGCCACTGATTCAGAATATGAAGTTGATAGAGAGAAAAGGCAGAAGAAACTTCATTCTGAGAAATCCACAGAAGTTGAAGCTGACAAGTCTACAGCCGTAGACTTGCCAATTGTGCAGTCTGAAGTACAAACTAATGAGAAATAGTTTGTAGATGCAACTGAACAATTTTCTAAACAAATTGAAACTCCTGAACCTGAGACTGAACAACTCCCTGTTGTTCCAGTTGGGAGGGTTGAAGAATTTGAAGAGGAGAGGCAAAAGTTTGAGGAATGGAATCTAGTAAGAGAAGAACTTGAGAAGTTAGCAGCTGATGAGAGGAAGTTATTCCAGTGGATAGTTGAATGGACTAACTGCAGTGATGTCAATGAACTGTTAAAGCCTAATTACCTTGATGATTTTATTGCTGGAAAGAGAAGGAAAGATAAAGGAAAAGATAAGCAGATTATCACTGAAGAACCTGCAAGAAAGAAAAGCACCAAGTCTGCAGCCGCAGCTTTAAAAGTTGTTCTTATGACTGAAGAAGATCCAGAGGCACAATATGATGTTGATTATGATGTGGAAAGCACAGATAGTGATGAAGATATGCCACAAAAGATTGGAGAAGGAAGTAAACAAATTACTGAAGCTAAAGGGTTAAATATCTTGGCTAAGGAAGCTATTTTAATGGAGTCTGATGGAGCTAGTGCTGCAGATCCAGTGAATGTTGATGAAGTTAATCCTGCTGAAGAGGATTCTGAAAAGGAAAAGGAGAAAAAAAGGATGATTCTCCTTGCAAAGATCCAAAAGATAAGCCAGATAATAATGATGATGATGGCAATGATGATGCCCCAATGGGTGGTGCACAAGTTCAAACCCTAATTCAAGTTGATGTTCAAGAAAAGACTGTGGAAGTTGTTGATCAAGCAACTGAAAATGTCCAAGCTGATGAAAGAATTGTGGATGAGCTATCAAATGAGATTGATAAAGATGTATCTCAACCCATCACAAGCATATTTCATCAATCTCCACCTGCCTTGTACACATTAGAAGAAATTTACAGGCATGGAACTCCACCTCTACAGAGTTTTTCAGCTCTAGAAAGAGAGAATGAGGTAAATATGGAAGATTATATCACTGAATTCTCTACAGAGGCTGTTGCAACCCCTAGCAAGAGAAAGGCATCTACTGAAGACTCTACAGCTGTAGAGTTGGTGCCTTCGAAAGCTCAGAAGTTTGTGAAAGGAAAGGAATTAGTCATAAGGGAAGGTGACTCTGAGGAAGAAGACAGTAATACAAATCCTCAGATGACACATAAAGAAGTTGTTACACATCTGAAGAATTTAGAGGAATCATTTAAGAGCATTGAAGCTGCAATTTTGAAGCAAGTCAAGCTAGTTCCTGATGCTATAATCTCTCAAAATGTAAGAAAAGGTATGGAAGATCTAGTAAAGAAATTTGAGGAGAGAAGCTCAGAGGAGAAGAAGGTCCTTGAGAAAAATTTTAAAGTTGTTATTGACAGCTTAATGGATCAAAATACTGAAATCAGAAAAAAAAGTAGTCAGAAATCAAGAGAAATCACTGATCTACAGTCAGATATCAAGCAGATAAAGAATGACTCTTTTGTTCTAAAGGTAGAAGTGAAAGCAATGAAGAAAGAAATGACAATGATGATTACTAGAAATGACTATCTAAAGTTGGATTTAATGAACAAGCTTAAGGATGGACCTCAGGTTACCAAGATGATGATGATGATCAGGATGGACCTCAGGCCAACCCTCAGCAAGCTCCAGCCTCGGAGAATGTTGAGTCTCAGACTCAACAAGAGGTACGTACTGTCGGTGATGATGGTTCTGCACCTGAGACAGTTACTGAGTCCAACACTGTAGGGGGAAACAATGTCCCTGATATTGGCCAACCCTCAGGAAATGACTCAGTATCCCTTGTTCTTGCTCGTTCCTGTTCTTTGCCTATCATTGTCGAGACTAACGTTTCAGGAACAGGCGAGGGAACGTCAGCAGCTCCCAGTGCTCCCCATCAGCAGGAGGCGGTGGCTAGATGATCACTCATTGGCTGATATCAATGGTGATATCAATGAGGGGGTCAGGACTAGGTTGTCCTTTGGTGAGAGCGCTATGTTTTGTTGTTTCCTGAGTGATCAGGAACCTAAGAGCATAGAAGAAGCTCTTACTGATCCCAACTGGATCCTAGCCATGCTGGATGAGCTCAATCAGTTTGAGCGGAATCAGGTTTGGGAGTTAGTTGAGAGGCCTAGGCGTCAACATGTTATTGGCACCAAGTGGGTCTTTAAGAACAAGAGGGATGAGAAGAATGTTGTGGTCAGGATTAAGGTCAGATTGGTAGCAAAGGGTTACTCTCAGGCCGAAGGAATCGACTATGATGAGACCTTCGCTCCAGTCGCAAGGTTGGAAGCAATCAGGTTATTTCTGGAATATGCAACATTCAAGAAATTCGAAGTGTATCAGATGGATGTAAAGAGTGCTTTTCTGAATGGTGTACTAAACGAGGAGGTCTATGTGGAACAACCTCCAGGTTTCGAAGTTGGAGATAAGGTATATCACCTGAAGAAAGCTCTTTATGGCCTGAAGCAAGCTCTGAGAGCTTGGTATGATACATTATCCCAATTCCTGATAGACCACGGGTTCGTGAAAGAAACAGTGGACAGGACCCTCTTCCGGATATCCGAAGGGGAGGACATTCTCTTGGTTCAGATTTATGTGGATGACATAATATTTGGATCTCCTAATCTGAAGCTTTGTGAGAAATTCTCCAAGCTGATGACTGGGAAATTTGAGATGTCAATGATGGGAGAAATGAATTTCTTTCTGGGTCTCCAAGTCCGGCAAACTGACTCTGGAATCTTCATAAATCAGTCCAAATATGCGAGGGATTTGATTCAGAAATTTGGAGTTCAGTCCAGCAAAGTCTCACGTATTCCCCTGAACACAAATGAGAAGCTGGACCCTGACAAAGAAGGAGTCTTAGTAAATCAGACTGAATATAGGGCACTGATAGGATCCTTATTGTATCTGACTGCTAGTCGTCCTGACATCACTTATGCAGTTGGAGTTTGTGCAAGGTATCAGTCTGATCCAAAGAAGAGTCATCTAGAGAGTGCCAAAAATATACTGAAATACCTAAGAGGTACAGTAAAACTAGGACTTTGGATCCCTCTGATGACAACCTAGAACTGACTGGCTATTCAGATGCAGATTATGGAGGCTGTAGGCTTGATAGGAAATCAACTATAAGCACATGTCAGTTTCTAGGGAATAAGCTGATCTCTTGGTTTTCTAAGAAGCAAACCAGTGTTGCAACGTCTACTACTGAGGCTGAGTATATGGCGGCAGGCAGTTGTTGTTCTCAGATCCTTTGGCTGAAACAGCAACTGAGAGACTACCAAGTTGAGGCCACTGAAGTCCCAATTTATTGTGACAATAATAGTGCAATTGCCATATCCCAAAACCCAGTCTTACACACAAGGTGTAAGCATGTAGACATCAGGCATCACTTTATCAGAGATCATGTTCAGAAGAAGGACATCAGGATGGAGAGAGTCCCTACTGATAAGCAGAGAGCTGACATCCTGACTAAGGCTTTGCCCGAAACCAGGTTTTTTGAGTTATCAGTAGAGTTAGGACTCCTTGACCCAGGCTTAGGAGATTCAATCTGAATCTCTGATCAGATTGCACAAGGTCAAGGGGAATAACTAATATGGACTCAGGATGAAGGAATCTTAGAGAGAATATGAATGGTTGTAAGGGGAACATTCAGTATGAAAAGGATGATCAGCATAGACTAACTAAGATTTAGGACACTGAATTCAGGGCTTGTCACCCTGATAGGTCACATGTGGTATCAGTCAGAATACAAATCTGACTGACTGGTATGTTTCCTGATTTTCTTTCAGTCATCAGATCTTGCGTGCATCATCCTTGATACTGTTTGTTGTATTGTCAAATCAATTTAATTTGTCTTTTGATCCCAGCCATGCATTTAATATTCGGTTATTATTTAATACAATTTATTTGAATTAAATACGGACATGCTCTGACGCGCATTTAATGCACAGTGGGCGGGAATAGTTTTCGATAAAGTTTTGACCCATTACTTTTGAAAATCCGAAGAGTCTCCATGCATCTTGCGCTTTAATCTTAACCTTTGAATCTCATAAGTCACTATTTTCTGAGCCATCCGATTAAAACTGAATTTTAGTATAAATAAGGGAAGTTTGTACTATTGCAACCTTTATGCACCTAAATCTTTTCTTGATATATTTCTCTCTGTGAACCGATCTTCTTCATTCTTCACATTACTTCCATGGCTTCTCCTTCGGTGGATTCATTTTTTGGGAACCTATTTCACCTGAGAAATGAAATACACTGGGAACCATTTGGAGATTTTACCTCCAATCATCCTGACATATTACCTGTAAAGGAGGTTTTCGAAAATGCAGGTCTTCTGCGTTTTATCACTTCCAGACCCCAGAGACTTCATCTCAGACTTGTTGCTGCTTTCTATATCAAAATGGCGCAGAACAAGGACTCCCAGGAGTGGGAAACATGCATTCCCCTAACTTCTTGTGTGAAGGGGAAAGATGGTGAGGAAGAGATGACCAGGAGGTGGGTCACTCTCAACATCAGGCAGAAGATTAGAGAGGTTCTTAATCTTCCTCATTCTGGACGAAGCCCTGTTGATTATGGGTTTGGGACTGAGAAGGATTATCTTCAGTCCCTCTGCGATGGAGATGTGGTCCTGAAGTCTGGTCTGAACGAGTCAGTTCTGAGAATAGAGAATCGTCACTTCTTCAATCTGGCAAGTCAGGGAGTGATGGGGATTGCTGGAGGACTAAAACAGATCTCGCGGCCAAAACTGTATACGATGATGGCAATCTCTGACGCCTCAGTGTATAACTTTAACTGGGAGGATTACTTCCTCCAATTGCTGGTAGCTGAGACCAACAAAATCAAATACTCGCCGGAGGGTCAGGCGACATTTGAGGCCAAAATGCACTTTGGCACCAAGATTTCTCTAATCTTGGAGACCCTGGATCTCGGTGATGTGGATCAGGCCCAATCACTCGAGATTCCAGCGAAGATTGATCTATTCAGAGCCTATTCCGGTGATGCTGGCACCAAGAAACGTCCAAGGACTCAGAAGAAGAAGGCTCAGGCGAGCATGACTGGAAGAGTCAAGGCTCAGGCGAGCAAATCTTCTGGTTTCCTTATTACGAAGCCAGCGGAGGACAAGCCCAAGCCCTCAGGACCCAAGCAACAGAAAATGAAATTCTTATATCCGGGGTCAGGAGAGCGAGAGAAAAAGCTTGTGGAAGAGAAGACTGCTGAAGAAATGATTCAGCACGCACATCCGGAGAGGGAATCAGCTCAAGCTGCACTTGAAATCGCTCCTATCTCTGCCATTCCGGATGTTGCACCCACTGATCCTAACTCACTGATTCTTGACATTGCTTCAACTTATCAGGGTATGGAGGCCCCCTTGGGTGAGGATCAGGGGGAACCTATTCAGGAGGAAGGAGTTCAGAAGGAGGTGTCTGAAGGGGTTCAGGCTGAAGCTCCGTGGCCATTCCCTGCGCCTGACGAGAACACATTGTTAGACTTTGAGATAGTGGTAAGGGGAACGGCTACTGAGATGGTGGAGAGGAGGTTTCCTGACCTCTCAGATGCTCAGAAGGAAGCAGTTGTGCAGCTTCGCACCTTTGCTATGATCCGGAACGCCACCTGGCCTGAACTCAGTCAGCTCGAGGAGTCGAGAGGATGGGACAATGTTGCTGAATCAGAGGCTGCCCTCTTTGATCATTTTGACGTTAACTCTCTACATCACCTGATCAAGATGGTAGACTTTATCAGAACTGTCCGACGCATTTATCCTGAGCCCGAGCCTCAGAGAGTTGAGAAGGAGAAAGAAGTGGAGGAGGAAGCTGAGAAGGAAGTGATTGAGACTGCTGATGGTGCTCAGCAAGGTCGCACTGAAGGGGTCAGTACACCGGCCGATGAAGCAATTCTGGGACCCGGGATTATGGAGGCTTCAGAAGAGGGTCCACCAGGTCTGGTTCGAGTCAGAGGAAAATGGATCACCCCCGAGTCACTATATGTTCAGAACTCCTCACGAGCTCTTGCCAATCTTCACAGAAGGGTAATCCTCGTCGAGAGAAAAACTAGTCGGGTTGGTTCAAATTCTGAAGTGCTGAATAAGAAGATGACTAGGCTGGATCGTGACCTGAATGAGATGGGATCTGACATGAATGCTGCCATTGATCTTCTTGGAGAAGTCGGGACTCAACACTCAGTAGATCTCACTGCTATCTCTGAGCAAGCAAAATGGGCCATTCAAAGCTACAATCAAATGGTCTCTGATGCGCAAACTCAGCAGGAGAACAAGCTTGCCACTTTTCTTGATCAACAACTGCCTGAAAGAATTGATCAACTGGTTGATGAAAAGTTGGCCAAACTCAAGGCTGAACTGAAGAATGAGCTACTGAGTGAGATGTCTGCACAGGAGAAGGTGGAAATTGCATCTGCCCTGGACAACAGAATGGAGAATTTTGAAGGTCGACTGAAGACTGCACACAATTCAGCCATTGATAAGCTCAGTGTTGGCCGAAGAGGGATAGCAGGGCAGATTGGGCAGCTGCATGGCAAGCAGACTGAGATGGACAGTCAGTTCACGTTGTTGGCGGAGTCAGTAAATGAAGTTGTTAAGTGAATCAATGACGATGATGCCAAAAAGGGGGAAGAAGGGAAGAAGCAAATTGCTACTACTGGTAAAGCCAAGAAGAAAATCTTCCCCCCTGAACTGAAAGCGGCGGATAGAAAAAGGACAAGGTCCGTCGCTGCCAGTGAAGCCGCTGAAGGTTCAAAGCCAAAGAGGTTGAGGCCCTCTGAGGATCTCGCTCTGGAACCTTTGTATAAGGAGATGGAGGAACAGATGAATCCGGGGCTGACCACTCAGGAAAAGATGGTAATGACTGAGGAGGAGAAGATAGCGAAGATGAAGGAGATTTCACTGCTCAGTCAGATCCAACGGCTAAAAGAGTCCAATGAGTACCTGACTTCGCAGGTTCAGAAGAAGAAAATTGTGCCCTCTGGATCTCGAACAAAGACTCAGAGGAAGTTAGTGGTCACTCCAGATCAAGGCCCTCCTCCTCTTCAGTTCTTTGAGGATTTCATTCCGATAGAGATGTTGGAGGTATGGATTCCGATCCGGAATAGGTGGGCTAACCTATTCTATGTGGTGGGGTTATGGGTCGATCAATTTGAAGAAAAAGACGTCATACTCCATCACTGGATGGCACAGGAGCATCCAGATCTATGGGCTGAAATAATCAGACATGCTGACACAGAAGGTGTAGAGATTGCCCCTCCGGAATTCATTAAGTATCCTCCTCCACTCTTCAGGAACTCCAAGCAATTGGACCGGAAAGCGATATCAGAAGAAGTCGTCAGAGTAGGACGCACTGCCGGGGCCGTTGGTGATCGGAATAGGATGAAGCAGGTCCTGAACCGAGTCTTGGAGATGTATGAAATTCCTCTAGCTGCTTGGAATAAGGATGAAGAATAGATCAGGAAATAGTTGTTCAGGAATTTTAATAGCCTCAGGATAATTGTAACTCTTATATCAATCAATGAAGTTATTTATTTTTCCTGAGTACAACTTCTTGTTGACTCCTGAATTTACTTTTCTGAATCCTTATCAAGAATTGTACTAACCATTTCCTTATTTTCATCTTATAGACTAAGTACCTAGTTTGTCAGGTGGTACTGAGTTGTTCTCACTGACTAAGTCAGTTGATTGTATAGATGAATAGGAATTTTCTTAAGGGTTTTGGCATCATCAAAAAGGGGGAAATTGTTGGGACAATCTAAGTATTTTGATTAGATCCCAAAACCCCTGATGAATCTGCCTAAGTATAGTTGTTCAGGATCAAATAGTTCAGGATAGTTAGGTTAGGAATTCAGTACAGGAGGAACTTGCTGAAGACTGAAGAATATTGGAGTCGACCCAATTTACTGAAGTCTGAAGTGTAATCCATCCTGAAGGAGTCAGTCAATCTTGCTGTAGATTGCCTGGTCTGAAGCTGAAGATCGAAGCCTGTTAATCCGTCCTGAAGTCAATCCTGAAGTACCATTGACTGATGTTTCTACTGAGTACACTAAGCATACTCAGGACAGAACTTAGTTAGTTAAGAGTAAGTGTGATCTATCAGGCTATGCTGAATGCACTTAAGACCTGACTTAGGCCTTGGTTCCGTTTATCTGAACCATGTAAGTCCAAAGCAAAAAGGTTACACATACTGGGCTGAATAATCTATCAGACTGTGCTGAATGCACATAAGACCTGACTCGTGCATTAGTTCAGATCACGTGAACCATGTAAGTCCAAAGCAAAAAGGTTATTTATGCTATGGGACAAGAGACAAAGAGAATGCCAGTAAGACTCCAATAAAGACAAACATTCAGACTGAGTTATTAACAAAAGACTCAGAGTATTGAATGTACGAGGAAGGATAAATGTCTGAAAGTCAACTAGCCGTTAGAACGGAGAGCCAATGATCTTTCGACACGTATGTACGGAGTCTGTGCAGCATTTAATGCGGCATTTAATGCGTCTCAGAGTTGCAGGCGATGGGACAAACTTGCCAGAATAAGCATGGTGATTAGGTCAAACAGTATTTCTAGCCTGCAACCACCCTAAAATAGGAAAGATTTGATTTGATCTCCTCCAACGGATCTATTTTGAATCTTGCCTATAAATATGGAGAGTCTTGCACCCATTCAAGGCTAACGGGAAATTTCCAAGAGAAAACTCTCAAGAATCCAAGCTCTCAAAGCATACTATAAGCAACACTCTGCAATTAAATTTCCCTAGTGTTGTAGTAGGATTCACTCTGTATTTGCTTAGATCGATAGCTCTAATATTTAGTATTGTTTTGTATTGCTAGAGCTATCTAGTTGGAAACCAGAATACCAAACCACTCAGGGTGTGAGATTGGTTGGTTAGAAGGACTGGGACTTGTAAAATGCCCAGGGGTCAGTTCCTAAGAGAGGAAGTTGGCTATTCGTGTACCTTGGCGCGTAAAAACCAAGTACCTATCCTCAGGGTTTTGAGGATAGCTTCCTGTTAAATCAGGTCGTGGACGTAGGAGTTGGTTATCTCCGAACAACGTTAAAAAGTCCCCTGTGTGCTGATTTACTATTCTGTTCAGGATCATAACTGTCATCATAACAAACTGAACATTTTGCATTGCTTTTATCTTCAGGACTGAATCAATCATCCTGAATCTTAATACTGTGCACTCAGCCTTAACCATCAGTTTACTAAGCAAGTTCAGAGAAAATGTTTTAAGAAACTAAAACGAGTAGAAACTAAGCGCTCACTTTCCGCAAGCACATTAGCTCACTGAGATAGTAGTCCAACTGACCCGCTTTCTAGCAGTCAGTAGGTTTGTTATCTCTACTGAGCTTCCAAGCACTTTACTCACATTCAGTTTATCTGACTCGTTACTGAATTGTCCCTGCTGCCCCTGTGGACCTTCAGCATACTGAGTAATTCAGGAAATCCTGACTGAGAGTGTTAGAGCATTTTTCTGAGTCTTTCAGAAAAATCTGACATCAGTGTATTCCCCCCCATACACTGATTGTACTCGTTTCGGGACCAACATCCCCTGCAGCCAAGCCTTCTCTACTGGTAGATGAGCCAACTGATGTAGAGCAGGATGATGAATCTTTTAGCTCCAATGATGAGTTGACTTCTCAGTCTGCTGAAGAGGAGGATTCAGTAGAGGCATCTGAAGCTGAAACTGAAGTGGTCCACTACTGAAGTGATCTCTCCAGCAGACTCTCCTATCGAGGCTCAGCCTATCAGGTCAGCTCAACTCACTCCCTCATCTGATCCCACACACATTCCTTCACACTCCCATTCACCTCATGAATCCCCAATACCCCAAACCTCTACACACTCTACACCTCCAGCTGACTCATCATCCTCACAAATCCCAGCTGGCAATGAACCAGAGGACGTAGCTACCTCTGGTGAGCCATCAGCTGACCTCATACCCACTCACCCAGAACCCATTAACCTCGATAGCCCTAACTCCTCCACTGATCTAGCCCAACAAGCTACCCTCTCACACATTCGTCCTAAAGGACCCTTAGAACGTGGCATGATCATTACTGCCCTTGCCCATCTTTCCCTATACATCCCAGAGATAACCCACTTCCCAGCTTACCAATACATGTTGGCTGAAGGACTTGCATGGGCTCAAGCAAGAGAAGGCTCAGTTACCTTCTTCATCGCCTTGCTGGAAGAGATGGGTGAAGCCACCTTCACTACTTGGGAAGAGATTTTGATGGATGCCTTGGAGGTTAAGGCACCATCCCAGCTGACCTCTCCAGAGGGACTTCGCAAGGTCGCACGGGCTCTGCTACTCAAGGATGGAGTGGCTCTGGATTTCCCAGAGACAGTGGAGTCCAAATTCATCCCACCAGCAGAGAACTTCGCCATCTCTCAAGATGACCAGGTGACTCCCGATATACTGAATAATATGAAAGAATATTTTGATGATCATATCAGGGAAGTCAAGGCCAATCTGCTGGCTGCCAAGTCTGCTGCTCCTTCTCTGATTGAGAAGCATGTCCACCAAGTGTTGCTGGACCACAGGAACAAGCTGAGAGAAAGTCTTGGGGATGGTTTGTATGTCACAAGAAAGGAACTGTACTTCACACGGAAGTGTTTTGAACAGACTGCTCAAGCCTTCATTGATGATGCCAATGTCTCTCTCTCTGTTGAATCTGACAAGAAAAGATTGCTTACTGCCAACTTGGAGAAAGAAGTGGCAGAGTGCAAAGACGGTCAGGAGGACCTCAGGTCTACTATTCAGAAGATACCTTCCTCGCTTCCCTCTTCATCTGCCATTGATGATATCAAAAGGGGGGAAGAGAAGAACTCAGCTGACATTGTTGCTTTGCAAGCTGAGAGTGCTGCCTTAAAAGCTGAGATGGATGTACTGAGGCCTTAGTGGTGGACAACCATGTTGTTCTCTCTGCCAGAGTTCAGAATGTTGAAGAATACATCAAGGATAGGAATCTGGCAGAGCAGAGGACTCAAGAACTGAGAGATAAGAGGATGGCTGAGGTCATGCAGAAGCAAGAGGAGGTTGCTGAAGCTAGAGAGAAGCAGGAGCGAATCATGAACGCTGAGCTTGATGAGAAGCTTGCCAGAGAGCTGTAGATGGCAGAGAAAGAAACTCCGGAACAGAGGAATAAAAGATACGAGCGCGAAATGAATGATCAATTGGAAAGGCGCTATCAGAGGAGGTTGAAGAAAGAAGGAAGAGTGGTACCTCAGTCTAGGAGACCGAAGGGTGGAAGGTTTGTACCGGATCCGAATGATACTCTTATCGACGCTCCCATCAAAATGTTTTGCAAAGTCATGACAGAAGAGCAGATTGCCCTCTGGAGGACAATCAATGCAAGAACTTTCATTTAGTTCTATGTTCTTAGAGGAGAGGATCCCAGAGGAGAAAGGGAGAAGAACGCGGAGTTCAGAGATTGGCTGAAGAGAGAATACCCAGATTTTTCAAGACTCGTCTCTGAAATGATGATCAAATCGCATGCTCAGCCTGACTTGCCAGAGATAGAATACTTTCCTACTCCAGTTGATGACAGTGGAAAACCAGACTGGGTAGAAATTCGAAAAATCTGGATGAGAATGGTGACACGCTATCTCCCTACTCTTCCGGATACATTTGTTCCTGCCCTGAAGGCCATAGAGAAGAGGTTCCTTGATTGGATGCAAGTACCTAGTTCGGATAGAAAGACTCTGATGTAATAGTCCAGCTGAGTCAGCTGAGGTTAGGCATCTGATCTTCTTGTAACTCTTCTTTTACTTAATGAAGTTTTTAAATTCCAGACAACTTCTTGTTGTCAGCTGCCCTTTACTCTCGGTCTAAGGGATCTTATCTAAAGATCTTCTTTTCTGTCCTATTTGATCTTGACTTAATCTGTTTATCTTTTGAGATCAGCTGAGTTGGTTTTGATGTCATCAAAAAGGGGGAATTTGTTAGGATATTCTTGTTAGACGTTTTGATGATATGTTAAACCAATCAGCTTGTAATAGGACCAGCTGAACCTGTTAGTCAGCTGATGAATAGTTAGGATTAGATAGGTTATTAGTAAGGGGGAGATACCTTGCAACCTAGATGATCCAAAGCTTTCATAGAGAAGAAGACCAGTTAAGGCTTTGAAGACTTAGCCTATTCTAGAAGACAGAAGACTCAAGCAGCTGACACTGAAGTACCTGGAGTAGAACATCAGAGGAGACAGATCAGCTGATGTCAGAAGATCAGCTGAGCATGTCGAAGACAAGACAAGGATCAAGGACCTATATTCCAGACGAAGTCCAAGACATCAGCTGAGGTGCACATCAGCTGAGGTTCAAGTACCAGCAGACCGGTACACTAGCTAAGGAGACATATCAGCTGGAGTCTTGTGCTCCACCCAGATTCTACGGAATCACATTACGGTTGACTTGCGACAAAGAGAAAATTCCCAGAATAGAAGATCAATCAATCAAGGGGACAAACTTGATTGATTGGGGATCGCAAAGATTTCTGGGAATCATGAAGAAGATTCAATCAATCCCTATGATTGATTGATTGATTCCGAATTTATAGGATCTCAAATCTCGAGCCAATCCCAACAGTCAGTTATTTGAACCTATAAATAAGAGTGCCAGTGAAGAATTCAGACATCGATCTACATGCTTTTAAGCTTACCAAAACTCTGTCAAAATATTCACTCGTACTCAACACCATACCTTCATACTAATCCTTTGTAAGCTTTATAGAAGCTGTTAGAAGTCGACTACTATTAAGCATAGACGTCTATAAGAGAGTTTTACTCTCAAAGTTAGTGAGTGAGTGAGAGAGAAGTTAGTGGAGAGCCCCACAAGTCCAGTTGGATTGTGGAGAGTGGAGTAGGACCTTTTGTTCGAACCACTATAAATCTTTGTGTCTCGCGTTCATTTATTTTCTGTTCATATCTGTTCACATATCATTAAGAAAGGTTTTCATCAAAAACATTTCCGCACCCAAATCCAGTGCACTATTTTCAAAACCAGACGACCTCTAAGTTGTCCATTGTTTTTAAAATAAACTTGAAATTAGAAAAAGGTTTTGAAACAAATCAAGTCTATTCAACCCCCCCTTCTAGACTTGACTTAGTGTTTCTTTCCCTAAAACATGCCTTTGGGACCAACACTTACTGGACTCTCTCGGGATCCCAACCCAAGACCGTATCATCTGTAAGTTGAACCCCAAAGGGCGATTGTGAAGGCGGTGACCTTGGTGTGGGGGTGAGTGCCAGAGGAGCAGTGGACTGAGCAGATCCACCATGACCAGATCTTATCCCAACTCGCCCGGTTGGGTCGGATTCCTCATCTTGCATGGCAAACTTAGTCCTCTTGCGACCTTGGGGATCCTCGTCACCCACTCTTGATCCGTCACCCCTTTGGAGACCCCTTTTGTGTTGAGAACCTCGCCCGCCACCTTTGTTTGTCCGGGTAACCTGCGATGTCTTGGCAGGAGCTGAGGTTTTTGATGGAGTCTTGGCCGGCTCCTTCTGAGTCCCGGAGCAACCAACATTGCCCTTTTTTAGGCGAGCTCCGTCTTTTTGCTCACCTCTAGTGCGAGTGTTGATAGCAAAGCCAACCTGTTGGGGCGTGGTGGACCCATGGCATGCCGGTGAGCTAATATGTGATAGGCTTCGGGGATCTCGACCGTTGGGAATGCAACCCAATCACCACCTGCAAAAAAAATTGAAGAAATAAGTTTAACATCTAAGTGAACTACCTATCCAACTGGCGAGCTTCAGGAAGTTGTAAACCAGGGAGCTCAGGACCTTGAATAGTAAGATGATGCGGAAAGATATGAAGTCCAGCAAGTCTGAGACAATGATGTTGGCACAGGTGAGCGACTTCTCGATCCTCCTTGCTCCGCAAATAGAAAATAGCCCGCACCACATCAAACTCAATCGACAATTCAGGCTTACCATGGCTAGACTTGTGATGCTTCAAACCTGCAAAAAAAGGGAAATTAGATTAGTAAATCTAATTCAACCCACGCACACCGAAAGAGGCGACCTACTGCTAGCTTCTCCATATTCCTCAGGAGAAAAAATATGTCCACCCCGTCTAGAGTAGTTGGTAGAAGCTCGCCAATCACCTCCCATGAAGATGAACTGTTCCTTCCAGTCACGAATCTTGTTGGGAAGGATCCCTAAAAACTTCTCACCCGGGTGAGCTTTGAGATAATAATAGCCTTTGCCGTCCTTCGCTTGCCGGGTAACGGTGAACAGTTTGTTAATCTCTACCGTGGTCAGTCGGTTTTCATACCACTCCAATCCAAAGATTGCCAACGTCGCCAGTAAGCTGCTCCAAGCATTTGGAGTGAGCTGAGTAATGGCGAGGTTGTTGTCTAGTAGGAATTGGCCGATGATCTGGTGCAAGGGCAATGTAAGCCCGGCCTCAAGGGTATAGACGTTGATGGCAGTTAGCCCAGCCGGAGGCACATCAGCACGCTCTTTCTTCTGTGGAGCGTACAAAAAGATGTAGAGTGGAATCCGATACTTTTCATGGAGTTGGGAAAGTTGGTACTCATTAATAACGCTCTGGACCCCGCTCGCCTTGTAGCTGGACTTATCCTTCGCATCCCAGAAAGTTCACTCTGGAAGGGGAAAGCTCGCTAAATGCTCGGCGACGTACTCTTCCCAATCGAAGGCATACACCACATCGTCAAAGACCTGATGCTCTGGGAGTTGGGGGAATAGAAACCCAATATTTTGGAGCCAGTCAATTGTAACTTCCTCAAGGTCGCCCCTTTGTTCATCTACCTCGGCAACCTCGTCGACCTCCTCCTCATCCTCCTCGGCGACCTCTTCGTTACCGCTGGCGACCCTCTCTTCATTGGCGACCTCCTCACCTTCCTCCCAAACCTCACGATAAACGGAACTGGAGGCCTTCCCTTCGGGATCAGAACGAACCTTGCCATGAAGCTCGCCAGAGTCCGAGCGAGCTACCGAGGCCACCTCGGAACTAGAGCCAATCATGATTAGGGTAATTTGTGGAATGGGGGCACTATCAGTCATGGGCCATTTTTCAGGATTACGATTGGAAAGAGTTTTGCTTGATGACTGGGTCGACATGGTTAACGCGGGGTCCTAAATATTCTAAGTCTAAAGAAAATCTCAATCGCCGGAGTCTCAGAGTATAGGCAATCAGAAAATTCAAAAGTCACCGGAAATATACAAAATTTCCAGAAATTTAAAAGAAGCAAAGAAAAGAAAGAGAAGAAATCTGCAAAAGAAAGAGATGAGAGAAAAAGAAATGGTTTTCTACCTTGAAGAATCTCCAAATTTCGTTGGATGCAAAGGAAGTGGATCGCCGGAAATTGCTCTGGAAATTCAAAAGAAGTAAAAGTGAAAATGAACCTGATTTCTCATATATATAGACGAAGGTGGGAGCTTTAATTTTTCGAAAGATCGAGGACCTATGTGCAAAGATTTGAAAGTTTTGTCATGATGGGCTCGGGACCTGAGGCCTTAAAAGGCATGCACGATGCCTTGATTCTCGCACCACGTCGGCTCACCAACCGCCGCACTGAAGCTCACTCATAAGCTCGGCACCTAACCAAGAAGTAGCTCGCTAGCACTCGAACCCTCGTCCATAGACAAATCAGCTCGCCCATACATTAGAAATATCATGATGTGAGTGAGCTGGGGGCAAATGTTGATAAGCGAGCTACCCGAACATAATCGTGAGATTAATTAGCCAAGGCTAAGAAGGTCGCCGACATGCTTAAGAGCTACGTCATCATTCTTGACTAAAGTTAACATGGGGAAGCTCACCGAGAAGGGAAAGAAGCTCGCCCAAGATCCCTACAGCCAGGTCAGATGACAAACCAGACATAAGAGAGAGAAGCTCTCGCAGGCGAGCTATCCCTCTGTAGGATAGCTCGCCCATACTCAAGGAGACCAAGCCAGAGTGCATCTCTACATTACTCTTGGAACAACACAAGGCCTTGAAGTTCGCCCAGAAGCTCGCCTAGACTGGGGACATAGACATCGTGTATATAAGGAGCAAGTAGATATGTAGTAGGACGAAGCTTTGTAAAGGTAGCATAAGTAGTGGGCAAAGACAAGTGTTGAGGACACTTGTAAACACCTAAAGCCAAATAGGCTCACAAGGTGCCACCTCACACATGCAAACCTATAAATATGTCTCTCTTGTATCATTCTCTCTCTAAGTTTCATAATACATACATACTTTCTCACTCTAAGCTCTCTAATTTCTCTCTCTATATTCAAGCCTCAAGAACAAACATTAATCTTGATTATTGTTTGGTAGATTTTAGCACATAAACAGCCATTAATCTTCCATTAACAAAATCTATCAACAGTGTACAATAAATATCAATTGACTATTTTATTAGAGAATTAATTTGGTAAATCTTCAAAATTAAAATTGTAATATATATTTGATAGTTATTTAATTTATATATGTGTCATTATTTAATTAGGTAGCAAAATTTAATTGCTTACAAATGCACACTCGTGCTTTGTTCACGGTCATTTATGGACATGGAGTGAATGAAACTTGAATTTTTTAGGAGTGTCTATGTGCGTCGGCCCAAATAATTTTCTTAGGCAGATTTGGCTCAAGAGTTTACTTGTATAACATCAAATTGGGCTTTCATAAAAAAAATTCTTGAGCCCAATTGTCATTTTTTGAAACCTTTTTTTTATCTCATTCGATATTTAGCCCAACAAAATTAAACTGGCTGATTTCTTTAGCCGGCCCAACTTCTTTAGCCCATCCTCACCCATTTGTATATTTTCCTTCCAAGAGCACATGATGAGGATATGATGCCTGATTTGTAGGGAATTGCTAAAATTTTGATCAATTAAGGAGCAAATCAATTCATTTTTTTGTAGAGAATTTCTTTTAACTCTTCTGAAATCATAGAAGCAGCGATAGTTTGACTTCCGGAATCAATGGCGTGCGACGATCGATGGTGGAGCGAACGGATCCTGGACTGCAGCTTGAAGAATCGGCGATCGTGGTTCACTTGCACGAGTTTGAATGGCACAAAAATGGGAACTGGCCAGACTTATGGCGACAGAATTTCTGGCGGGATTTGGATTTTTTTTCAATCTCCGGTGAATGGCGACTCCGTTGCTCGTGAAGGCAGATTGGGCTGACGTGATTCTTGGCGGAGTCAATGGCTGCGCGACAGTTTCTGGCTGCTCAGATTCCCGGCGTTCTCGTTCGGTGACTGGGCTTGTGATTTTGGGCGAACAGGTGTTGGTGGCTCGCAATTTTGGGTGAGCAGAGCAAGGGCTACCGACGATTTGAGGCATATTTTTTGGGCAACATTCAGCATTTCCGGGTGCGGTGCTACGATTTTCAGACAAATAGGCAACGCTATAGCGGTTTTTGGCGATCAACGCGATGGTCGTGGCTTTTCTCCAGCAAGATTTGGGTGCGTGGGTAGACCGACGAGAATTTTCCGCGACGGCGGTTGCGCAGTTTCTGACCGTAGGTGATACCAGTGACCGGTGACAGCGACATCTCCCAACAATGATAGTTGTTTTTGCTATGGCTATGTGAGGGCACGGATAATTTTGGGAAATTTCTGGCCAAGGAGTAAAGCAGCAGTGAAGAGGCAGTTTTCTTCAGATCCGGCCAGCGGCAAGGCGATGACTTGGTTCGGAGCATTTGGTGTGATGGGCACGCAATTTGTGGTTGCTGATCGGCGACGGTTTCCTGGGGTGCTGTGGCGGTTTGAGGAAGCAGACATGGTGGTGGAGCCCGATCGAAGCGGTGGGGGCGCGAAGTGCAGCGGCGGACGAGCGGCTGAATGACGACTCTATTCAACCGGACGTGGCTGGACGCGAGCGGCTCATGGCGACATCAGCGGCAGAGCAGGGCAGTTTTTTTTTGGATCGTGCGGCATGATTGGCGGCGAAGATTTTCCAGCGAGGAAAGCGGCTTGACCGACGGCTTGATCTTCCAGACAATGATGCAAGGAAATGAGGCGGCGCGTCGGAATTCTGGGCGGGCAGTTCCGGGGGCTGTGAGGAGTGGGTACAACCGGCAAAAGCTTGGGCGCGATTTCAACTGTAGTTGACTTTGATGGCATATAGCAGCTGTGTGTTGTGGAGAAGAAAGTGTTGGGCTCCACTGTAAAATGATTTGGGGTTTAATATAAATTAATTGATGGACTTTGAAGATTTGAGCCTTCTCAATTAATTCATAAATTGGACCTTTTAATTAGACCATAATTTGGACCCTTTCAATTAGATCATGGAATGGAATTTGGACCTCTTCAAGCGGACCAAGAATTGAACATTGGCTTTTTTTTTTAAAACTTAATTTAAATTGAGCCACCAAATCACTTTGGTTGACTTAATTGAATTGGTCCAAGAAAATTTAATATTTTTAGACTTTAATAAACATGAAAGTCTAGCCCATCAAAATTTTCAAATATGATTCCCCCCCCCCCCCCCACATTATTTCACTTGCCAATTTTAAGTCCCATCTTTTTATCTGGCAGCTTTATGCTTCATCTCAACATGGTTATTTCAAGACTGCTAAGCTGTCATTTTGAGTTTGTCACTTGAACATCCTCAACAGTTATCATCAATCGCCACTTGAACATCCTCAACATCGAGCTCAACCGCCACTTGATCATCTTCATCAACGAGCATCAAACAATTGATTATTCTCAACATCGAGCTCAGCCACCACTTGATCATCTTCATCAGCGAGCATCAAACAATTGATCATCCTCAACAGCGAGCTCAACCGCCACTTGATCATCTTCATCAGCGAGCATCAAATTGATCATTCTCAACATCGAGCTCAACCGCCACTTGATCATCTTCATCAGCGAGCAATTCAATGTTCTAAAAAATGGCCTAGTCGGCCGACGCCGACCCGATAAACCCAAAATCGGCAAGAAAAAATGTTCGGGTCTTTAGTCGGCGCCTAGACACCGACTAGTCGGGTCTAGGCGCCAAGTCGGCGACTTACACGTCCAGATGTCTTCTCCGGCGTCGATTGGTGAGCTTTTCCGGCGGTGCTGCTGCGGCGAACAGATGACCGGTGTTTGGACGGCATCGTCGAAGGCAGCGGGTGCGTCGCGTGTGGCAGGGCGGAGGCGAGGCTGCGACTTTGTCTGATGTAGCGCACAGGCGTGGGCGGCGCAGGCGTGGGAGGAGGGCGACTTTGTCTGATGTAGCGCACAGAAGTGGGCGGCGTAGGCGGCGTCAGCGGTTGAGATGGAGGAGGCAGCCGCAGAAAATTCGTGGTAATGACCGAGGAAGAGAACAAGAGTATAATAGATGGTACAATGTGGATATGTGGGTTTCTGAAATTTTAGGTTTAGATATAGGTCTATGGGATTTTGGCCCAACTTTCTCATTTATTTATTAGTGGACCTCTAGGTTATAATTTTATTAATTAAAAAAATATTAAAAAAATGTTTATTATTATTTTATACATAATGTATTATTAATTTATTAAATAATTAATTATATTTACCATTTAGGAGTTTCCGACTAGTCGCTAGACCCTAGTGGTCTGACCGACTAGCGACTAGCGACTTTTAGAACACTGGCGAGCATCACACAATTGATCATCCTCAATATCGAGCTCAACCACCACTTGATCATCTTCACAAGCAAGCATCAAACAATTGATCATCCTCAACATCGAGCTCAACCGCCACTCGATCATCTTCATCAGCGAGCATCAAACAATTGATCATCCTCAACATCGAGCTCAATTGCCACTTGATCATCTTCATCAGCGAGCATCAAACAATTGATCATCTTCATCAGCGAGCTCAACCGTCAATTGATCATCTTCATCAGGGAGCTCAATCGCCAATTGATCATCTTCATCAACGAGCTCAACCGCTAATTGATCATCTTTATCAGCGAGCTTAACCGCCACTTGATCATCTTCATCAACGAGCATCAAACAGTAGACGAGGGGACTTATCTCACATCGAAGAGTGGTCTTAACATCCAAAGCATCCAATGTGTGGATCTTAAAGGCGGTAAATCATGAAGATTCTAATTCAAGCAAAGTGGAGTCTCTACCAACATTAGGATGATGCATCACCATTGAGCAAAAGAGGGTGGACGACCCTTTAAAGTTTGTTGGTGAGATGCAACAAGCAGTAGTGCAAACCTACAATCTTGGATGTGGCTTTCGAGCAATCAAAGTACCAATGGAGCAATTGACATCACAACATAAAGTTTGGCAAGATGGCTATGAAGGGTGCATTGGAAGGTAGGTGAGCAGTGGGGATCAACTCAACAGAGAAGTCGCTTTGAAGCTTCAAAGTAGAGTGCCACACTTCGACCTTCACTGCTGACGATAAAGAAGAGAAGCACGAGGCCCAGACAGTAGCATGCAAGCAGCTTGACTATGATGTGATGGTCATTCCACAACTCTTTTGAGTGAAAACGAGCTTGAAGGACTTGATGCAAATCTGGTAGCTCAGGCAGAATGTGTGACTTCTTGGAGATTCCAGACTACAAGGTGGGATTTGGCTCGGACTTTGCATGATCCGCACTTCGAAGTAAGCAGTAAAGGAAAGAGCTTGCACTTAAGGGGCTTAGTCGTCAGGGGCATGAGCATTCAATAGCTTTGCAACAAAGTGACGGGCCTAAACATGCAGTAACTTTTACAACATGAGAGACAACATGATGGCTTCGAGCAAGAATGCGAATTACCAGAGAATAGATGTTGTTGGCAAAGGGCACGTGAGTGATGGTGCATGAAGTTGGCAACTGGGCAAGCATCGGACAGTTGACGGCAGTGAGAGAAGTAACTCGATGAACTAATATGAAGAAAAAGATGTTGTTTGTGAAGCTGGAGCAACAACAACGATCACTTCAGAGTGTCAAAGAGAAGACTTGAGCTGCAGTAGAGAGCATCTTTGTCATCAAGAAGATCCCAGTTTTGGAGTACGCCATAGAAGAAAGCTTGAAGAAATCCCAGTTGAAGCTAGAGGCTGCTTTGGAGAACATCAATCCTTTTGTATACCTTTTGTTGGATCTACTTTGTATAGCTTGATAGGATGCACTTGTACTTTGTTTTGCGTCATTGTAATCAACTATGTTGGTTCATCAACAAATGTGATTGTTCTTTCCCATTACTTTGCATGCCACCTTTGTTGTTTCAATATCTCATTAAGTATACAAACTCAACAAGATAAATGAATTATGACTGAACTTAGAGACTTCTAAGCTACCTACGTACCTCTATAAAGAGGATCAAGCCATAATGTAGTTCAAAAGAAATTTGATTTGGGGAGTGCATAAACAGTTTATACTCATGTGGGCTTGGAGTGACATACAGTTTAAACTCATGAGTCAAGGAGTTTTGATTTGAAGATAGTTTATACTCGTATCAGGGAGTCTTCAACTTGTAAACAATTTAGTCTCGTGTTAAGGAGATTTGATTTGCATTTGATTTATAGTTTATACTCGTATCAGGGAGTCTTCAACTTGATTTGCATTTGAAGATAGTTTATACTCATATCAGGGAGTAGTCCAAACAGTTTAGGCTCATGTCAAGAAACATTGACTTGGGCATTTGATAGACAGTTTATACTCGTATTGGGGAGTAGTCCAAATAGTTTAGGCTCGTGTTGAGGAGCATTGTCTTGGGCATTTTCAGATAGTCTCCTCAAGCTCTATCTTTCCTTGTTGAGCCAGCTGCATGATCTTTTCCTTGAAGATGAAGCAATCTTCAATTGGATGGCCAACCAACCGATGATACTTGCATTATTTTGGATCATCAGTTCATCTAACTTCTTCAGGTCGTTTCATCCGAGGCAACTCGATGAGCTCTGCATCGATCAAGTCATCAAATATCTCAGAGAAATCAGAGTCTAAGAAGGGATATTCTTTTTGTCGCATCTCTTTTAGAGTCAAGCCGCTTTGCCCCCTATCGCGAGGTAAATCTGTTATGTATTCCTTAGTTGAAGGCTTGCCATAAGACTTGTCGCGATGTTTTTGAAGTGGTGGTTCTCTGACTTCTTTTGCAGTCATGCTTGGCTCCATGTCATGAGCTCTTGTAGCCAGATCTTCTAAGGTCTTCGGTTGGATTCCTTGAAATATGTAGTGAAGGTTCCACTACATGCCCTGGATGCACATCTCGATCGCAGAGGCCTCTGACAGTCTGTCTTTGCAGTTGAGGTTGATATTCCTCCATCGGTTGATATAGTCGATGACATGCTCTTCCTTTTGCTGGAGCATGTTTGTTAGCTCGATCATGCTAACGATTCTCCTCATGCTGTAGAAGCGATTGAGGAATTCATATTCCATTTGGTTCCAACTGTCAATGGAGTTAGCCTCCAAGTTAGTGTACCAGTCGAATGCATTACCCTTGAGGGAGCGGACAAACTTCTTGACCAAGTGATCGCCATATGTCCCGGCATTATTGCAGGTCTCGATGAAGTGAGCAACGTGTTGCTTTGGGTTACCTTTACCATCGAATTGCTGGAACTTTGGAGGTTGGTAGCCAACTGGCATCCTCAAGCTGTTGATCCTTTCAGTGTAAGGCTTGGCATAAGTGTAGACTTGGAGTCGCCTTTGAACTTTCCCTTGACTGTCTCCAAGATGAGCTCTTTGAGTTGGTCGACTTGTATCCCGCCATCAGCTGATATTGGCAGCTCCCTAGCAGTTGGCTTAGTATTGACTGCTTGGTATTTTCTTGAAGTCTCCACTTCATCATGCTCTTCAACTTGCTTTTCATGAGCGTGACTTAACTCGATGTCGTCCACTTTGCTACTCAGCTTAGCAATAGTAGAGTCACATTCTTTGACGTAGCTGGTGAGGCTTTCAACAGCTTTGAGCAGGCTTGACAGTCTTTCTTCATTAGTTGAAATGTTCGCCATCATCACTGGAGCTGCTCCAGAAGTTGATGAGGAGTCTGACTGAGAGTGAGGAGTTGAGCTTGCTGAATCAACTTCATCTTCCTTTGCAGCACGAGGGGATATGTTCCCAACGGAAGAGTTGGTCTGCAAAGAGACTTCAAATTCCAACTTTTTAGATACACTTCGAGTGACCACATTGGCTTCGACTGCCTTGGATGGAGCAACTCTAACATAGATCTTGTGTGATGAAGACATGTTGAAGATGGTTGATATAGACTTGAAGCTTTGAAGTCTTGACGAGGAGAGATGAGAGGTAGAGAGAGGTCCCACCGGATGTGCCAAATTTGTGATAACAATTCCTGTGTAATAAAATATTTATTAATACTTGATATTGATATACAATGTAATTTCTTCAATTTTGGGTTCTCTCTCTAGCTATGATCCTCTGATTCTCCTTCAACTTTGACTTGGCTCTAGTCTAATTTTGACTTTCACTTGGGCTTGACTTGTAACGCTTAATCCAAGGACGTTGAAGTCTTATTTTCCTACTCAAACCCAAAAGCTGCTATTCAACTTCCACCAAAAATTGATCT
Organism: Prunella vulgaris; assembly: GCA_026898435.1. NCBI lineage: Eukaryota > Viridiplantae > Streptophyta > Magnoliopsida > Lamiales > Lamiaceae > Prunella > Prunella vulgaris. Next base: position 25,784 of record JAPKLY010000458.1, read on the forward strand.
GGGATCGAAATCTCCAAATAGCGAAGGAAAATATACTATAGATGAGATGTTTTCTTTACTTTTAAAGCAAATGGAGGAGATGAGAACGGACATTGATAAGAGGTTCGAGGATACGAACAGGAGATTGAGTGAAAAAATTGATGAAGGGTTGAAGGCCACCACTTCCCAAGTAAAGTCCCTGGAGTTTCAGTTGGGGCAAATTGCAAGTTTTCTGGGACCACAGATGAATAAAGGGAAATTCCCTTGTACTACTGAACAGAACCCGAGGGAGCACTGCCATGAAATTACACTTAGGAGTGGAACGAAGTATAAGGGACCCTCAATGCTAGTTGATGATCCTGGGCATGAGCATGTTAAGTTTGGGAATGATTTGTGTGAAGAAGGTGAAAAAGCTCCTGAAAAGAGTAAGGAGAAAGGGAAGAAAAAAGTTGATGAGGCACCAAAAGATGAGTTTGTCCCCAAGTGGAAGAAAGCGAATGATGCAAGGGAGAATAAGAAGAAGGCAGAGGTTGATGAGTGGGGAGTACTAAAATCTGTGGTATTGGTACCATACCCACAAAGATTCATGAAGAAGAAGCTTGATGAGAGGTTCGGGAAATTTCTGGAGGTATTCAAGAAACTCTACATCAACATCCCTTTCTACGAAGCACTCGAGCAAATACCTAGTTATGCAAAAAATTTTAAGGATTTACTAGCTAGGAGACGAAGAATAGATGAACCTGAGATGGTGAAGCTCACCAAGGAGTGTAGTGCCTTGCTACAAAAGAATTTGCCAACAAAGATGAAGGATCCAGGCATTTTCACTATCTCATGTTATATGGGTAATGGAGTGGTCAGGAATACATTGTGTGATTTAGGGGCAAGTATCAATTTGATGTCATTTTCCATTTTCAAGAGGCTCAATCAGGGAGATATGAAGTCCACTTCTACGACCCTGCAATTAGCTGATGGTTCTACTACTACTCCGTAGGGCTTTGTAGAAGATGTGCTAGTGAAGGCGGAGAAGTTTGTGTTCCCAGCTGATTTTAATGTCTTGGAGATGGAGGAAGACAAAGATGTTCCTCACATATTGGGTAGGCCATTCCTCTCAACAGCAAGATCGGTGATCGATGTGCACAATGGCAAGCTTACCCTGGAATTCAATGACGATGAGATTCACTTTTCTATCCATGACTCTATGAAGTACTCGATGGAGAATGAGACATGTCAAACACTTAACATCGTGGATACATGTGTAGCAAAAACATTTGAATCATCTTGTATCTCTATCTTTTCCCCTGATTATGTTATTCCTTCCTATATTAGTGATACTCATATGCTTGTTACTAATGAGTTTGAGACCTGCAGGCACTTGGAAGGGGAACTTGAGATGAATGAGGCCATGGATAATAAAGCCCCTAAAATAACAAAAAAGTACAAAGAGAAGATGAAAGAGAAAGAAGAGTTGAAGCGTCCTGACACATTTGAGCAAAGTACAAGTTTGGGGGGTCATTTGAGAAGAGAAAGAAGATTGAGTTATTTAAGGAAGATGGATTGAGGAAGATGAGCTCGAGTGAGATCATATGTGTGATAACAATTTTTGTGTAATAAAATATTTATTAACACTTGATATTGATATACAATGTAATTTCTTTAATTTAAGGTTCTCTCTCTAGCTATGATCCTCTAATTTTCTCCTTCAACTTTGGCTTAGTTCTGGTCTAATTTTGACTTTGACTTGGGCTTGACTTGTAACGCTTTATCCAAGGACGCTGAAGTCTTTTTTTGGATTGAACGTTGGTCTGTGTAAGATTTTGGTGAAGAATGCTTCAAATTTGGCAAAGAACGATCTTCAGATCTTCAAGTCTTGGTTTGGCTGGTAACACTTGATCGGAGGGATTTGGCCCCTTACTCCTAGATCGAAGTGCGTTTGCGGATGAACTTGATGAAGAATGCTTTGAAGACGGTGATGAACACTTATTGTCCTCAAGTTGATCTTCAAGGTAGAAATGTCTGATCAGAGGGATTCGCTCCTTGATTCTCGATCGAACAATGTTTTTGGTCGAATTTTACGAAGAACGCTTGAATATAATGAAGAACGGTTGACGATCTTCAAGGCATTCTTCAAGAAAAATGTCAAATTGGAGGGATGAAGGACATTTGTCTTGGATCGAATGTCGTTTCTTGAAGGATTTGACGAAGAATGGCTCGAACTTCGAAGAACTTCTTCAAATTTGGTGAAGAAGGCTTAAATCTTCGAAGAGCTGGACCGATGGATCTTCTTAGCTCACAGTTTTGCTCGTAGAGAGGATCGCTGCTACTCGTTCGTCTTTGATGTCTTCGTTGGGTGTGGACCCCCTCGAATGATCATGAAAGGCCCCTATTTATAGGGTGGAGAGGTGAAGACCTTCCTTTCTTACGCTGACATGTGGCACGATCTGGTTAGCTGATGTTGATTTGATTGGCGTCATTTACGAATCGACCAAATTTAGCTTGATTGATTTCCGCCGTCTTCTTTATTTATACGAAACATTTATGGTTTTGAATAAATAGGGCAAATCAATCATTTGTTGCCATTTACGAGTGCTGAGAGACTTGTAATTTAATAACGACTTGTATCGTGTACAATAAATATCAATTGACTATTTAATTAGAGAATTAATTTGGTAAATCCTCAAAATTAAAATAGTAATATATATTTGATATTTATTTAATTTATACACGTATCATTATTTAATTGGGTAGCAAAATTTAATTGCTTACAATATGGAAGAATAATTTTGAAGTGAGAGACAAGGTCTTATGGTGTAATGCCATAGTGAAGAGTTGTCATGGAGAATTGAGAGTTAAAGCAAGAAGACCTTTGATTGTGAAAGAGGTCCTAGATGGAAGAGACTTTTTAGTGGAAAACCAGGAGGGCGATGTTTACGTTACTTGTGAAGGCCTAGTGAAGCTTTTCACTCCGCCAGTTCCTAAGGAAGTTCCAAACATAAAATTAAAAAGGGAAGTTTGAGTGACTCAATCTCCGTCCGGCATAGGACGTTAAACTTAGCGATGAATGGGAGGCAACCTATTTTCTTTTGTTGCTTTTGTTTATTTCTGTTAGTTTTTCTTCTCTTTTGATTTGATAGTTGCTTAATCCATACTTCTCTTCGAGTGTGTGGTTTGCAGGTTTTGGATGGTGAAGTGCAAAAGAAAACAAGAGAAAATGAATTGTGCTAGTTTGAAGAGTAGTAATTTGGTGCAGGCTGAGGTACCACGAACTCAAAGTTAGAATTGATTAGAAATCTCTAAGTTTGGGGGAGTGATAGTTTTACTATTTTTATACCTACACTGCACAAACGCACATACTTTGTTCTTGTTGCTCTTATTGGATTTGTGTGCTCTCTTTGAGTTGTGGGAATATGTCTGTATAAGTGTTGAGTTGTTTTGCTTTTGAATAGTCTCATATGGACACCCCGAGCTCAAACTTAGAATTGCATAGCAAACTCTAAGTTTGGGGGGAGTGTATTTTTATGTGATTGGATTTCTTGAACACTGCACAGGCGCACCTCCCTCATTCATGTTTAGATCATTGAGTTTGTGAAATGTGTGAATACATAAGGATTGAATAGGGTGATATTGGATTGAGGAGTGAATATTTGTATTGTTGAGTGAAGTACATATGAATTTTTAGTTGTGTTTGAGTAGAGGGTGTAAGTTATTGATGCTTTGATGCTAGGAGTTGAGATGAGATAATCTTGAGTAAATAAAACTTATCACAATCACATTGCCTGTGAGATTTGAGCTAATTCCTGTTCATTTTAAACAGATGAAGTTTTCTTGATTGTGTGGTCCTCTTAGTATGTTGTCGCTCTAGAACTTGCCTTGAGTCTGATTTGAGATTACACAAAGTAAGAACGTTGCAAAAATGAGATGACACCATCCTTGAATTGCATTAGTCACTTAGCCATATTGTCCCTACCTAAGTTCATTGATTCCCTAGTCAGCCCTTTGAGCCTTAATCCTATTTTCTTGGCATCCTGTTTAAGATCTTTATCCTGCGTAGCCTTGTCACCCATGGGATAGTAGAGCTTGATTTTGTTGATTGGAAAGTACTGTGAATCGTGTTGAAAAGATAAGAAAAAGGGAATAGTTGGTGAAAATCGAAAAAGAAAGAAAAATGGTTGGACCTTGCCTCAAAATGCAAGATGATGTTGAGAAAAGAATGAAAAAAAAGGTAGGAAAAGAAAAAAAATGAAGTGAATGTGGTTAGAGCTGTTAATAGGGCCGGGCCAACCACATTTTTTTTGGCCGGGCCAGCCCGGCCCAGTTGACGTCAAGCCATGATTTTTTGGGCCCATCCTGGCCCAGGCGGGCTGCCGGGCCATCGGGCTAATTTTGCCCGCTCTTTTATATATATAATAATTAAAATAATATTTTTAATTCCTAAAAAAAACTGAATTCAAATTCATACCATCTACTAAATTACAATCAATAAGCATCTCCTCAGGAACAAGAAACACAAAAATCGTAAATTAATCATCAGCAATACTACTATTATTTGCTAATCCCAGTTTAAATTCATATAATTTTGTACTCAAATCTCACATAAGTTCTTATCTTTAATTAATCATTTTCACTTTGAAAGGCAAACAAATGCTAAATTTGGGGATACAAATCAACAACTCAATTTATTAACAAAAACACAGGAATAAATGATTGATTAAGTGCCTCTATTTAATATATTATCATTTATCATAACAGACAGTAATACTTTCCAACAACACCTGGCTTCAAATTTTCACTTTCATAAATATCAGAGGGTAGCTACAAGATGGCAACGACTCATTCGACGGGACGGCGGTGGCGCCGGGGTTGACATTGGGCAAGGCCTTGCACCGGCACTGTTGACCATCGGGAATCCGATTGTACACCGCTGGAACGTGGCGGCCAATAGCACCGTGCGTTGCAGTCGCGTGTATAGCTCCGATCAAGGCGCCGTCGTGGGAGACGGAAGGCAGCAGGTGGGGCGGCGCTCAAGTTTAGGGCAACAATGACTTGTGGTGTTGGTTTTGTGTGTATTGTCGGTGTTGTGTGTGTATACTTCAAATAAGTAATTGAATTGAATAGGGGTTTCAAATTTAAAAAAAAATCACTTTCAACCAAGGATGAAAATATCCCGATATTTCCCTGATATATCCATGATATATCCATTTTTTGTAGACACCGATATCGATATTGGGTAAAAATGATATTTCCATAATATTCATTAAAAAATAAAAAATATCGGTAAATATTGGCATGTAATATCGATATCGCTTATTTTTTCCACAAATTAAACCAAATATCGTTAGATATCAAGTAAATATCGAAAGATATCGAGGAAATATCGAAAGATATCGAGGAAATATCAAAAGATATCGAGAAAATATCGATAAATTTTGGGAAAAACTCCAAAAAAATAGTGTATGTATATAAATTTGTCACAACTGTAAAAAATTTTAAATTCTTTTGTTAAATTTATGTATTAAATGTTTGCTCTTAGATTTTTTATAATTTTTAAATTTACCGATATCGATATATCCATCGATATTTCCATAAATTTAAGACCTCAATATTTCCATCGATACTGATATTTTCAACCTTGCTTTCAACCGGGCCAGCCATGGGCCACCGGCCCGGCCCGAGCCCGAATGGCCCGACGGGCCTACTGGGTCGGGCCAAATAGGCTCGGTTCTTTGCGGGCCAGTATTCTTTGGGCCCATCCTGTCCTTTAAGCCGGGTTTTTCGGGCCGAGCCCGTTTTGACAGCTCTAAATGTGGTGAGTGGGGAATATGTTTAATGCAATATCAAATCAAAAAACATTCCTACCCTAAACAAAGAGTCAACATTACAACCAAATGAAAAGCTCTCATTGATTTGCAATTGACTTATTTTTAAAGTAGTGGAGAATATAGACAATAGGCAAGCTTATGGTAGTGCAGTTATTGAGAGTGATATTGAGTGATGAAATTAAACCAATACACTTGAGTGATGAGTAATACAGTACCGAGAGGATTGTGATGAGTTGAATTGACTTGATGTGTTGTTAATTCTTAATAACTAGAGTTGAAGTGGATATGATGAGCATGCTTGATTGAACACTTATGAGCTTGTGTTGTGTGGAACTTGATGATATGATGATCACTAATTAATTACAATATTCCCCTAAGCTTGATCGATTCATTGCTCAAGACGAGCAATACTCTAGTTTGGGAGAGTGATTAGGGTCATATTTGCATTAATTTGTGCTCATCTATTAACGAATTTTTAGAATTTTGAATGTATTTAGGGCCTTAAATATTATCTAATTCGTGGTTGATCCATTGTGCAAATAATGTCTCATTTATTTGACAGATATGATAATTTTTATCATTAATTTAACATTAGCAAGTTTTTTTACTTTTTGATGGGAGAGACCACTTGCAATTTTCTCTTTTGAATTCAGAATCCACTGCACTGAAATGACCACACTTTCGTATTGGCCTCTGCTGCTCTTGATCAATTCGCGAAGACCCAAACGCACCGTGTCGCACACAACCCACTGCCACAAATCCAATGTCCACAGCCCGGAAATAGGACGCTTCCATTTTTTAGAAACTGCCATCGTTCATGTTGATGGGCGAGCCACTTGAGGTGAATCAGAGAATCAGGAGGTCGCCTCTGCCATTCTGGAGCTCGCCCCGAGCTCACCCCATATCCTCGTGAAGACCTCGTCGAGGTTCATCATCGCACAACACTTGTAGGCCACGCAAGGCGTTAGAGCTCGCCCCAGAGCTCGCCCAAACCACCTAAGCCCGCCTCTGAGCTCGCCCATGAGCTCGCCTGTTAGTCAATAGAACCCCGATGGCGCGCTCTTTTTCCCTCCGTCCGGTTTATCCACAAGGGTGGTTTACGGCGAGGTTTTTAACGAGGTCCATCTAGTCTAAGGCATAGTAGTAGGACGAGGCGTGATAGGGGAAGCAGTGTGAGAGATCAAGACGAGGGTAAGGAACCCTCGTCAACACCGGAAGCCACATAGGCTCGTAAGGTGCCGTCTCACACTCACACACCTATAAATAAGACCTCTCTTGTGCCTATTAAGGACAATTCTCATAATTCACACAATCAATACAATCCTCATTACAATATTTCTCTCTCTAAACTCTCTATTCTCCCTCCCCGAGAACATAAAATCATAAGATTATTGTTTGGTATAATTAATCCGTTATAAAGAGCCACATAAACGAACATGATTAAGAAATTCTATCAACAATCTGGCGCTAGAAGGAGGGGCGTGAGTCTGAAAAATTAAAAATTTCAAGAACAAAAGTTAGGGTTTGTTTGAAGGTTTGAAGATTTGAAGGTGTTCTTGATAAAACTCAAGAACACTTGAAGATACACATACATCTTCATCCGTTGAACGAAGAACCCAGATTTCCGGATAAAAACCCGAATTTTTGGATTCCACAAAATCTGCCCGGGATAAGTTTTCAAACGCGCGCGTGTACACGAATAAACCAAATTTCGGATAATTCATCACACGCAAGGCTAGATGAAAACTTGCACAGCTCCACCTAAGCTGGACGACCATCAAACCGGCGACCTCCACCACTCCGGCGACCTCCCTCCACCTCGGCAACCTTCAGCAAGTTACCCCCTCCAAAATCCAAAAATGGCTAACACGCGAGCCGCCAAAGGACAGGCCTCCGCAGCTGCGGGAAGGTCCAAGGGGGGTGATCAAACCCAGGCCGAGGTGGAGACCTCACGCCAGGTGGTGGAGACATCACAACCACCTCCCAGAAGAGCACCGCAGCTCCGCGACCTCCGCGAGTTGCGGTGACCCAGGAAGACTTGGTCCCCGCCCTGAGGGACCTGACCAGCAATCCTGACGAGCTCCAACGCACCATCGCGACCTTACAGAGGTTGCAACAGCGACAGCAGGACGAGCTCGCCCTGGTACCCAGGCGAGTTCCAGCTGCCGAAGCCCGGGAGCAGACCAGGCCCACTCAGGGCACCCAGACCAGAGGGGACTACAGCGTACTCCCCACAGAGCAGGAGGTCAGCTCGGCACAAGCTCGCCAGCACAGGGAGAGGACCGGCAAGGCCAAGATGGTGGAGGAGGATTCCGCTCCTTGCACCGGAAGGGAGTCGGCTTACACCGGGGCATCTGGCACCCACCAATCACAAAGGAGGGAAGTCCTCCAAGGTCGCCTGGGCCTGAGATACGGGGAAAACGAGCGGACGGCGGCCCCAGCTGCGTCTCATTGGGGACTCCGACCAGCAGCTACGCAGATCAGCCCACGAAAGGCTGAGGAGGCCCGCCACTGACCAGCTAGGCCCCCACGGTGGACGCCAATTCCAGCCCGCCACTGAGAGGTCACCCCAGAGTGAGGCACCTCGGGGACGTGCGTCCGCGAGATGCACAACCTTTGAGCAGCCTTCACCGGAGGTGACCCGAGATGACGAGCTGGCCTCACTGAAAAGGGCCGTTGAAATGCTACAAGCACAAGTAGCAGCCAAGTCTGGCGGACCTGACGCCACGACCCTCCCCACATCCCCATTGGCACCTGCCATCCTCCGCGCACCGGTCTAGAAGAAAATCTAATTCCCGGTGATGTCGGCGTACGAAGGCGAATCTGACCCGAAAGTCCACCTGGCCAAGTACGCGGACTTCATGATTTCGGTTGGCGCCACCGATTCCACCCAGTGTCGGAACTTCCCGCTGACCCTAGGGGATCGAGCTCACCGCTGGTTCTCTTCACTCGCCCCGGGGTCAATCTGCTCATTTGGCCAACTCTCACGGGAGTTCCTGGCCCACTTCTCTGGATTCGGATCCTACCTTACCCAGAAGCACCGACTCGCCAACATCCATCAAGGCGAGAGCGAGACCGACCAGCAGTATCTGGAAAGGTTCGACAAAATCCTGCTGGAAGGTGAGCCGGTGAGTGAGGACACCAAGGTCGTCGCAGTGATGGCCGGGCTCAAAAGAGGCACCGACCTCTTGAAGGAGATGCACCTCGCATGTCCCAACACTTACATCGAATTCCGTCACAAGGCGGGGGTGTTCGTGGCTATGCAGGAGGCACTACTGAAAGAAGTTGGTGCCCACGAAGAGAGGAAACCCTACGGGAAGAAGTCCGGGGGCACCTACAAAGCTCCCCGGAACTTAAAAGCCTTCGGCGAGGGAGATGAGCTCAAAGAAAAGCTCAACCAGGTCCTCACTGTCTCCGTTGACCACGTCTTCACTGCCGTCAAAGGCAAGGCCATGCTGGAAGAGCCAAGGCGAATCCATCAGGACCGCACGAAGCTCAACCCCAACAAATTCTGTGCCTACCATCAGGCTATCGGCCACTTCACCAGCGAGTGCCGAGACCTCCTCAAGCAACTCTAGAAATTTTACGAGGAGGGGAAATTGGCCGAGTTCGTGAAGAAGGCCCCAGCTAAGAGGCCAAGGTTCGAAAGGAGGGCTACCTCCGATGATGAAGAGGAGGAAGCAGACCAACCTGGTCCCCACAACAGACGGAGGGCACCTCCCCAGCCTCAGCAAAACTTGGAGCCCACCCGAGAACTCCTAATTCTCGAGGAGGAAATCGGAGCTGCCGGAGGTCTCCAGGATGGGGGATCCTCCATATCCAGGAGAAAGAGGAAGGCCGAAATCTGGGCCATAAACCTAGTCCAGGAAGGCAGCTCCGGCCCCAGGTCCATCTCACAGCTTACTGACGAGCTGACATTTTCCTCAGCGGACCTGGAGGGGGTACTGATGCCCCACAACGACTCGTTGGTGATAACCGCTAACATCATGAACATCCGAGTTCACAGGCTACTTGTGGACACCGGTGCATTCACCAACATTCTCTTCAAATCCACCTTGGATGCCTTAGGAGATTTTGAGTCATATCTGGAGCCTAGCAATGCTAGGACAGTGGGGTTCGGAGAGGCTGTAACCGTCCCCCTAGGTAGTGTTAGGTTGAGCGTCCAACTTGTATCGGTTGAGGACCCCGAAAGGAGACTGACTAGGCTCATATATTTTCTTGTTGTCGACCAGCAGTCCTCCTACAACGGGTTCCTTGGCCACCCATTTATTAATGAATTCAAAGTGGCGTGTTGGACCTACTACTACTGTTTGAAATTTCCAACCCCAAAAGGTGCCAGAACTATAAAAAGTGACCAGAAAAAGACCCGGGAGTGTTTACTCCAAATGAAAGATGGTCAGGTCAAAAAAGCGGTGACACAAGTCCAAGTCCTCGAGGAGGACGTACAGATTCCCGTAGATGAGCCAAACATCTTAGACGTCATCTCAGTCGAAATTGAGATGATGGAGGTAGGCGATTTGTCAGAAATCAATCAAGGCACTGGACCTGTGCAAGACACACAACCGACATCAATGGAGGACTTAGAAGAAACCCAAGTGTTGAGACCTGCGCAGGGATCAACACCTGCGCAGGAGCAGCAACCTGCTCCCATGGAGGTGGTTGATGATGCCCAAGATGGGGGACCTGCGGGGGGTCAAGAACCAACACCTATGGACGTTGACCCAACTCCCCAAGTCACCGCAACATCCAAAGCTGATAAACCACAGGGGGTGCTCACAGCCGATGAGCCCACCCAAGTTGAAAGCCAACCCGATGACCTTGAACCCCGCATAGGCCACGAGCCTGCGCAGATGTCACAAGAGGAGTGGGATGAATTCATCAGCGACCCGAGATGGAAAAGTCAAAAGAGAAAGGTCACCCCCATGGAAGAGTTGACGGCACTCCCGGTGGACCCGGATAAGGGACTTAGAACTTTTCATCGGTTCTGAGTTACCTGAACCGTACTGGTCGAGGATGGAGCTGTTCTTAATGACCAACCTGGACGTGTTTGCCTGGTCCCACAAAGACATGACGGGGATCCCGTTGGAACATGCTTGCCACAGACTTAACATAGATCTGACGAGGAGGCCCGTACGCCAAAAGCGGAGGAAGTATGGACCAGACAAGTACGCAGCTCTAACGGTTGAGGTGGAGAAGTTGTTAGACAACAAGCTCATCAAGGAAGCTTTGTGTCCGCAGTGGGTCGCGAACCCCGTCCTGATGAAGAAACACAATGGGACGTGGAGACTCTGCATTGACTTTACGGACCTGAACAAAGCATGCCCGAAGGACAACTTCCCACTACCTCACATTGACCAGCTGGTGGACAGCACCGCAGGCCATGAGATGATGACATTCATGGATGCTTTTGCGGGCTATCACCAGATAGCTCTACACCCAGATGACCAGGAACACACGGCGTTCTACACCAACAAGAACATGTATTGCTGGGAAAGGATGCCGTTCGGACTCATCAACGCCAGAGCTACCTACCAAAGATTGGTGAACAAAATGTTTGACCAACACATTGGCGAATCCATGGAGGTGTACGTAGATGACATAGTTGTCAAGAGTCTGAGAAAGGAGGACCACCTGGACCACCTAAAACAGACCTTCGACATACTGCGCCACTATAACATGAAGTTGAATCCCAAGAAGACCAGCTTCGGCGTACACTCCGAAAAGTTCCTGGGGCATCTAGTTAGCCAACGTGGAATTGAGGTCAACCTAACACAGGTTCAATGCATAATCGAGATGGGTATACCCGATTCCGTCCAAAAAATTCAAAGGCTGACTGGGTGCATGGCAGCCCTGAACAGATTCATCTCCAGGTCCGGCGATCGAAATCATCCATTTTTCGAGGCGATTAAGGCAAACACACGGAGGTACAAAGAGGCGGCCAAAGCCAACAAGCTCCATCTCAAAAATCACTTCGTGTGGACAAGTGAATGCCAACAGGCCTTCGAAGATATCAAAACATACCTGGCAGATACACAGGTCCTGTCAAAGCCGATACCTGGAGAAAAGCTATACCTTTACCTGGCTGCGTCGGAGGTGGCCATCAGCTCCGTCCTGGTCCGAGAAGAGGCGAAAACACACCTACCAGTGTACTACGTAAGCCAAGTACTACACGAAGTTGAGTTGCGGTACACCCCAACAGAGAAGCTGGCTTATGCACTGGTGATGAGTGTTAGAAAATTGAGGCCTTACTTCTTTGACCACCCAGTAGAGGTGTTGACAACGTTCCCACTGCGCCAAATACTACAGCGCCCAGACACCGCCGGACGCCTGCTGAAATGGTCACTAGAGATTAGCCAATACGGTATAACCTACGCACCCCGAACAGCGATCAAGGGACAAGCACTAGCCGACTTCATCGTCGAGCTAACTTTCCCACAAGATCCGACGAGGGGACGTATAGCTCCGTGGCATCTCTACGTGGACAGATCATCAACCAGCATAGCAGCAGGCGCCGGCGTAGTCCTGATAAGCCCGGACAGACAAGTCTTCACCTCCGCAATTCGGTTTGACTTTCGAGCAACCAACAACTAGGCGGAATATGAAGCACTAATAGCGGGACTTAGGCTATCATTAGCTGTGGGGGCAACCAATCTTCAAGTTTTCGGAGATTCCCAGCTAATAATATCCCAAGTCCGGGGGGAATATGAGGCAAAAGACCAGCAGATGATGACCTACCAGAAGATAGCCGCACACTTGATCTCGATGTTTACACAAGTTTACATCAATCAGATACCGCGGCTAGAAAACACACAAGCAGATGCTCTAGCTCGGCTAGCTACTAGCAACGGCGAAGCCAAATTCACGGAGGTTGTAATCATCACACTGAAAAACCCCTCGACGTCCGATTACAAGATAAATCGAACCTCGAGCGGGGGGCAGAAAGATAATGAAGATGGTGAAGATTGGTGACCCCAATCCAAAAATATTTGACAGACGGAACAACCCCCGTGGACACCTGGGAAGCCAGCCGGCTAGCAAAGCAAGCTGCCAGATATACACTGCTGAATGGCCAACTCTACAAACGTGGATTCTCTCTACCCCTACTCAAATGCCTAACTAGGAAGCAGGGGTCCGAAGTGTTAGAAGAAATTCACGAAGGGATTTGTGGGAGTCACGCTGGGGGGCAAGCATTGGCATACAAGATGATCAGACAGGGCTACTACTGGCCCACTCTTCGCAAAGATGCCATCAGCTTCGCTCGAAGGTGCCGAAAGTGCCAACTTTTCACACCTAACATCCACTCCCCAGCCAACCAGCTGAAGTAGATGTTTAGCTCATGGCCTTTCGCGAAATGGGAAATCGACTTGATCGGCCCATTTCCACCTGGTAGAGGCGGTGTAAAGGTTGTTGTTGTAGCAGTAGACTACTACACTAAGTGGGCTGAGGCCGAAGCTCTCACAACTATAACCCAAGAAAGGATGATCGGCTTCATTTGGAAAAACCTGGTCTACAGATTTGGGCTCCCGCAGTCGGTCATCACTGATAATGGAAGGCAGTTCGACGGACAGAAGTTGAGGGACTTTTGCAGCTAATGGTATCATCCCCATTCGAACGGCCAGGTCGAGGCGGTGAACAAGATTCTGAAACACATATTGAAGCTCCGCCTCGAGGAAAAGAAAGGGAGCTGGGCAGACGAACTCCCGGAGGTCCTATGGTCTTATAGAACTTCCTATAGGGCCAGCACCGGGGAGACCCCGTTTGCCCTAGCCTTCGGGACTGAAGCCGTAGTCCCGGTTGAAGTCCAGAACAAGACTTAGAAGGTGGTGGGATATGATGAGGAAAAGAATGATGAAGCCTTGGCAGTAGAAAAGGATCTGATCGAAGAGACCAGAGCTTCGTCAGAAATGAAGAACGCCACCTACAAGCGTAGAGCGGAAAAATATTATAACTCTCAGGTCCGAGACCGAAAATTCAAGGTCGGAGACCTGGTGTTATAAAAGAAATTGATGGCCCCACCAGGTGTATTCGGTTCAAACTGGGAAGGACCATTCCGGGTCACCGCAGCCTGGTCAAACGGTACCTATGATCTAGAAGACGCAGAAGGCAAAGCTTCGTCATACACTTGGAGCTCGACACATCTAAAAAAGTTCTACCAATAGACTAGAATCCTGTAATAGACTAGTCGAAGGTTTGCATCAGAAATGTCGATGGCAACCCATGTAAGTTACGTTGCTATAAAAAGTCAGAAAATTTGCAAAGTCAGATAAATTCATAAAAATTCCCAGGTGTTTGGACCTGTGCAACCCTCCAACCAGGAGGGCTGCACCAGGTCGCCCACTGCTCCAGAGAGCTCGCCAAACCCAGCTCGCCCACATGGTCAAAAATCCGCAATGCGCAAGGACCAAGGTCCCAAGCGTGGTAATTAAATAGCTCGAAGGCAAAGGCCAAAGTGCCCAAGGTCGCGAAGGTACCCTCCTTAAAGGGTTGCTAAGCACCTACTGCCATAAGTTAGAAAAATTCGCGAAAAAGATGAAAAAACGTCTAAGGCAAGGTTCATGAAACCCAATGGCCCAACGTGAATCAATCGAAGTGCAGTTCGCCGCCCTAAGTGGTCTAAGAAGAACGATTCGCGGCCCTAAGTGTCTGATCACAATTAGACCGGCGAGCCTGCGGCAGTGGTGTTGGCACAAGTGTTCGATCTCGCGATCCTTCTTCTCTCGCAAACAACACACCGTCCTCACGAACTCGAAGCCAATCGAAACCTCCGGTTTCCCACGGCTCAACTTGTGGCGCTTCAAACCTGCAAAAAGATAGATTAGATCAGTAATCTAATCCTACGCACACACACTAAGGTACGCCACCTACAGCTCGCCTCCCCGTAGGTCTCGGGGGTAGGAATACGCCCTCCGCGGCCATTAGAAGCTCGCCAATCCCCCCCGATAAAGAAGAACAGCTCCTTCCAATCCTGAATTTTGTTGGGGAGGTTGCCTAAAAATTTGCCCCCCGGTCGAGCTTTGAAAGAGTAATATCCCTTCCCCTCCCTCACTTGTCTGATCACAATAAAGAGCTCGTTGATCTCCGCCGTACTCAGCCGATTTTCATAGCCCTCGAGGCCGAAGACGGTCAGAGCTGCCAGCAAATTGCTCCATGCGTTCGAAGTGAGTTGTGTAATGGAGAGGTCCGTGTCCGCCAAGAACTGCCCAATAATGGGGTGAAGGGGGAGGGTGAGCCCGACCTTCAGAGTGTGATAGTTCATGGCTGTGAGTCCGGCAGGGGGGAGGTCGGCTCGCTCTTTCTCCTCAGCGGGATACATAAAAATGTCTAGCGGGATGCGGAACCGCCTCTGAATATCCGGGAGGGCGAACTCGCTCATGATGCTTTCCATCCCGTTGGCCTTGAGGTCGGATTTGCCAGCTGCCCTTCGAATCGGAGCTCGCCGGGGTATGGGGAAGCTCGCCCCATGGGTTCTCACATACTCGCTCCAGTCAAACTCGTTCACGACCTCGGCGGAGACTTGATGTTCCGGGAGCTTGGGAAAGGGAAAGTCGATGAAACGGAGGTATTCATAAGTGACCTCCGTCCCCATATCCTCGCCGACCTCGCGGGCCAGCTCACCAGCAATGTCGCCAGCCCCAACCTCGGCGACCTCCTCCCGGGTCTCAGTCTCGGCGGCCTCCTCCTCAACGGAGGTCGTGGCTCCTCCGTGAGCTCGCTCTGAGTAATCCCAGAGTTCGCGGAGGTGGGATTCCTCACCGGAGCTAGTAGCCTGCTCGCTGGAGTCAGAATGAACTGACCCCAAGAGCTCGCTACTGTCTGGGAAGGTTTCAGAGCTCGCCCCAGAGCTCGAGGAGAGGACCACAGGTGCTGCTCGGGGGTTTGGAAGGTCATCGGTCATTTGTTCTTTGCCCAAATCACGATTCGGAGGGGTACGACTTGAAGAGTTCTCAGACATAATGTAGGCGTCCGAAAACAAGAAACAAGAAAGAAGAAAGAAGGGAAATCTGGATTTCTACCTTGGGAGATGTTCGGAGACGCGTCTGAAGCAGAGGGACGATCGCCAGAAATGCGCTCTGAGAAGTGAAGAAGCAAAGTGAGGAATTTTTTTGTTTTCACCTATTTATACACGATGGGCACGAGCACGAAATTCCCGGAAGATTAGGGACCTTTTTGCAAAGAATTTGAAAAGTTATTATTATGGGCGCGGGAAACGACACTCAGGGAGACGTGTGCGACGTCTCGAATTCCACCCACGTCAGCTCGAGGGACCGTCTAACAAGAGCTCGCCCGAGAGTCATATGCCAGCTCGCCCACACATGCCATGAGCCATGGTGAAGGCGAGCTGGGGGGTAATTGTTGATGGGCGAGCCACTAGAGGTGAATCAGAGAATCAGGAGGTCGCCTCTGCCATTCTGGAGCTCGCCCCGAGCTCACCCCATATCCTCGTGAAGACCTCGCCGAGGTTCATCATCGCACAACACTCGTAGGTCACGCAAGGCGTTAGAGCTCGCCCAAACCACCTAAGCCCGCCTGTTAGTCAATAGGACCCCGATGACGCGCTCTTTTTCCCTCCGTCCGGTTTATCCACAAGGGTGGTTTACGACGAGGTTTTTAACGAGGCCCATCTAGTCTAAGGCATAGTAGTAGGACGAGGCGTGATAGGGGAAGCAGTGTGAGAGATCAAGACGAGGGTAAGGAACCCTCGTCAACACCGGAAGCCACATAGGCTCGTAAGGTGTCGTCTCACACTCACACACCTATAAATAAGACCTCTCTTGTAACTTTAAGGACGATTCTCATAATTCACACAATCAATACAATCCTCATTACAATATTTCTCTCTCTAAACTCTCTATTCTCCCTCCCCGAGAACATAAAATCATAAGATTATTGTTTGGTATAATTAATCCGTTATAAAGAGCCACATAAACGAACACGATTAAGAAATTCTATCAACAGTTCAAATACCCAAACACCACTTAGCTGTAACCGTCAACCCATTCACAACCACCGACACACCCAATTTCATCCGTTGGAACCAATACCTTCGTCTGGTAATTTGAGCCCAGTTTTCCATTCTTAATTATTTAGGCCCAATAACTGTAAGCCCAATGCTTATTTTACCTTGAACCCATTTGTTGAATGGGAGTATATATTGATTTTGGGGATGACGCATTGAGGGATATCATTCATTAGGTTAGACTAGGACAGTAGGTTAGATGAATTGAGGCGAAATTAGGAGTATAAAATTATGGATTGACAACAAATTTTATTTCTTTAACTTTTATTCATTAGGAGTAATCTTTATGTTGATTTGCATTTATTTTTCAGAATACTTGGAGATTAGTTTGAATTTCAATTTAGTTTTATGCGTGTTATTTCCTTTCAATATATTCTTAATAGTATTATGCTCATTCTTTTCATATTGATGTTAGTTTATTTAATGCGTATTGTTGCATTTATTCTTTAGCCATGAGTTAGGCACTTTGTGTTGGGTGAAAAAAATTATGAATCACTATAATTATTTTCTTTAATTTCTTTTGTTAAGGGATTCTAATTAGATGAACCATTTTAGTAGGTCACTGAGACACTTAGTGTTTTATTTTCTATTTATTAATATTTGAGTCATAATCACAATAATACGAGAGTTGAGGGAGAAGGATAAGTGTATTCAATTGATAGTAATGGATTATAGGTCTAAGGGTGAATATTCCTATGACATTGAGAGATGGTTAGGCACTGAGAACAAGACTACTAGGATGTTAAGATATGAATGAGAGTTCTATTTCAGCATGACAATAATGTCTGGCTTACTCATTAGATAACTTTTACAACTGCATTTTAGGGATTTACTATCATTGTTACATAATGGAATTCACCCGAAGCATCTCATCACTCATGCACGTTTTAGTTTAGGTTAAGTTTAATTGCAAAATAAATCACCACATTTTCGCGAATTGCAGTTTAATCTATACTTTTGAATTTTAGCAAAATAAATCATCACCTTTCATATTTTTTGCAATATAAACTTCAGACAACTTGTCCCTTACCCAAAAAATGATGTGGACAAATAAATGCACATTCATCATCCAAATAAACATCCACATCATTAAATATCTAAAAATAAGAATAAAATTATTAATATTATAAATAAATAAAAAATAATTTTAAAAAATTAGACATTTTATTAAATTTAAAAGTTTGAATGTATTTCAGAAATAAATTAAAATTAAAAAATAATAAATTAAACATTATATTGTCTAAAAAATAAATAAATATTTTATTATATTTAAATACATAAGTAAAAAAATATATATATATATATAAATAATATAAAAATAAAAATTAAATTAAATATTCAAATTACAATAAAAATATTCAAATTTATTTATAATAAATATAATTTAAATATTATATTTTTAAGGAAATATATACACATATATAATCTTAATTTTAAATATATTATTAGGATCATGAATTTTGTGTGAGCTTTTATAATTTTAAAAAAAATATATAATGTATATTTAAAAAATATAAATATTATGTATATGAATGTTTATTAAAAGATAAGAATTGTTTTAAGTAATTTATTTAATTTAGTTCAATATATTTTTATTTGTAGAGAGAATATATATAATTTTTGATATATTTTAATATTTTGTATTTGAATTCTTTAAAAAAACTTATATTTCAAAAAAGTTGTTTTTAAGTTAAAATAGATTAATATATTTTCATTTAAAAATTATAATGGATATGTATTTAGAATTTTTATAGTATTTATTTAATTAATTGCTTATTTTAAAAGTTATATATATTTCTTAAATACAAAAATTATAAATATTCCTTAAATTTGTAAAAGCTCATGAAAAATTCATGATTCTAAAAATATATTTAAAAATTAAGATTATATATGTTATATTTTCCTTAAAAATATAATATTTAAATTTAGAGTTATTGTACTTTGAATATTTAATTTTAATTTTTTTATTTTATTTTATTTTTATTGATTGTATTTAAATAAATAAAACATTTATTTATTTTTTAGACAATAAAATGTTTAATTTATTATTTCTAATTTTAACTGATTTTCTGAAATACATTCAAACTTTTAAATTTTAAAATAAAAGTGTAAGTTTTTAAAAATTATATGTTTTTTTTTAATTTTTTATATTTATAATATTAATAATTTTATTTATATTTTTAGATATTTAATGATGTGGATGCTTATTGGGATGATGAATGTGCCACGTCATCTTTTGGGTAAGGGGCAAAATGCTCGAAGTTAAAATTACAAAAAATATGAAATGTGATGATTTATTTTGCCAAATCAATACAAAAAATTAAGTAAATCAAATAAGAATCGATTATCTTATAATTGAGTATTATATTTATTAAAAAAATTAATTAAATAACAAAAATATTTAATATTTTCTCTTATATATTCAATTTTTATTTCATACCGCGAAATTCGCGGGTATACATACAAGTATTCTAATCTACATAAAAAATATATAATTAAAACTAATTCATATTTTTATATTAATTAATATGAATTAGATAAAAATATATACTACCTCCGTTCCGGAACTACTTTCATAGTAGTTTCGGGCATGCGAACCAAGGAAAAGTAAATATGTGAGTGTAAAGTTAAATAATAAAATAAGAAAAAGTGTATTTTTTTTACTTTTGTGAGAGAGAAAAATTTCCTTTTTTGGTGTGTGAAAGAAGAGTTGGGACGTACAAATAAGGAAAGTGTGAAAGTAGTTTTGGGACGGAGGGAGTATGAGATATGTATAAGAAAAAAAAATTATATATTTAATATGTAAAATAAAATGAGTAGGTATTGTGTGAAAATAGTAATGATAAATCTATCATGAAATTATCTTAATATATCAAATATCTGGTCAGATGTATCAAAATATTCATCAGGTGTATCAAAATATTTAACCAGTTGTATAAAAAATCTTATCAGGTGTATCAAAAATTGATCTCAACTTTTGATACTCCTGATAAGATTTTTGATACACCTGGTTAAATGTTTGATATTTTAAAATTTGTTAATGATAAACTTATTATGAATCATTTTTATACAATAATACTTTACCAAATAAAATTGATGTGATTAACATTAAATTATGTGTAGATGTGCAAATATAAAAAATGGATGATATTGAAAAAGTCTATCCTCCAATGGATATGTCCATCATAAAACAAATATTCCCTAACAAAAAGTTGTAAACAATTTTGAAAAAAAAAAAAAAATCCAGATAGCGGAAAATCCGAAAAAACAAACGGCCATTGACATTTCAAGATTCCATTGGATATGAAGCGAGGTACACTCTACAAGGCGCGAGGATCCTAACCAGCATAAAAAAGCCTAAATTGGTAGCTCTCCCTCTTTCGCTTAAAATTCAAATCGGACTGAAAATTAAGGCGGCCACTCGCCCCAAAATTCTTCTCCCTACCGATCAATTTCACGCACGCACCGATACAGATCTGCAGCCACTGCCGGCGGAGAATCGCCTCCTTACATGGTACGTAAATGCAATCGGCAATCGTAGATGTCTGCGTTTATTTTTTGTCGGTTGTGTGTGTTACTGCGCGTATAATTTAATCAGAGGTCGCGCCTCGATGTGGAACCTGTGTTGTAGCATTGTCGTATGCTTTTTGTGTTTAATTCTTCATCTTCTGGCGCTAGATTTCCGCAAATTTTTATTTAGAATTCTCGTTTTTTACTGGTAAGCGGGTTGCGAACAAGAGAAACTAGTCAACTAATTAATGTTCGGTCAAGTGTATTGAGTATTTTTTTTTTCTATGTTCTTACTATTATTCTTGTGTGTATGGCTATCTTTTCTGTAAGTGTCATATTTCTCAATGAGAAACAGATGATATACTATGAGATAATCTGCATCCTGTATCCTTGAATGATTAAATAGCTGATTTCATTTGCAGAAACCCTTCCATGACGTCCTGTAGACAACCGAAGAGAAAAAGAGTAGAGATTAGTAGAAAGCAAGATGAATGCATGAATGTTGGTGTAAGAAAATCTGCCTGTGGAATTGCTCAGGAACCTCAGAAAGCCACAGGTTAGGCAGCTGATTTGAAATGCTAATATTGTACTGGGTTACCTCAGGTTGTGCTTGGATGGAGGGATTTGGGTTATGGATTTTAAATGCACAACCTAAATCCACTCCACTTGTTTGGGTAAGATAATTCAAATGGATGAATTTTAAATACTTAGCTATGACTCAGCTCAAATTAGAAGAATTCATATACTTAGCAAAATCATGTCATTTGAAATCCGTTCATTTTTAAATCTGATGTATTTCACATTGACTCTATCCAAACATAAACTAACATAAGTTTATTTACATTGTATTCATCTGTCTCATATTTTGAAATGCAAAATCATTTTGATCTAGTCTTGTTTCTTTCTGGCAGTAGAAATCAGTTTGGTGTACGATAAGATCTACATGTATTATACCAATAATAGCATTCCTCAGGATATATTGGTTAAAGGATTTCATATGATAATGCTTCTATTGCAGAAAGTAAAAGAGTGACCCATTTGGAGCCTCCAATTCAACTGCAGATTCCATCTACAAAAATTAAACTGCAGCTTTTCCCATTCAATGAACAGACTCGGTTGATAATAGAAAAGGTATGGAAAATTGCCTCTATATCACACCTCTACTCTCCAAGAATAAAAATTTTACGAGAAATTTCCTGTTTTGCTGGTTTTGTTACAGGATGGTAAGAATCCATTTTTGGAGCTCACTCTAAGTGCTCGGAAAAAGATATCATCAGTGGTTAGGCACTTGAATGCTAAATGGGGTAGTTCTGCTGATGTGATGGGACAACTCATGCTTTTTCCCTACAATACAAAACCGGAACAATTAGCATCATGCAGGAAATGGACTTCAAATGACTGTACCATTACTGCAAGGGAGGTGTATGTGGATGTGGGCAGTCCTTCCATTTTCCGCCTCAGGTCTGATGCCTGTTACTCATGCTTCCTAGAGACTTTAACCAGGAGTTTTATAATCTATCTCGTCTTGCTTTCTAGGTATGGCTGGTTTTCGAATCCTCAGACAGAGCTGCTTGATGTTCATCCTAAATCTAGTCATGAGGCTCAAATAAATTTTGAGAGAAGTAAGAGAGGCTGGCCCAGGGTTATGGATATCCCAAATCATCAAGATGAACAAATACATGAATCTTGTGATACTGCCAAAACACAAATTGGTGTGAATGAAGCTTTGGATCCTGATGTCAATGAGCTGAAACCTTCCAATGTACGTATGGATCTTGTGGTAATTCTTGGGTCCATGTATTAAACAATTAATTTGTCCCGTGGGATATGACAATGTGTAATTTTAGAAAATTAAACGGTAGACCAAAAATTAGGTACATTTGTATTGGTTTTTACAAAAGTTGATGGTAGTGGGATAAGTAGGAATTAGGATATTTGAGAACAATAATGCTTCACTCAATTCTGTACATGCTGAACACAATCACTCCCACTACATAGACTTCGGTTAATGGTGACCTTTATTATATTTTTGTGTGGAGAGTGGTACACAATAAAGGAGTTCCTTAATTACTCCTCTTAAGTTGAATACATATAATCAGTAGGAAATATAAGGATTCTGGAATTTAGGTGCCTCTGCTGACATAGAAAATTAAGGAAATAAGGTCCTGATTAGCTTGCCAGCAATACTAAGAAACTTGTTTCTCAAAATTTTTATTGTACAGATTTCAGAACATGTGTTAATTACCGTCCCCACATGGAAGGTTGTCAAGTTTGTATAGTTTGAACAACTTCGTACTTCCAGCATTTATGTGTTTTTTAAACATTTGTGCTTTTCTTGTTAGGATGATGAATCGACAACTAAGGCTGATCCAGGACATTCAACTGTACCTTGGCATGATAATTTGACCAACTTGAGCATTGGTGCCGTTGGCCTCCTATCTGAAATATCATTGCAGGGAAAAATTAATGGATCCAACCCCAACTTTAGCATTAGTGATCTGTTTTCTGAAGCATCTTTGATGGGCAAGATGAACAATCCCATTAAATTGGAAAGTGAATCATCCTTGCAGCCTATCTTTTTGACAACCAGTGATATAAGCATTGGAGGGTTATTTTCTGAAGCATCTTTATTTTCTAATAAGATCAAGCTGGATAAAAAACCAAAGGGAGCATGCCAAGAACAAATCCAGTCTCCGTGGGATGATACTTTTACCATGCTAAGCATTGGAGGCTTGTTATCTGAGGCATCATTGCAGGCCAAGGCAGGTGGTGACCCTGGACCAAAAAAAAGTGAATCAAGCTTCGAGCCTATTGAATGTTTCTCCCATTCCTTTGGTTCTCTTATTTCGTCCCAAATGCCAAAACCACCACGCCATGAGCCAAGTTTCTCCATTTTGGATGCCGAAGAGACTTGCCAAGCTTTCCCAATTCAGAAGGTTCAACCAGGCAGAGACACCACAACTTCTAATGCACAAATTTGTTTTAGCGGATGCAGCAATCCGACAGACCCAAAAGGATCCCAGTTTCCAGAGGTTGCAAAGGTTTGTGTGGTATTCTTTTTTGTGATGCCTTAATTTTGCCATATACAATTAGTTTCATGTGCATGTAGGAATCAATGTGAAAAGGCAACTCAACGACCAACAAAGTCATTGAAAAATATGAAACTCTAGGTGGATGTTAGTATTTGGTTTTAAGTGGTTTTTAGAAACTGGTGTTTGAAATTTAGAAGATTTGAAATCCTGATGAATTGTAAGGTGTGTATCTGTTTTGGATTTTGAGTAGCACGAGATTTGATTTTATGTCGTGTAAGAGTAAATGATGTATTATTATATTATTATTAGGCATGATTGTGATGTTGCAATTATGATTCAAATATATTTAAGTATAAGGAGATATAATTGATTGTATTGCAAAGTGTAATAGTATGTTTATAGGTATCGAGGTAGTGGTTTTATAAACCTGGATTCTATAATCCCATAGAACTGGGTAAATTCCAAGCCTGGTTTTTAAAATCGAAAAGAAACATCACTAGAGAAGTGGTTATGGTTCTGGAACTATCAAATGAAAAGGTTCTGTAAGTTTCTGAATGTTAGTCAACTTATGCATCCTAGAGAACCGGAAGGCAGTGAAAATTTGTTATGAGCTGGGGTGTAGGTTATTAGTGCGAAGGTTAAGTCTCGTTTCATTTAGAGAGTTTCAGGTTGTGCTAGTATAAATCTAGAGTTTCAGGCTATTTATTTGTCGTTGGCATCTTTATGATGACTTCACATTTGTTTTTCTGCAGATGATTGTATCTCCTAAAGATTCTTCTTTTCAAGAATTGGGCACATTCTCGAGGAACCTTCTATGAGCATAGCCACATATGGTCACTCAGGCACCAACCAGGTTGGTACTCTCAATATCAATTGTATGTCCAACTAAAGTTACTGGTTTTAGTAAACGGCCTAATAATTATGTCTTTTTATGTTGTAGGATGAGTATTATGGACCCTTACATCTTCTTCTATGCACTGTGGAGACAATACTGACTCAAGTGAATAAGTGAAAAAAATATTATTTTCCTAAGCGACTCAAGTCGAGAGGAAAAAGCAGTTATAGAACTTGAAATTAGAGTAGGTGAAGCCACAGATAATGCTGGTGATTCGTAAACAAACTTTCCGTATTTGCATCTTGGTCAACACATTTGTGCAATAGCATCTTAGTTGCATCAAATAAAAGAAAACCACAAATTGGCTCCCATTCTTTGGGACTGAGCACTTTATTCTTTTAATTTTGACAATTGTTCATTATAAGTAGAAACTGGATCTAGATTCTTAATGGGATGTTCTCTCTACCCCCAATACAATATTAGATTCTAGCCATTGGAACAGCAAGCTTAACATCGTCTTTCGAAATGTTTTTGGCTTTGACTCTTCTGCTCTATCAGTTCTGTTGTTGGGGACATGTGATTTAAACAATGATTCAATTATATACTCCTGTTAACATTTTCTTCTGGTGTTTAGGACAAATTGTGCTGCTCGACACATTTCATAGATAATAGTTCAACTAAGGCTGTTCATCATCTTGGACTTGGTAATTTAAATCCTGCAGACCCTTAGTCTTATGTCGGTTCTTTTAGTCAATTTTAGTGGGTGTTCGGTTCAAACTCTTCAATAAGAATGATAATCATATGATTATTATGTTAATGTGTTGTTTTAATTTTGGAATAATTTGAGATTTAAAATAAATGTTGCCTGAAAAGTAGTGGAATAATTGAGGAAGAACGAATATTTTAAGTGATGGGGTAGTTAATACAAAAACAAAGGTAATAATTAGTTTATTTTGAGTGTGATTACCTTGTACGATGCTTGATAGAGATGAGTTTGATCATCTTTTTTCATTAACCACAATAATTACCTCAGTATTCATTTTTTATTGAAAAATTATGAACCAAACATCCCTTGGAATGGAGAATATTGAGAGCATTTTGGCTTTGAAGATGAGTGACATAGTAGTGCTTCATCACTTCACTTTGGAAAAAAGTTGAAACTGTTGTTTCATGCATCACCCATACAGTATACACTATAGTCTTGATTGGTATTAGTTTGGTTAAATGTATTTTGGGTCTCAAGTAAGAGATAAATTCGTATTTTCATAGCTTAGTAGCTGCAGAGATCAGGACAACTTAATTCTTATATGCAAGCTTCTCTATCTAAACTAATCAAAATTAGTTGTTTGAGGTTTGTGTGAGTTTGTTTAGGTAACACCTGACATGGGCTTGTCTCTCTCGACATATTCTCGTTGAGAAGTTATAAGCCATATTTGTCGCATGTACATCTCTTCTCAAAACTTGACTGAGTTGGAATAGTATAAAGCAGTGATTTCAAAATTTGTCAATTTTGCCTGTTCAATCGGTTGAACCTTGAACTGAGATTGGCCCGAAAAAACTTGGGGGGTGGGGGGGGGGGGGGGGTGTTTAACCTTTTCTTCTTTAAATTTCTACATATTTTTTCAAGATTAAACCATGGTCTATGCCTTATTTTTTATTTACTATTTCAATAGTTACAAAAGTCTAACAATTTCTAAAATTGTCGGAAGTAATGTCTATAACTTTTTCTCTCTGTTTTTTGTATTTATTAAATTTTAATATTTTATATTAAAATTGTATTGTCTATAATTTTATTGTGTTTATTTCAATAAAATTTATTTAGTTATAATTTAATTTTTTTTGTAAGTGCATATTTATTTTTTAATGTACCGTAAAAATAATAAAAACAAAAAGCATGAAACTTTTTCTCTTGGTTGGACCAGCCACATGTTCCTAATGTGATTTTTATAGGTAATTAATTATAATAGTTTTGTAATTTGTTTTAGTTGCCTGTCCAATTACAGAAATTTTGGTATAATTTTTAATTGAAGAACTTCAAACTAAAAAATGCACTAAAGTTTTGTTGGATCATTATTTGATTGCTGGGGTAAATATTATGATTAGTGAGTGCATATGTCCAGAACAGAAAATGAGGGAACCCAAAATGCGGAAATTGAGATAATGTGTGACCACATTAAATTTGGGATTAGTATTGTATGCACCAGTTACACGGTGAACTTAAGTTCATATTTTTAAAGTTATACAAAATACTATTGAAAAGTTACATATGTTATTACTGAAAAGTGTATCTTTTATAGTGTAACTTTTCAGTAATAATTTGTACAATTTTTCAGTAATAAATTGTGTAACTTTTTAAAAATAAATTTGAGTTGCACCGTGTAACTGGTGCACATGAGACTTACTCTTAAATTAGATAAAATAAGTGATGAATATGCTACTCCATTTGTACCATGACTACTTTCACACATGTTTTATTTGAATGTTCAACTCTATTTTTCTACACACAAAAAAAATATATTTTTATTCACAAAAGTCAATAAAATATATTTTTTATTTAATTATTTATAATTAATATTTTAGAATAAAATAATTAATATATTTTTAATTGTCATAGTGAAATTTGTTCACAAAAGTATAACTGAATACAGAAAGTTTTGTTAGTCTGATAAGTTTTCTTTGATAAATTTTCAACAGTAGCTTTCAAGATTTTCTATTTCCTAACTTTTTTTTGTTTGTTTGTTTTGATATTAGTAAGCACTACATCACATGAATAACTATCATATTGTATTGTGCACGAGAAAATACATTAGATTCCAAAAACGTAAATTGTCACCAAAATGAAATATGTAAAAGACAAAATAGAAGATTAAGATTTTGTACACAAGCCCAATTCATCTCATAGTGGAACACTTACCAAGCTTCAGGACCAAATACTACAACTTCTTACATAGGGAAATAGAAAATATTAATTAGGAAAAAAAAATCATCCCCTTGGCATCTTACAGATTTATATAACATCACAACCACCTGTTATATTAATTTTCTTCACTTTGCCTTTGTAATAAGTTTATTATGTATCATAATAGTTGTCAGAGAATTTGCTCTTGATCCACTTAAAGCTGCTTCTCAAGGACGATTTAACCTTACCTTCCATAGCATACATATTGTAGGCGGCCACCCTCTTTCGCCTCTTCACTTCGGGGTCGTCGTCGGGGCCGTTGAAACTGAACGTTTTAGCCCGATCTTCGAAGTCGAATCTTGCTTCAGCATATGATTTAGAGTAATAAGGGAATGATCTACTCTTTTCCATGGTACTGGAATATATATCATTCAAAATTGGCTATGGAAGAATTTTAGTAGAAAAGTTTGATGGGTTTTTGTATGGGGAATGTAGAATAACATATGGACCACATGCAAGACAAATGTGTAGGTTAGTGCGGGCTTGCATGGGCCATGATTGTGATTTTGATTTTTCTAAGATGAAAGATTTGTGCCAACATTCATGTATGCCATTAACTGCACGCACAAACCTCATTTATTAATTGCAATATATTATACATATATGCATATGAAGTAATATATAATTGAACACACCACACACATTCATGTTTACTGTGAAAATTAATGTTGTACATGCATGCTCGTATGTTTAGAATTTTAATTCAGACTTTTGAGACTCGTATCAAATATATCTTGGTGTGCTTTTGATATCCTTTTTAAAATATTTACACAACTCATATACTTTAGTCGGACTCGTTTGAGTTGATATTGTGTGAACCAGTTTAATTTATGGTGTGTTTGGTTTAAATGATAAAATTATCTATACGCGCAAAAATATGCATGTTTTCTGCGGATTGATAACTTTATCTTTTAAACCAAATATACCCAATTTACAATTAATACATTGTAGTAAAGTTGAGAGGTTTTACTTGTATTATTAGTAGTGTAAAGGGCCCTACACGTAAGTCTCCCAACAATTAATTAGTTCTTTTTAGCAAAATAATTAAGAGTCCGTTTAGTTGGGGTAATGAGGATAAAGAATGAGAATGAATGATGATTCATTCCCATTAATAGTGTTTGATATTATTTAGTAAACATGAATGACATCATAAAAATATGATAAACAAAAAAGTAATCACTAACATATATTTATTCACCCCTTAATATACTCATTATCATTCCCATCCTAAATTCATGCAAAACACCCCTTAACACTTTTTAACTAATACCTCTTAATAAAACAATTCTATGTATATATTTGTAGTACAAACAAAGAAAATTATCAATTCTCTTTAATTAAATAACTAATAGTCTTGAAACAAGTTTCACGGTGAAAGTTATTTATAAACACTATCAGCTTGCTATTTTCATTCCACCCACAAAAAAACTAGTTACTGCATTCAAATTATCATTAAATTTTTTTAATTTATTCTTACTTAATGTATCTTGTTAGTATTTTTCAAATTAATATTAGGTATTAGTAATTATCGTGAGAAACGAGTAGATATAGAGAATAATAAGAAAACAAAGTGAAAATTTAATATTTTAATTATATATATATGAAAAACATGTAAGCCTTTTTTTTTTTTTTTTAATGAAGTGGAGTATCAGAATGTGATTTTGTGCAATAAAGTGTCTTGGAGTATGCTCACAATTCCTATCAAATTAACGATTTACAAATTTTTACATACACCAATTGTATTGTGTATTTAATAGTTTTTGCTTTGATTAAATATTACTCCCTCCTCTATGATATAAATTGCTTTTTGTTTTTTAGCATAAGAATTAAAAAAAAGTGAATAAT
Organism: Prunella vulgaris; assembly: GCA_026898435.1. Lineage (NCBI taxonomy): Eukaryota > Viridiplantae > Streptophyta > Magnoliopsida > Lamiales > Lamiaceae > Prunella > Prunella vulgaris. Next base: position 54,777 of record JAPKLY010000458.1, read on the forward strand.
ATAAATAATGTGATAGAAAAAATAAAAAAGTAATAGAAGTAGTGTGAAAAATAATAAAAATAATAATAATAATAAGTGAATAGTAATTAAAAAAAATATACAGTGGGACGGACGAAAATAACAAAGCGAACAATTAGTAGTGGACATAGGAAACATTAGTTACTTTATTAAACATTATTGTGTATTTTAATTTAATACTACTAATGACTTATATTGAATGATATAATTGTGCACCATTTCATGCAGATAGTGTCAGCACATGATTTAACATACTAAGGTCTATCTTGAATGATCGATTAAAGGAACACTATGTTAAATTATGAAGTTGATTTTTGTTGAAAAATGAAATAGTGTATGGGGAAAGGCATGATGAGCATAGAGAAAGAATTGTTTAAGATAGAAATTGTGATAAGTTGGGTGGTTGTGCGTATTAAGTTAACAAATAGAAATAGTACTAGTGTGGCGGGCGCATTATGTCTATGTGATGGATTGTGGGCCCCAAAAAGGATAGTTTAGGAGATGTTTTGGTCCCAACGGCCTTTAATGTAGACAAAATAGTGGACTGCAAAACCCTCCACTTTAAAGCAGGCAAATGGGGTTGTTTTCCTCCCATAAATTTGTGGGCCACCCTTGCAATTATTTCATCACTTGTGATGGTTTTTCAGGTTTTTTTTTTCTTTTAAGAATACGATTGTTTATAGATAAATATGAAAGTTTAGAGTACAACAGATCAATATCCTAATCCCTTGACTACATCCAACAAGGAACAAAACTACTCCAAACCAATCGAGAGGATATGGAGAGTCTATCAAAGAGAAAGACGCTAACAAGTATTAATTTCTATGGCAAATAATACAACCCACACTTAGGTGATTTTTCACCATCTAAAAACAGCATCCATCTCTGATCGATCAGCACTTCAACAGGAAGTCCCATAGGATTCAAGATTATATGGCACACTACCAGATCTGAATCCTAAGCGCACCATCAAGGTAGAAACACCAAATAAAATACATAGAAGACACCACACAGGGTGTAGACAATCTCACAACTACTCAGAGTAGGAGAAGAAAATTATTATCTAAAACAGAAATAAAAGGCCAAAACGTAGAAATCTAACAACGACAACATAAATAAAAAACAAAAAACTAAGATTTAACGGGTCCTCCCACCAATCGACACCATAACTACGACACCGTTGGAAAGGATGAATCCGTTAAACCACTGAAACAAACAAGAGGAGTCAGACGAAAGCACTCAGCAGGCGGGGGCGGAGTGAGTGAAAGGTGTGGCCGGATCTATGCGTGCGTGAAAGGGTGTGGCAGAGAGGGAGGGCGGCGGCGACAACCGACGGTTGAAGTAGAGGAGGCAGCAGGGTGGAGGAGGAGGAGGCGGCTTAACCCTTTAGAGTTTTTTACTTTTTGATGGTTTTTCAGGTTTACTTGCACTAAATTTACAATATCTTTTACAACTTGTAATTTAATTTTAATTTTGAATCATGGTAAATAAATTTTCAGCTTTTTTTAATTCGAACCAATTGATATATTTGTTTCTGCTAAAAAATGACATGTCACTAACTAATAATAGATAATTGACAAAAACTTATATACAAATTTCTACGGATATAAGATCCGTAGAAATATCCATTTTTAAAAATTCGCGGGTCTAAACCGGGTCGGGTCGGGTCGAATTTGAGTATTTTTTCCAAAATTCGCGCAGCTTGTAATTTCAGTTTTTTTTCGCTCTCAAGTATGTTACAGTTTCGACAAATGCATGTTACTTTAAGGAAAAACGTGTGTTACAACCAGATTAAATGATGTTTTCTACACATATTCATTTTTTTTGTAGAAGTAAATATTTTTCATGCAATGTAACACATGTATATGTTACATTGTATGTGTAACACATATTTATTCTTAATAAAAATACATTTTATCCTATAGTAACACATATATGCTCATATAATAACACAAATTGAGGAACAAATATGTGTTACAATTAGAGTAAATATGTATTACTGCAAATTTATGTTACAATTGGAGTAAATTTGTGTCACTGCAAATGTGTGTTACATCTAAAGTAAATGTGTGTTACAATTATAGTAAATATGTGTTACTGCAAATGTATGTTACAATTAGAGTAAATGTGTGTTACAATTAGAGTAAATGTGTGTTACTGCAAGATCAAATGTGTGTTACTGTACACAAACATTTATTTATCCTTATAGAAATATATATTATATTTTATATAACATATATAAGGTATTAAATGATCTATTAAGTACATAAATAACATATTATTAACATAAATCAACAAAGAGAATAAAAAATAAATTAAGTAACACATATTTATACTTGCAGAAATACATATTTTCTTTATAGTTACTTGAAAAGTACAAAAAATTAATTTTTTAAGAATTAGTAACATAGATTTTGCCTAATTGTAACACGCATTTGCCCAAATTGTAACATACCTGGGAGCGAAAAAATATATTATTAACATAAATCAACAAAGAGAATGAAAAATAAATTAAGTAACACATATTTATACTTGCAGAAATACATATAGTACATATTTTGCCTAATTGTAACACACATTTGTCCAAATTGTAACATACATGTGAGCGAAAAAACCTGGAACTACAAGTTGCGCGAATTTTTGAAAAAAATGTCCAAATCTGACCCGACCCGGTTTAAATCCGCAATTTTTTTTTAAAAATGAATATTTCTACGGTAGAAACTTCTACACAAGTGTTGCTCTAGATAATTAGATGTGTTTTTTTTAAAGAGGAGGGGAACCACTAATGCGGTATTCAATTGATAGTTGATTGCTTTGGTTCTCGAATGTTCTACTAAATTTGCACGAGTCGGATTTAGTCATTTCTAATAATAAATTCGCAATTATAATTTTAGATTTTTTGCGCTGCAAAAAATATTATAATTTTGACAAATATATGTTACTAATAGGCGAAATGCGTGTTACAATTAGATTAAATGTTATTTTATTTACATATTTTCATTTACTTTTTTAAAAATAACAATTTTTTCATACAATCTAATAACAAATGTGTGTTACTATAAAAAAAAGATGATTCACATATAGGTTCAAGAAAGTCACAATATTTACAAATATGTTCAAAATATTTGCACAGAAGCACATTTTTTTTTCTGCACAACACCTATTTGTAAATATAGTGATTTTTTTGAACATATATGTAAGTCACCCTAGAAAAATATTATTTTTTCATAAATATTTATGAGAAAATAATATATTTCTTATAGTATAACACATTTTGATCTTGTATTATATAAAAAATTATGGATGATTTACATATAAGTTCAAGAAAATTACTATATTCACAAATATGTTCAAAATATTTGCAGAGAAGTACTCCCTCCGTCCCGTAGGAATTTGCACCCTACGGGACGACACATTTTTTAAGGTAAATGTGTTTTATATATAAAGTAGTGGCATATGAGTAAATATGTGTAAAGGTTTGTGAGTGTGCACGTAAATCAATGTTTCTTTTTTTAGTAGTGTGGAAATTTGTGTGGGACGTCCAAATAAGGAAAGTGTGCAAATTCCTGTGGGACAGAGGGAGTACATTTTTTTTCTGCACAGAAGTAATTTTTTTTTTCTGCACAACACCTATTTGTAAATATAGTGACCTTTTTGAACCTATATGTAAGTCACCCAAAAATTATTTATTTTATAAAAATAAATGAATATATATAAAAAGAACTACATTTCATAAGATTGTAACACACATTTGCTCCTCAGTTTGTGTTAC
>JAPKLY010000458.1:58666-94569 GCA_026898435.1 Prunella vulgaris
TTTTTTTTTTGATCGGTAAATGTTAGTTGTTAGTAGTTAGAAATTAGTTCACCAAGTCTTCAAACACTCCAAGAATATCTCCAAACCAACCTTATATCTCCCACCTATTCGTTCACAGAGGGAATCAAACTCGAGTCACTCACTCAACTGAGGAGCCCGGTGGCCAGGTGAGCTAACTCAGCTGGTTTTTAAATCTAGGTATATTGATTCATATATTAACACACTTTTTTACTATTTTATGTGTGTTATTATATAAAAATATAATTATTTCTATACACATAAATAAATATTTATGATAAACCAATATGTTTTCTTATAGTAACACACATAAATTTTCTCTTATATTATGTTAAAAACTATTTATTCTATAAAAACAAATGAATATATGCAAAATAACAACATTTTATAAAATTGTTGCACACATTTGCTCTAATAGTAACACATATTTGCTCCCCAATTTGTGTTACTATATGGGCAAACATGTGTTGTTATTGGATAAAATATATTTTTTCTTAAGATCAAATATGTTTTCTTAAATTTAATAATCATCCCTTAAAGCTAGATATATTGATTCATCTAATGACACACTTTTTACTATTTTATATATGTTTTTATAAAATAAGATAATTTTTTATATATAAATAAATATATGCTTATGAAAAGATAATATTTTTTCTTATAAATAACACACATTTTGCTCTTACATTGTATGAAAAATGTTATTTTTACAAAAACAAGTGATATATATGTAAAAAACAAGATTTGATCTGATTGTAACACACATTTTGTCTTAAAGTAACATGCATTTGCCTAAAAATAACATACCTGGGAGCAAAAAACCTAAAGATTGTGCTTGCACGATAATTTGAGAAAATTACCCAAATTCGACCCGACCCGGCCATGAATCCGCGAATTTTTGATATATATGGTATATTTCACACCGTAAAATGTTTCATATAAGTTTTTGTCAAATTTTTATATTCGTGTTTGTGCTCCTCTCCCATGAACTAGTATATAATTGTCATAATATTGTTGGGGTATTCATTGAGTTGTTTTGATTCAGATCCCAAAACCCTGAAAAGGTGATTTGCCTAAGTACAAGATTCTGGATTGTATAGACTCAGGAATAGAGTCAGGATAGATTAGTCATTTTATATTCATAAGTACTCAGTTCAGGGGGAACCATCCTGAAGGCTGGATTCAGAAGGAGAAGTCATGAATATCAAGTTCAGAAGAAAACATCCCTGAGGACAGAAAACATAATGAAGATCATGTTCAGAGAAACTGTCCTGAGACCTGAAGTATCCTAAAGACTCCTGAAGATAGTTCCTTAGAAGATCGATGCTGAGAAGATCGAACCTGAGAACATAATCCTGAGAAGACCACTGATAGAGTTCTACTGACTGTTTCTAAGCAGTCATGACAGAGCGTATCAGTGAAGGCGGAAGTAGCCTGAGTAATCAGGTTAAGTGCTTATTCAACTGACACTTTGTAATTCCTGAGAGAAAAGGTTAATGACCGTTTGTGACAACTTTATGCTGAAAGACTGAGAACATAGAGAATGTCAGAAGACCCATTAAAGACAAACATTTATACCTGAGTTGAGTTGCAAATTACTCAGAGTATTTATGGTACGATGAAGCATAAAGTCTTGTCAACAATTACCCGTTTGAAGGACAGCCAGTGAGACGCAGATACGTATGTACGGATCTAACAAACTTATTAATTGTTAGTAGTCGCAGGGGGCAATAAAAGACTTTAACCAAAACAACATGGTGAAAAGTTAAATGTCATATCCCTAGGCTGCCACCTACCTAAACAGGAAGATTTTTTTTTTATCTTCTCTAACAGATCTATTACAAATCTCTCCTATAAATACAGAAAGCCTTGTACCCAAACAAGGTTGCAATAAATTTCCAAGTCAAGATTTACGAAAGATTCAAGCGCTCAAGGCATTCAAGCATACAACACTCTGCAAGTTTTAAATTTCCCTAGTTTTGTTAGATAATCTTTCTGTATTTAGATTAGTGTGATAATCTATCCTAACTATAACTTTGTTTGTAAGGATTATCACACCATAGTTACAAATTGAAAGCTAAACCACTCTAAGTTTTGAGTTGGTGAGGTGGGAAGGACTGAGACTTATAAAACCACACAGGGGTTGAATTTCTTAGAGAGAAAGGAGGCTGTCGTGCACCTTGGCACGTTAAAATACAAGTATCCAATCCTATGAGTGGATTGCTATTGTTTAATCAGGATCGTGGACGTAGAAGCTTGAGTCTCTGAACCACGTTAAAACCTTGTGTGTTGATCTACTTGCGTATATTCTTAACTGTCATATCATTTAGTGTAGAGCATTCATCATAGTTTTCAAATGAGTATAATTCAGGGCTCACACTCTAGCACCTAAAAAGCTTATTTAGATAGCTATCCAATTGACTAGCTTCTTGAGCGGTCAGTAGGTGGGTTATCTTTACTGAGCTCACTCAGTGCAAGATCAGAATTCAGCGTATCTGGTTCCTGAGCCTGTCACAGTCCCAATGACTTTAGTCTCAGTGAGCATCGTCACTTTAAGATGACTGAATCCTAAGGAGTTATTCCTGAAAAGGAAAAAATTATTATCAGTGTATTCCCCCTACACTTATTCAAACTCATTTCGGGACCAACAAGTTGTATCAGAGCAGTAGTTTACAAGATAACCGACTTTGAATACTAATAGTTTCAGAGGTGAAATTCGTTGCAGGTCTATTGTACTAGATCTTAGTTGTTTCGTGAAAATTTTGCATTAATAACATCTTCTAAGAGTCTTGAGGGCAGCCTTCCTGAGTTCTCCGTTCCAAATATGACTACTTGGAATTCAGGGTTCTTGCATATTTATACTCTATCCATGATCAGATGTATCTGGTCCTTGAAAATGGACCTATAACCTTCATGACGGATAGAGCAACTACTTTGCCTGTAACAGGTACTATAACTGTTCCTCCCCTAGTTGGTCTTGAGCCGGTGGAAAAAGAGAAGCTTACCACCGATCAGATCAAGCAGATTGGACTTGACAACGTTGCCAAGAATATCATCCTGCACATTGTTCCAAGTGATGATTTGGTCCAGTTGATACACCTGAAGACGACCAAGGAGATATGGAATACCTTAGCAGTGATGTGCGAGGGCTCAGAGAAGATCAATGAGAACATGAGGGACATGACCATCCAGAAGTTTGAGGTCTTCAAGATGTTAGAGGATGAATCTATCCACCATATGGAATCTCGATTCATCAAGCTAATGAATGAGTTGGCGACCCTGGAGAAGGAGATTCCCAGGAGGGAGGTGTCCTGCAAGGTCCTGAACTATCTCCCTGAAAGATGGGACACATGAGTTATTATGCTGAAAAATAATCAGGACCTCACTAACGTCATTACTACTCACCTCTTCTCAGAAATAAAAGCTCTGGAATTTAACCTCAACAAGAGAAAGAAAAAGGCTGAGGCCAGTGGCGACAATATTGAGAAGATGACTCCTGAATAGGAGAAGAGTATTACTCTTAAGGCCACTCTAGAACCTGAGGCGAGTGTTTCCCGATCCCTAAGTGAGATGAGTAAAGAAGAGATTGCTGAAGAGTATAACATAATGGCCAGATGCTTCGAAATGCTCAACTCCCAATTGGAAGGTACAAAAAATACTATAATGGAAATAGGGACATGAGGAGATACACCAGCCCCAGAAGATCCAGTCCCCAGAAGAGCAAAGAGAGATCTGAGAGCGTCAGATTGCAAGGCCATGATCGCTGAGGAGAGCTCAAAATTTGATGGCCCAAGTAGGCACTCCCCTGATCTGTTCTCTGATGATGAGTACGATGACATTTTTCTTATGGCAAATGATGAGGTATGTTCTTCTGCTTCCCCGTCTTTAGGAAGAGAATTTGACCTTCATCTCTCTTTAGAACAATTGATGGCTATTTTCTCAAGGCTGCAGGAAACTAATGTCCATATGGTGGAAGAGAACAGCAGACAGAGTGCTGAGAACTCAAGACTGACTGAGTCTCTATCTTTGAGGGACACTGATTAGGCTAACTCAGGAGCTTGACCAAGTCAAGATCGAGTCTGCTGAGAGAGAAAGAGTCTTTGAGGCTTACCTGAATGAGATTCTGACTTAGAAAGATAGGGAGATCGATGCACTTTAGACTAAGTTTAATGACCTCTTCACCAGACATGAACTCCTAAAAGATATAGAGGAGACCTTATTCAAAAATCTCCTGGTGTTTTTCTTAAGGAGACCTTATCCAAAAAGGGTCTATCAGGAGAGACCAACTCCAGAAAGGAGAAGGTCAACCCGGATAGCTCCTGAAGGACTCAGGCAACCTGAGGCCCCACACTCGTGACTTAGACCTTAAGTGCCTAGAGGTTAGAGAAGCGAAGGCCCTTCTCGTCAGGCACCTCGACCCACTGCACCCAGGCCTAGGAGAAATAGGAGGCCAGCCCCCAAGAGAAAATCTATGGCTCCAGTGGCTCCTCAAGTTGACACACATACACCCTTGACTTCTCAGGCACTAAGTAAGATGAGGACTGTGTATGTTGATGTTTCAGGGAGACAGATTTACACTTCTGAAGTTGTTAGAATTGTAAAGTAAATTTGGATCCTTAAGGGTACAACTAACACAATAGCACCGAACACTAGATGGGTACATGAAACCTGATTCTTTTCAGGTGACTGCAGGCAGCATCAAGAAGAAGAATGATCCAAAGAAGGCCGTCTGGTACTTAGATAGAGGATGTTCAAGGCACATGACTGGCTTCAGAGATCTCCTTTAGGATTACACTGCTCAGGAAGGCCCGCGGGTAATCTTTGGTGATAGCTCAAAAGGTTTCACCAGAGGGTTTGGTACTTTGCTTGTTGGTATTGTGCGTGTGCACAATGTGTCCTATGTTGAGGGACTTTAACATAATTTGCTCTCTGTTAGTCAATTTTGTGATAGAGATTTTTGTGTAGAATTCTCATCTGATATTTCTCTTGTTAAGGACAAATGTACACTGCAGGTTTTGTTCACAGGAATCAGGAGGGGCAATGTATATTTTGCTGACTTCAAGAGCAGCTATCCTGAAACCTATCTCCTAGCTAAAAGTTCTTCGGAACTAAGTTGGTTATGGCATAAGTTCCTGAACCATTTGAACATCAAAATTCTGATCAAAATTTCATGGCTTTCTCTTGTTGAAGGTTTGCCTAATGAAGTTTTTAGTAAGGACCACGTGTGCAAAGCATGTCATGAAGGCAAGCAGACCAAAACTTCATTCAAGAGAAAGAACCTTATCAACTGACAGAGTGCTTCAGCTTCTGCTCATGGATTTATTTGGTCCCATTACACCTGTGAGCATTAACGGTAGAAAATGTACCATTGTTGTTATTGATGACTATTCCATGTACACATGGGTGATTTTCTTGTAAAACAAGAAGGAAACACAGGTTAAGCTTCCAGAATTACTAAGGAAACTGAGTAATAAACAGGATCAGAGCATAGTGAAGATCAAATCGGATAAGGGCACTGAATTTATGAATTTATATATATCTGAGTATTGTGTTACCAACGACTTTGCTCATGAAACTTCTACAGCTACAACTCCTCAGCAGAATAGAGTAGCTGAAAGAAAAAATTGGACTCTTGGCGGAGTTAGGACTGCCCAAGAAATACTAGGCTGAGGCAATCAACATTGCCTGCTACACTCAGAACTGTTCCATGCTGAACAAGGAACATGCTCAGACCCTCTATAAAATGTGGAACAAAAGGAAGTCTCGTATTTCCTATTTTCATATTTTTGGTTGTAAGTGTTTTATCCTGAACAATGAGAAAGACCAGTTGAAAGCCTTTGATAGAAAATCTGATGAGGGGATATTTCTCAGTCAGTAAATCTTTCGGGGTGTACAACTGTCGGACTCTTGTGGTGGAGGAAACACCTCATGTTGTGTTTGATGAGTCTATTTCTGAGCATAGGAAGCAGAATTTGAGTCCTGACACTGAGGAAGTTACTAAGAGAGTAACTAGGCTGAGCCTAAAGAATCAACTTGAGTCCAAGATCAAACTTGTTCATGCATCCATGGGATGGGATGATGCTGATGAGGATCAGGAAGAGGCTCAGGAAAATCCTCAGGATGACGCTGCGCCAGGTGGAGTTGAGTATCAGATGGAAGGACAGACTCAACCTGAGGTAACAACTGTCAGTGATGATGCACTCACACCTGAGACATTTACTGATTCCAACACTCAAGGGGGAACCAATGTCTCTGACACTGAGAACCCTTCAGGAAATGACTAAGTTTGTTCGTCCCTTATTCGCTTTTCGGAGTTTATTCCCCTTGTAGATACTAACATTTCAGGTAAGGGAACCACAGGATCAGCTCCAGCCAAAAGGACATGGATGACAGATCACTCAGTAGACAACATAATTGGAGATGTTACTGTGGGAGTCAGGACAAGAAGGTTCCATGGTGAGAACGCTTTGTTCTGTTGTTTCTTGTATAAGCAGGAACCTAAAAACATTGAAGAAGCTCTTGCTGACTCTTGTTAGATCTTAGCCATGCAAAAGGAACTCAATCAATTTGAGAGGAATCAGGTTTGGGAGCTAGTAGATAGACCTAGGCATCAACATGTTATTGGCACCAAGTGGATCTTTAAGAACAAGAGGGATGAGAAGAATGTTGGAGTTATCATTTTCTTCCAAACGAAGTTGATCATTTTCTCTTGACTTACTACTGCTAGTGCTTCAGCTTCTACCCATTTAGTGTAGTAATCTACCACTGACACTGCGAATTTGATAGTACCCATTCCTGTGGGAATGGTCCGATCTACTCCCCATTTTGTAAATGGCCACGTGCAATATACTGACTTTAGTTATTGTGCTGGAGTGTGAATGCTGGGAGTGAATTATTGGCATTTTGACACTTCCTTGAAAATTTTATGGCGTCTTTTCGAATATCCTTGTATGATTGTTTTATAAGCCAAAGCTTGCCCCCAGCATGACTACCACAAACTCTCTCATGAATTTCTGTTAGCATTTTTTGACTTTTTTTATGGTGATAGACACTTCAGCAATGGTAGGGAGAATCCTGTTTTGTATAATTGTCCATCAACCATGGTATACCTAACAGCTTGCTTGACTAGTAGGATAGCAACCCAAGGATATTCCGATTGTTCACCACATTTTAAGTACTTCTTGATGGGTGTCCTCCAATCTTCTTCTTCCTACCCCCTTTCAACATTTGATTAATTTTATAATCGGATGTTGAAGGATTATTGATTTTGGTGATCGTCACCTCGGTAAGTTCTATCGGTCCATAACTTATTGCTACTCGAGCTAGTGCATCTATCTGTGTGTTTTTCAGTTGAGGTATTTACTCTATGTAGACTTGTTCAAACAGGGATATCAGGTGGGCAATGAATTTTTGTTAGAGTATCATTTGTTCGTCTTTTGCTTCATACTCCCCCCAAACTTGGGATATTATTAGCTGAAAATCTCCAAAATATTTGCAGCCGCTTTGCCCCCACAACTAATGATAGCCCAAGTCCTACTATTAAAGCTTTATATTTTGCTTTGTTGTTGGTGGCCCTCAATTCAAACCTGATGGCGAAAGTAAAGACTTGTCTATCAGAGCTTATCAGTACAACTTCTGCCCAGATTGAACGTTGGTGGAGGAACCATCAACATAGAGGTGTCAAGAATGATTATGCCCCCTCGTAGAATCTTGAGGAAAAGTTAGCTCGATAATGAAGTCGGCTAAAGCTTGACCTTTAATAGTTGTTCGAGGTGCATATGTTATTCTAAATTAGCTTATCTCTAGTGGCCATTTTATCAATCATCCTATAGTGTCAGGGCGGTGTAGGATTTATCACAGCAGGAATGTTATTAGCACTTTCACCTGGTGATAATAGAAGTGGATGGAGCTTACGAACACTCATTACTAAGGTATATGCTAGCTTTTCTGTTTGTTGAGTAGTGAATTTTTGCTTCGTGGAGTGCTTGCTTGACATAGTATATTGATTGGTGGAACTTTCCTTCTGCATAAATCAACACTGAGCTAATGGCGACCTCAGATGCAGCCACGTATAGGTATAGATTTTCTCTCGGGATTGGTTTTGATAATATCTGGGGGTTGCTTGGGTATTTCTTGATCTCTTCGAATGCTTATTGACATGCCTCGGTCCATTGTAAATCATCCTAATTCTTTTTTATGACTTCGAAGGATGACCTATCCCAAACCCCTAATTTGTTTAGCGATAGGCATCCCGTTACTCATTGTAATTATTTAACTAAATATGATGGTTGCATATCCATTATGTATTTGACTTGGGCTTGGTTCACTTGAATTCTTCGTTGGCTAACAAGATGTCCTAAGAATTCCCTGGAGTGTACTTCAAAACTACTTTTCTTGGTTGAGCTTCATGTTGTAGGATCGTAGAATTTTGAATGTTTGTGCTACATGTTGCAAGTGTTCCTCCTTCCAAGCACTTTTCTCCATAATATCATCGATATACACTTCACTTATGTGACCAATCTGCTCATCGAATATCTTTTTGATGAGCCATTGATATGTAGGTCCTGCATTGATCGACCCAAATGACATTCTCTTCAAGCAGTACATGTTTTTATTTGTGTTGAATTCGGTATCTTCTTGATTGTTCGATTGCATTGTGATTTAGTAGTAGCCTGCAAAGGTGTCCATGAAGGTTATGAGTTCGTGTCTAGTAGTGCTGTCCACCAGCTGGTCAATGTGGGGGTAACGGTAAGTTGCCTTTTAGGCATGCCTCATTTAGATTGGTGAAATCGATACACAACCTCTATGTTCGTGATCCATTAAGGACATGGAGCCTCTTGTATCAATTTGTTGTCTAAAAAACTTCTTTACTTCCACGCTCAATGTGTCGTACTTCTCTGGACCAAGCTTCCTTCTTTTCTGTCTAACGAGCTTTTCAAGGGGTCGATATTGAGATGGTGACAATCATGTCCTGGTGGAATTTTTATTATATCTTCATGCGACCAAGAAAAAATATCCAAATTTGTCTTCATGAATTCTTCCATCTTTTACCTGTACGGTTCAGGTACTTCAGACCCTATGAACAATTTTAGGTCCTCCTTATCAGGACATACTTTAATGGCTCTTAGCTCTTCAAGTGGAGTTGCTCGTCGCCTTTTGTCTTTCTATTATGAATCAACAATGGGTCATTTCAAGTTGATTTCATCTTCGACCTGCTGGGATTCAAACCCCAGGCGATCATTATCAGGGTTTTATGCAAGGATGACCTCTTCTTGGTCGCCCATGTCAGGGTGGTGTTCTATCCACCTTCATGTTTTGAACTCTGTCATATTCCTGGTGGGCCTCTATCTCCATTGGTTTTTCTTCTTCCTGCAGCGTATCTAGTACATCAAGTTCTTCTGTTGTGTACTTTAGGGTGTCTTCATACATTAGCACCTGTGTGACAAGATTTTTTATTTGTAATAGGCACTCCCGGGTCTTCTTTCGATCATCCTTAATGCTACCTGCACCTTTTAAAGTTGAAAATTTTACACAATAGTAATAGATTGAACATGCAGCTTTAAATTTAGGGATAAAAGATCGTTCGAGAACCTTATAAGAGGATGGTTGGTCTACTACTAGGAAATCTATTAACCTAGTCACCTTCTTATCAAGATTCTTAGTCAATACAAGTTCTACAGACAACCTAATCGTTACATTGGGATGGTTACAAATTTCCTAAACCCCTCTATCTTACAACTCTCTACATATGACTCATAATCTCTCTTAATTTGTCTAGTGTGCCTTAGAACAAGATGTTCGTATAGACTCCAGTATCCACCAGCAGTCGGTGGACATTTGTGTTCAATATGTTAGTGCTGATTACCAATGAGTCATTGTTGGGGGGGGGGGGTTAGGATGCCTTTCAAGTCTTTCTGGGAGAATGCTAGCTCAGTTGTGGGCTTGGACTGTGACCTCAAGTCTATCTCCAGTAATTGGTTGATTGTTCGGAGCTCTGCTTTATTATGTCGCTTTGATGGTGGAGCTCTCCCATCAACACATCCTCCATCTACCCCCATATCTTCGATCTTAAGAATTTCCATATTTTGTTCCTGTGGTGGTGATGGTGTTGGTGCTCTTCTCATCAGTTGGTTGGGTCTTTTGTTAGTGATTAGGGTCATAATTGCATTATTTTGCATCCATTTTGATATGGTTTTGATGAGTTTATGTTTATATTTGACCCTATTATGCTATACTTTGTGTTATTGACCCCTTGTTGGCAAGAAAGTGTATTTTATAGGGAAAATCGAGCACAAACTAGGAGTTTGTGATTATGGTGAAGAGTTGATGCGATCCGAGCATGTGGAGAAGTTCAAATGACTCAAGAGAAGACCTTAGGAAGCTCGGACGAGAAATCGGATCGAAAATGAGAAAGTCGGAATTGGACGTCACGGAAGCAGCTCCGCTCGCGCTCCAGATAGGCCACGCTCGCGCGCCACTATGCCTGTGGTCCCATGCCCACGTTCTGATGACTGGCGCACTTGCGAGCCTCCAAGGCCATGGTTTCGCGTCTGTGTGATTTTTCAGCTCATTAAGGGCATTTTTCGTTCCTTTGCGCGTTTAATGAAGGACACTTTGATCTAAGCATGAGGAGCACTATAAATACATCAAGTTTCATATTTGGAGGGACTTTTCATTATTCCATTTTCTTAGATTAGTTTAGAGAGAGAATTAGGTAGTTACTAATTAGATTAGAAGTCAATTTCTTACTTCTTTCTTCAATTACTTTTGATCCAACCATTGCATTTTTAATCCGTTTGTTTCATTAGCTTAGTCTCGTCGTTATCTACATTTCTACGGTTCATTTTTGCATTTTGACGTTCGGATCAAGAGTTGGATTTTCAAGGTAGAAGAGTAGTATTTCCATTTCCTTGTAATAGGTAATTCTCTTGTAATTTCTTTACATTTTAGTGTTAATCATGATACTAATTTGTTTAATTGTTGATTTGATTACCCAATTAGCAATGGGCTAATTCTCTTTTGCATTGGTGTATGAACCTTATGTAGTAATTTGGTGATTCTATTAATCTGATGCATGTTTAGTGAAATTGATTGATTGATTCTCTTAATTAATGAATTGTATGAATGCTTGGAATGGCAATTGGATGTTTAGAGCCTAAGTGGATTAGCAACATATGAGAATTGAGTTGATTCATAGAAGTTCTTAATTAAATATTGTGTATGCCAAGTGTTTGATTAAATACTCTGAAGTCAATGAGAATTTATGAGGAGTAAAGATTTCTCAATTGAGTATTGGGTGTTGTTAGAGAGATCTAAACACTTGATAGAGCCCTTTAGCTTGTGTTGTTAAAGAGATCTAGACACTAGTTAAAGTCCTTAGCTCAATTAAGAAATCAAATGACCTTCTGCATGTTAGGATGGATAGGCACTAGGTGAACCATAGTAGGATTACTCCAATGCACACACATCACTCACTTGCTCATCTTTCTAAGGTGATAGTTAGAATTTACTTTGCTTGTTTGAAATAGATAGAAACTAAGACCCTTTTTCTTGCTTTCCTATCTATTAACCTTTGTAGACATTCAATACTTGTTTGATATCGCATCGTTTCCCTGTGTTCGATATTTTTATTACTTGATTAACTTGCCACATATGCGACGACCACGTACACTTGCGTGAGACACGAAATTGGCAAACAGTTAGGCTTTTAATCCTCATCATCCTCCAAATTTCTGGGTTCTCTCACCCTTGTCTCTCCTCAGGTGCCTTTTTGACAAAATCTAACAATTTTCCTTCTTCATAAAACTGCTAGAGTTGTTTCACCAGGTCTCAACATTCGCTTGTGAGATGACCAATGCTTTAGTGGTATGTACAATATTTATTTCAGATTTTTTGGGGCTTTGTAATTCCTCCCCCCCTCGAACTTCTTGTTAGTTTAAAATCGATATTTTCTAGATAAATCGAGTCTAGTAAGCGGGAACAAAATAAAAAAGATATAAAAATGTTCTAGTTACTTCAGCAGGGCCTCTTATATTACCACTTATAATCCAGCTTTGTGATGGAATTCAGAGTAGGTTTTTAGGCAGGTCATATGTATTTCCGTCCACAAGTCAGTTCCCTTTTTTGAGTCCTACCATAATAACCATTATTTTCGTGTCTTCCCTTATGAGCTCACCCTCCAGCAGGATTTTGTAAAAACATTCCAGGAACTACTGGTCCAACTCTTCATTTCCTTGAGTTATGTTGGTAAGCCTGTGTTTCTAAGTTACGTACATTCTGTTTCTAGACAAATATGATAGGAACTCTCGGGTTAGTTATCTAAACGAGTATATGGATCCGGGTACTAGGAAATAAAACTATTTATATTCCCTATGTCCAAGTGTTAGTAGGAAATTACCGCATTGGGTAGCATCAGATGCTCCCATGGAGATCATAAAGTCAGCAACTTCGCCTTGTGCACTTTCAAATCAAATTCACCTTCGTATCAATAGAGTGTGGGAAATTGATCTTCTTCTAAATCGGCACCCCTAGAATTGCTGGCGATAATGGGGATATTGGTTGTGAAGTCAAGGTAACAATTTTGATTTTACTTACAACCTGCTCGCGCAACTCCTTAATTTTCTTTTGTAGAATGACCAATTCATCTTTAGGAACCACTACCTAGTGGAGGCTGTTCATGATTCATTGCTCACGGGCAAGCAACTTTCTACAGTCCCTCACTCCTCGGTGATTCTACTACAACTCTTTGTAGGTTGCTCGAGCCTTTTGGACCCAACCTATCTACAGCTTGATTCCTCAGCCTCTCATAAACTGGTCTTCTTGGTGGCAACTCTGAACTTCTACATTTTGAGTTGTACGACCAACTTATAGTCGCCTCCGAGTGGGTTTATTTCCTAATCTTCTCTCAGTCTGGTTCTTGAATTTCCTGGGCTTGTTTCTTCAAAGTTGCTTTTTGTTTGCGCCTAATGGAGTTCTAGTGTTTCACTCATTTTCTGTTTCCCTTGAGACACTTGGCAGCGAGCATGTCTGCTGCTCGTCTCCTATTCAGCTAGTCGCCCAGAAACTCTTGTAGCCGCACGATCAGTATCTGGCCTGGTGTCAGTTGGGACAGCCTATATGGCCTGTGGGGGAACAACAAACATTTGTTGTCTCTGCAACTCTATTAACATGGTATTTTTCCATTCAATATCTTCCAGAGTATTCAACATTAATTCTAGCATCGCGTTCACTCTTAATTTTGCTGGGGCACTAGCAATAGCTAGTGCTTGGGAAGGCCTAATATCAGTGTTTCTCTTGGTGGTTCTTCCTTTCCATCTCCGAGTAGTGGAGGTAGTGTGGGGTTCATTATGAGACATATTTTAGTAATTTTTCGATTCCTACAATTGGGGTATTGTGTTTAGTGGCTTCTAATCTTGGAAAAATATTTTCTAGAACTCCTCAAGGCTTTGTGTTCTTCGAATATTACTCCTCAAGAATTCAGGCAAAGGTAGCAGATTTAATATCAAGAACTCTTTCAAATCTTCAAACACCTTTATCAAGAATATTTTTTCAAATGGAGGTTAAGCCATCTTCTTCAAGCGTCAATTTATTAGTGATCTTCACTATTCAAGATTGATAATGTGGTTGTTATGACCAAGATCGATCACTAAGCAAATTTCTAGAATAGTTGCTAGGATAATCAATAGTAAGAAGAAATAGAGAGAGAGTTTAACATAATTGTGTTCTTGTATTATGAATATGGAAGTCCTGTATTAGTGTATAGGGGACATATTTTTATATATTTACATGTTGTGAGGTGTCCTAATTTAAGCTTATATTGCTTAATAAAGTGATAAGTTGTTGGTCCCGAAACGAGTAAATCAGTGTATAGGGGGGTGGGGAGGAATACACCGATTTCAGATTTTCCTCGAAAAACTCAGGAAAATACTCTTACACACTCAGTCAGGAAGATCCTGATAATACTCACTGAACTGATGGTCCACTGGGGCAGCAGGGACAAATCAACAAGGAGTCAGATAGGCTGAGTTTGAGTGATGTGCTCGGAATCTCAATAGAGATAACGAACCTACTGACCACTCGGAAGCAAGTCAGTTGGACAACTATCTCAGTAAGCTTTAGACGTGCGGAAAGTGAGCCCTTAAGATTTTCTACTCGTATTAATTTCTAAAAACCGATTTTTTGACTTGCTTAGAAAATGGTGGCTAAGTCTGGTGCACAAGATTAATGCTCACGAGAGTTGAGTTTTCCTGACTTTTCAAACTTATGCAGAATGTTCAGTTTATGAATGATGACAGTATGATCCTGAATAATAATGTAAATCAGCACACAATGGGCTTTTTAACGTGGTTCAGAGATAACCAACTACTACGTCCACGACCTAATTTAATAGGAAGTGATCCTCTTCCACTGAGGATCAGAACTTGTTTTTAACGTGCTAAGGTGCACGAATATCTTTCTTTCTCTCTAAGGAACTTAGCCCCTGGGTGGTTTTACAAGTCCCAGTCCTTCTAACCAACCAACTCACAACTTGAGGGATTTGGTATTCTAATTCCAACCAGGGTGATAGCTCTAGCAATACAAAACAATGCTAAGGATGAAGAGCTATCAATCTAAGCAAATACAAAGTGAATCCTACTACACTAGGGAAACTTAAAACTTCATAGTGTTGTTTAGAGTATGCTTTGAGAGTTTAGATTCTTGAGAATTCTTCACTTGGAAATTTCCCGTAACCTTGTATGGGTGCAAGGTCCTCTGTATTTATAGTGAAGATTTGAAATAGATCCATTGGAAGAGATCTACCCAAATCTTCCTATTTTAGGGTTGTTGCAGGCTAGTTGTACTTGTTGATCTTTTCCAGTGCTTAATCCGGAAATTCTGAGACCACAGCCTGCAACTCTGAGACGCATTGAATGCCGCATTAAATGCTGCACAGACTCCATACGCGCGTGTCGACTGTCGATTGGCTCTCCGTAAAAATGGCTAGTTATTCAACGTGACTTTGTACTTCCTCGTACATTTAAACTCAGAGTCTCTTGTCTTTTAACTCAGAATAAATGTTATCTCTTCCGGAGTCCACTGACATTCTTTTGTCTCAAGTGTTAACATAAATGTTAACTACCCATAGCAAATGTAACCTTTATGCTTAGGAATTACAGGTATTAGTAAATGATACAAAGCCCAAGTCAGGTCTTATGAGTATCAAAAGATGATACTCAGCCTGATCAAGGTTACGTTGCCCTCACTGACCAAGTCCTGACCTGAGCGTGCTTAGTGTACTCAGTAGGATAAATAGTCAGTGGAATCTTCGGACTGTCTTCAGGTATTCAGACTTCAACTTTAGTTCATGCAATCATCAAGACTGACTCTGACTTCTTCAGGATGAATGCACTTCTGACTTTAGATCATTGGGTCGACTCCATTAATCTTCAGTCTTTAACACGTTCCCCCTGAACTGAATCCCTGTGAATAGAAAAACTATTCTAACCTGACTAATCCTGGTCTAGACAATCCTCACTACTGTACTTAGGCAAATCATCAGGAGTTTTGGGATCAAATCAAAATACTCAGATTGTCCCAACAATTTCCCCCTTTTTGATGATGCCAAAACCTTTAAGCAAATTCCTAACCATCTAGACAATCAACTGACGAGCAGTACCTCCTGACAGACTAGGTACTTAGTCTATAAGATGGAAATAAGGAAAGGGTTAGTACAGTTCTTGATAAAGATGCAAAATAGTAAAGTCAGGAGTCAATAGGACGTTGTGCTCAGGAAATAATAACTTCATTAGATATTTTCAGTAAGTACAAAAAAAAAACATGAAGCTATTACAAGTTTTATCCTGAGCAACTATTCTCCTGACAATCTACTCCTCAGCTTCATCTTCATCTTCCCAGTGGTGCAGTATAATGTCGTACTTGTTAAGTACTCGGAGTAAGATCTCATCCTTCCCGCCCTGACTATTCAGTGCATTTACCGCCTTCCCGATCTGAATGACTTCTTCCTGAATTACTGACTTGTCCAGCTGATTCGACATTTCTTGCATAGGTGGAGGGTACTTGATGTTGTCCGGAGGAATGATCTCGATGCCCTGAGAATCCGCGTGTCTGACAATCTTGGACCAGATGTCCGGATGTTTCTTCATCATCCAGTGGTGGAGGATGACTTCTTTGTCCTCCTTCAGGTTGTCCCAGACCCCCACCACGTAAAAAAAGTCCACCCATTCGTTCCTGATCGGAACCCACTGTAACACCCAAGAGTAAGCTGCTGTTTTCGTCCCCTAACTTTTCCTTTTTGGCGTGTTTAATTGTTTTTCCTAGTTTAGTCCCTTAAGTTTTGTGCTTTAGTATTTTATCTTTTGTTTAGTATTAGTTCTTAATCCTTTTAGTATTAGAAGACTTTAGAGCTTAAGTTGTGATACTTTTGGCATTTATAAGTAATACTTAAGTTTGAATTATTAGACTTTATTAATACTTAGAGTTTTAGTCCTTTAAGATTAGAAATAATTAGAATTGAGGATTTAATTGGGATTAGAATTTATTTTCCTTAAGAAATTCGAATTTTATTAAGAGAAGCATTTTTAGGAGAGAGGAAATTCCAAGTTTGTTACAAGAATGAGGGTAGATTTGGAAGAATCAAGGTCTAGAGTTAGTTAGAGTCCTAATATTTGATTAAGAAAGATGATTATATTTAGGGGATATTTTCGAAACTTAGCCATAAGAATTAATTAAATTGAAGTCTTGAGGTTATTAAATTATTATATTGGAGATATTAGAAAGATATGCCAAGATATGACTAAGATTTTCCAAGATTTGTCCATTATGTTCATTATCCCTTTTTCCATCATTATATTTGGTCATATTAAGTCTTTTATCACCAAGATATCATTCTAAGATCCAAACCCAAGATTTGTTCATGCTACACCTACAAGTTCGGCCACCTCATCATTTAAACCAAGATTATATTGATTCTAGTCCTATAAATTTGAAATTTCTCTTATTGCAAACCAAGATATGATTTATTTCCAAGATATCATTAAGACTTGTTCATAAGCCATATATTTCTTTTCCTTCTCAAGTTTTCGGTCATATTCACCTATAACCCATAAATTTTGAGAAATCACCCTATTACAAGTTAGAATATATTTTATTGCTAAGATATCTTCAAGATTTGATCATGAAATCAAATATTTCCTTCCCCTATCTTGTTAATTTTCGTCCAGCCCCTATTACCAGCCCATAATATTTATTTAATGTTCATATATTCATCAAGATATTATTTTAAACCCTATATCTTTCCATCCTATAAATATAGGACCCTTATTGGCACCCAATTCTCACCTACACCTTTATTATTTTCAAGAATTGAGAGAGTTAGAGAGAGACATATTTTCGAAAATTCTTAGAGATTAGAGTTGAGAAAATTCGAGTTCATCTTGTGGAAGAAAAGTTGGAGGATTAGAAAGCCGGACGTACACACACAAACCGTTTTCAATTTCAAGAAATCAAGGTGGGGATCCTACGGTGAAAAGTGGTATTTGGTTCGATTTTTAAATACTATGTTGATGTGTTTATATGTTTATGTGCTAAGAAGAATGGGTGCTTTTAGTACCAACAGATTCACGGATACTAAAGGGAAACCTTGTAGTGTCAACAGATGCGTTAAGTCGTATTCAATCAGATGCGTTAAGTCGTATTCAATCAGATGCATTAAGTCGTATTCAATATGTATGTATGGTATGTTTTCATGTACGCATGTCCATTATATTTAGACTTTGAACTAACGTTTCCCCATTGAGAGTTATTTATAATTTCTCACCCCTTTGACCAAACTATTTTTCAGATTATGTCGAGTAAGGGACGAGGTGGCTAGCGGAGGAGGCGTGTGGATGTGGGAAATAACGAAGATATGAAAAGATGATTTCACACGCAAGTTATTCGTTTAATACGTTTATTACGATTTACTTGATTTCTCATTTTTAATTTTGCATGGAGAATTTAAATTGAATTTGTGATTTAGAGATTATTCTGGTGTTTGAAGACTTTTTATCAAGATAAGACTTTGAAAGATTTGATGATTCCTATGATTCTATTCTATGTTAAAGATTTTAGATTATATTAGAAAATTTCCATGTGATAGGATATTCAATTGTTAAAAATTTAAATTGGGCAGATAAATCATGTTTTAGGGCAGTAAGTAGACGTGTCTTATGAGAATATATGTTATGAATTAAGTTGCATGTGAATAGATATGATTTTTGGTCCTATATTAATTAGAGTCCTTAATATTTCATGACTAGAATTAACGTTTTATAACTCCATTAATTCCAAAATTTTAACAGTATATTAGTCATGAAAAATTATGCATGTAAACCAAATTTCACGATTTTATCAATAGTAGAAGTCTAGGGTTTAATATTAGTCCTTTAATTACCTAGTATGCGACTTTTAAGAAATAAATAAAGAAGTTTTCATTAATAAAATATTTTTATCAGTATCATATGATTTAATAAGTATTTTAGACGTGATTAATTATGTGGCAATATGAGATTTGTTAAAAGAATGAATTTCTAGAAAGCTAGTGGACTATTTTTTGAAAAATATTGTGTTTATACTTGTACACGAGTTTATGTTTGATCCTATGAGTTTAAATCTGATATTATGTGATTTGCTAAGTTGGAATTATTTAGGTTGCATGTAGATTTAATTATTTGTGGTATATTAGCATGTTTTAAATGATTATTAATATTCAAGGCATGTAATTTATGTTAAGATTTTATTTTGTGATTTATGTGAAAGTATTATGTTTTAATTCAAAGAGTTTTTAAAGAAAAAGAAAAAATTATTTCATGATAAGTTAGATCACACCCAAAGGATTACTTTTCAAGATTTATTAAAGATTTCCGCTGTATTTAAAGATTAGGGTGTGACACCCACCTTTCATTAAGTTCCTTAGGCACGAACTGCTCCACATGCTTATGCAGAATCGGCCCTTGGTCCTGAACCACTACGTGCTTCCGGGGTACCTTCTTCCTAGATTTAGGAGCCACCTTCTTCTGCTTGTTAATCTGAGAAGTTAGATACTCAATCGTCCCCTTCAGCCTCTGAATCTGAGTCTGCTGCGAAATATCATTCATCTTCGTCAGCAACTCCTTCTCAGTCATCTCTTCTTTCTGAGTGGTAGAGCCCGGATGCTCTGCCTCCTGCATCTCCTTGAAGATCGGATCCAAGGAAGTCTGCTTCAGCTTTTTCGGAGTGGTTTCTGATGTGCTGACCTCAGTTGCAAATATTGACCTCGTGCGCTTTCTCCCAGTTGGCCGGATAAGGGGAACACTCTTCTTGATGGCTTTGTGTTTCTTCCCAGCTTTCCCCTTACCTTTCCCCATTTTGGCACATCCTCATTGATCTTCTAGACGACGTCTTCGAGGGTCAGGCCAACTGCGCTGGCTTCATTAGCCAATACCTGCTGCTGCTTCATGAGGTCAATGAACTGATCACCTCATACTAAATTTTGAGCCTGAAGTTGTGAGAGAGTCTCACCCATTGAGATCAATTTCTTCTGCTCCCAATCAAATTCAAGTTTGAGGTCGGTCAACACATCATACCAAACCTTGTGTTCTGCCCTGAGCTCAGAACCCAACACTTTCACTACTGACTGTACTTCAGCAGAAGCCTCATTCCTTACTTCTGCTTTCAACTCTCTCTTCAGCTGAGTGATTCCAGAATCAATAAGTTGATTGAATCTGTCGTCAATCTTCTGATCGATCAACCGATTGAACTTGTCATCCTGCTCAGCCAGGGCATCCGATGTTAACTTCTTGCAGGCGTTGATTGCTTCAGATGCTTGCCCTACGAGAGTTGTGACCTCCATCCCATGAGTTGTGCCGAGCTCTAACAACCCCTCGACCACTTCTCTGTCCAGCTCCTTCTGATCCCGACTCAGTTTCTTGATTCGATCATTAATCAGCTCAGCATAGACACTGAACCGATGGATCCTTCCTTCGTGCATAGTTAGGCATCTGTGAATATTTGCATGAACTCGTTGAGGAGAGTTTATCCACAGAGCCTTCTTCTGAATCCGTCCAGCAGGAATAGAGACCAGATCAGTTGGGATGTAAGGCAGTTTCATTGGGGCCTCTCCATAAGCCTCAGCAGTCCTGGCCCTGGGGAGTGCTTCATCGGCCGGTGCAATGACCTTGTCATCTGCACCTTGTTGAACATCGTTAGCAATCACCATCACTTCACCTTCCTTCTCATTCTCCTTCTCAACTTAATGAACTTTCACCAATTCCATTCCCTCACCCTCAGCCTTCTTCGGCTCAGCAACTGCGGCATCCAAATAAGTTTTTCAGACCGTTTGAACAAAGTCAGCAACCTTCAGCAATTAGGCGACTGACCGAATGTCGAATGCATCGAAGAGAGCTGACTCCTCAGCTTTCAGGGCCTCCCACCCTTTCTTCCCAGCCAAAACGGCTATCTTTGCAAACGATTCCCTCCAGATCAGCGCATATGTGCGCAGCTGCACGATCTCCTCCTTTTAAGCCTCGGAAAGGTCAGGAAAGTGCTTCCCAACCAGCTTCAGGGCGTGATTCCTGGCCAGGACTTCAAAGTCCATTAGAGTGGCCAGGTCAAGAGCTGGGAATCTCCATGGTGCTTCAGCCTGCACCTCCACCTGCATCTGCTCCTCCTCCTCCTCCTTCTCAGTGTCCGAGGAGCCAAACATTGCTGTTTTTAGGCTTTGTGCCTCAAAATGAGAGGGGTCCTCCAGAGTTGGTTCCCTATGAACCTCAGCTCCCTGCGGCTCCTCCACCTGAGCCTCTTCCACCTCCGCCACCATCTCTGGAAAACCACCAGTACAGACTGGATTTTTGTATTAGTCCTGTCCCGCTCATACACAAACTCAGGAGAACTAGCTATCTCCGCTAGCTGAGCTTCTGAAGTGGTCTTCTTAAGTCGCTCAACAGCTTTTCGTCGTGGTTAATCTTCTCCTCCTCAGTGGCTTCGTCATCAAAGGATTCATCTTTCAGTATTGTCTTCTTCGCCGGTGCTGATTTCTGAAACTTCTCCTCAGAAGACTTTTTTAACTTCACAACAATGGATTACTTAACCCTCTTGTCGGTGGGTTTGGAGGACTTAACTCTCTTGCTCGTTTTGTCCTTCAGAGAGTGGAAGAGAGTGATCCGGACAGGAAGCAGAATGGAGGCTGCAATGTCGATGTCTCTGATCGTTAGCTTCTCAATCATCAGAGAAAGACGAGTTCCATAGTGTACAGGCTTCTTGAAGGGACCAAGACCTTCTTATGAGTACTCAATCTTCTTCGTCTCCAGAACCAACTGCTGAAGACAGTACTCTTCCCAGTCAAAGTGCTGATCAACAGACTCCTTCACCGCCATCATCATGCAAAGCTTGAGCCTGGACACCTGCTCCATCCCACCAACACTTCTCATGATGCTCTACACAACCAGGTCAAAGAGATGCATGGGTGTGGTCTGAAGCACAGACTTGTTCAGTCTGGCCTTGATCGGAGTTACCTCGTCGCAGAGGGAGTTCAGGAAGTCCTGCTCTTGGCCCACTCCGTGATCCTGGGGCTTGGGCAGCTTCTTCTTCCCCGAGTGAGGAAGCTTGAAGGTCGATCTGATCAACCGTTGGACATTGACGGTAACCCACCGCCTCTGTACGACCTTCTTTCCCTCAACAACTGTGTTATGGCTCGTTGGAATGGGCGTCTCCCACTTCTCATCCTTGTTCTTGGCCAGCTTTAGGTAGAACGCTGCAACCAATCGTGGGTAAAGTCTCTCCGGCTTCAAGGTCACCCAATCAAGGATTCCGGCGGCCTGGATGCAGTCGTGAACTGGAATGATCTCCTTATGATCTGATGAGAAATCTGCAACAGGCTCATAAGCAATGGACTCCCTTAAAAAGTGGAGATTCTCGAAGAAATTGCTCTTGGTGGACGCCATTGATGGATTCTGGAGAAAGGTTAGGTGTAGTGAAAGAGAGAGTATAGATAGCAAGAAATATTTGGGTGCAATCTACTACTATTTATACAAAATATTCAGTTTAATCGGACGGTTCAGATAAACCAACTCTTAAGATTCAAAGATCGAGATCAAAGCGGAAAAATGCATGTATGAAAATTGCAACTTTTTAGTTTTCGATTGTAATAATTCAAAAATTTTATCGGTAACAGTTCCCGCCCTCTTTGCATTTAATGCACGTCAGAGCATGGCCGTATTTAATTTAAATAATTGCATTAAATAATAACTGAATAATAAATGAATGGCTAAGATTAGAGTTAAAAACCCGTGATTGATGTGGTGTCAGACCCTTTCAGAAGTGATGCAAGTAGGTCATGATGAAATAAAGTTTAGGATAACATACCAGTCAGTCAAGTATAGAAACCTGACTGATACCACGTGTGACCGATCAGGGTGACAAGCCCTGAGTTCTGAACATATAACATCTTGATCCTGATGATCCTAATTCTGATGACTATTCCCCCTAGAAGCCATCCATCTCTCTGCAAACCCGATCCTGAGTTAGTCATCCCTCCTGACCACTTGTTCAATCCTGAACTTAGAAACATATTGAATCATCTACTCCTGGGTTAAGAAGTCCTAACTCTACTGACAACTCAACAAACCTAGTTTCAGGCAAACCCTTAGTCAGGATGTCAGCTCTCCGTTTGTCAGTAGGGATCCTCTCCATCCTTATATCTTTCTTCTCAACATGATCTCTTATAAAGTGATACCTGATGTCTACATGCTTACACCTTGTGTGTAAGACTGGGTTTTTGGATACGGCTATGGCACTTTTATTGTCAAAATAAATTGGGACTTCAGTAGCATCTACTTGGTAGTCTCTCAGTTGTTGCTACAACCAAAGGATTTGGGAGCAACAACTGCCTGCCGCCATATATTCAGCCTTAGTTGTAGACGTTGCAACACTTGTTTGTTTCTTGGAAAACCAAGAGATCAGTTTACTCCCTAGAAACTGACATGTGCCTGTAGTTGATTTTCTATCAATCCTACATCCTCCATAATCAGAATCAGAATAGCCTGTCAGTTTTAGGTTGTCATCAGAGGGATACCAAAGTCCTAAGTTGACTGTACCTTTCAGGTATTTCAATATCTTTTTGGCACTCTTTAGATGACTCTTCTTCGGATCAGACTGATACCTCGCACAAAATCCAACTGCATAGGTGATGTCAGGACAACTTGCAGTCAGGTACAACAATGAACCAATCAGTGCCCTATATTCAGGCTGATCTACTGAGGTCCTATCCTTGTCAGGATCCAGCTTCTCATTTGTGTTATTGGGAATACATGACACTTTGTTGGACTGAACTCCAAATTTCTGAATCAAATCCTTCGCATACTTGGACTGATTGATGAAAATTCCAGAGTTAGTTTGCCTAACCTGAAGACCTACAAAGATGTTCATCTCTCCCATCATTGACATCTTAAACTTCCCCATCACCAGCTTTGAGAATTTCTCACAAAGCCTCAGGTTCGGTGATCCAAAAATAATGTCATCGACATAAATTTGGACTAAGAGAATGTCCTCCTCTTCGGATATCCTGAATATGGTCCTGTCCACTGTTCCCTTCACGAACCCGTGGTCAATCAGGAATTGGGAGAGAGTATCATACCAAGCTCTAGGTCCTTGTTTCAGGCCGTAAAGAGCCTTCTTCAGGTGATACACCTTGTCACCAACTTCGAACCCAGGAGGTTGCTCCATATAAACCTCCTCGTTTAGAATTCCATCATGAAAGCACTCTTCACGTCCATCTGATACACCTTGAACTTCTTAAATATTGCATAAGCCAAGAACAACCTGATTGCCTCCAACCTTGCGACCGGATCAAAGGTCTCATCATAGTCGATCCCTTCGGCCTGAGAGTAACCCTTAGCTACCAGTCTGACCTTGTTCCTGACAACAACATTCTTCTCATCTCTCTTGTTCTTGAAAACCCACTTGGTGCTAATAATATGTTGACACCTAGGTCTATCAAATAACTCCCAAACCTGATTCCGCTCAAACTGATTGAGCTCATCCGGCATGGCTATGATCCAGTTGGGTTCAGCAAGAGCTTCTTCTATGTTCTTAGGTTCCTGATCAGACAGGAAACAACAAAACATAGCGCTCTAGCCATGGAACAATCTTGCCCTGACCCCTCATTGATATCACCAATGATATCTGCTAATGAGTGATTAGAAAGCCATGTCCTCCGAATGTCTAGAACGTTGGGAGCAGCTTCTGATGTTCCCTCGCCTGATCCTGAAACATTAGTCTCCATCACAGGTAAAGAACTAGAACGAACAAGAGCAAAGGACACTGAGTCATTCCCTAAGGTATGTCCAATGTCAGGGACATTGTTTCCCCCTACAGGGTTGGACTTAGTAACTGTCTCAGGTGTAGAAGCATCATCACCGACAGTCCTTACCTCAGGTTGAGTCTGTCCCTCCGTCTGAGACTCAATGTTTTCCCAGGCTGGAGCTTGATGAGGGTTGACATGAGGTCCATCCTAATCGTCATCATCATCCCATCCCATGGGAGCATGCACAAACTTGACCTTGAACTCAGGATTCTTCTTCAGGCTAAGTCTTGTCACCATCTTGGTAACCCTTCAGTGTCAGGACTTGGAACCTGTTTCTTTTGCACTGATGCAGACTCATCAAACACAACATGAAGTGTTTCCTCCACAACAAGAGTCCGAAAGTTGTATACCCAGAAGGCTTTGCTGACTGAGGAGTATCCTAAGAACACTCCCTCATCAAAATTGTTATCAAAGGCTTTCAACTGGTCTTTCCCATTGTTCAGGAAGAAACAGTTACACCCAAAGATATGGAAATAGGAAATGCGGGGCTTCCTCTTGTTCCACGTTTCATAGGGTGTCTGAGCATATTATTTTTTCAGCATAGATCAGTTCTGAGTGTAGCAAGCAGTTCTGATTGCCTCAGCCCAGTACTTCTTGGGCAGTCCTGACTCATCCAACATAGTCCTGGCCGCTTCCTTCAGAGTCCATTTCCTTCTCTCAGCTACTCCGTTCTGCTACAGAGTCCTAGCTACATAAGTCTCATGAGAAATACCAAGATCAGTACAAAAATCAGTTATATATAAGTTAATAAACTCAGTTCCCTGATCTGATCTGATCCTGACGATGCTCTGATCCTGTTCAGTACTCAACCTCTTGAGTAACTCTGGAATTTTGACCTGAGTCTCCTTCTTGTTCCGCAAGAAAATAACCCATGTGTACCTGGAATAATCATCAACAATAACAAGGGTATATTTCCTACCATTCATGCTGACAGGAGTAATAGGACCAAAAAGATCCATGCAGGAGCTGAAGCACTCTGTTAGTTGAGAAGGCATCTTTCTCCTTGAATGAAGCTTTGGTTTGCTTGCCTTCCTGACATGCTCCGCACACGTGGTCTTTGCTAAAAACTTAATTAGGTAGACCCTCTATAAGAGAAAGTCGAGAGATTTTGTTAATAATCTTGAAGTTTAAGCGACTAAGGCGCTTATGCCAAAGCCAGCTGAGCTCAGATGAGCTCTTAGCGACCAAACAAGTTTCAGGAGAGTTGCTCTGAAAGTTAGCAAAATAAACGTTGCCTCTCCTAACACCTGTAGTAAGAATCTGCAGTGTAGATTTGTCTTTCACAAGGGTATATTCGAGGTAAACTCTACACTAAATCCGCGATCACAAAACTGACTAACAGATAGCAGGTTATGCCTAAGACCCTCAACATAGGATACATTAGACACACAGACACAACCAACAACAAGATAGTACCAAACCCTCTGGTGAAACCCATAAAGTTACCACCAAAGGTAACCTGCGGGCCATCTTCTGCAACATAGTCCTGAAGGAGATCATGAAATCCGGTCATGTGCCTGGAACAGCCTGAATCCAGGTACCAGACCTTCTTCTGATCCTCCCTCCTCTTCTTGCAGCCCGCAGTGACCTAAAAAGAATCAGGCCTTAGGTACCCATCTCGTATTGTGTCCTATCGAGTCAGCCATACCCTTTGGGATCCAGATCTGTTTAACAACTCTGATGGCATCAGAGGTGTAAACCTATCTCACTGAAACATCAACATACACCATTTTATTCTTCCTTGGTGCCTTGGAAGTCGAAGGTGTATGGGTGTCAGCCTGAGATTCAGGAGCCTTGGATTTATGCTTGGGGGCAGGCCTTCTGTTCCTCTTTGGCTTGGGTGCAATTGGCTGAGTGTTGTCCTGGGAAGGAACAACTTGATCCTGACCTCTTGGCACACGAGGTCTGGACTGAGTGTTCTCGAAATTAGGATTTCATCGTACTTTAGGAACCACCCGGTCAGTCCTTCTCCTTTCAGGATTGGAACGTCCCTGATGGGTCTTGTGCCCTGCCTGAGGCGCCTGGACCTCAGTATCCCTTGGCTTCGCCTGCGGCTTCCTCCGGCCTGAATTCCCTCGACCCTGAGTATTCTGAGGCTGAGCCTGAGAAGTACTCAGAGTAGAGTTCCTTCGGGCCTGAGTGTTCTTGGGCTGTGCCTTGGGCTTCCCTTGGTCCGTCTTCCTTAACTCCGAGTGAGGAACTAAGGACTTTTCCCTTGGTTTTAGCCTTGGTCCCTCAGTCTTTTGTCTGGTAGGTTCAGCAGACGGTTTCTTCTTCCCGAGCCGTTATCCTGACGGGCAATACTCTTGCCTTTGCCGTCAGTTTTGGCAGGGATAAACACTTTCTTAGAGTTGCTTCCTGAAGTACCTCTTTTCTTTTTGCCCTTAGGGTTTTTCGATTTGTAACCCAACCCTACTTTAGCACCGTCAGTATGCTGGGAGATAATCGTTAACTCATCAACCACTAGGGCTGACTTGTGTAACTTCTCCAGTTTTTCCTTCAGGTGCTCATTGTCCTTTTTCAGGGACTCAATTACAGTGGTGTACTGAAGCACCAGTTGTTGGTCAGCAATCTCCCTTGCAGTCTGGTCAAGACCCAGAGCAGCATGCTCAGCCCTGAGGTGAGTGTACAACTCAGCGTCGAGCATCTCACGTAGGTAGATCAGCTCAACCTCTGTTCTTGAATAAGGAACCGATCAATATCACGAGCCTCAATAAGAGAGGCCACTACGTCTTTCAGTCGTTCAACCTCAAGAGGAGCTTCATCATTTCCATTACGGGCATGAAACAACTCTTCCTTGAGGCTTACTAGTCTTAGAGCCTCCTCAGTGTCTCGGACTCTCAGAGTCTCAGTGAGACTATCATTCTCACTACTCAGTTCCACATTAACATCCACTGTGTGAGTATGAGTCTCCTTTAGCTTCAAAAAATCAACCATCAATTGCTCTAAGGCGAGCTGAAGGTGCGAGCTACTAAAAGATAATAATGTGCGAAATATTAATTAAAGCCGAATAAAGCAGAAAAATTATGTTTCATTTAAAAATACTTAGAAAATTTCTAAGTATAAAGAGTGGTGTTGGTTACAAAGGCCAACCAACTAGCCATCTTTCAGAAGAAAAAAGCCCCTACTGGGCGAGCTAGTACAAGTTTGCAAAAACCCTAAGTCTAGAGAGCAGCGTTGGGAGCATCAGCGGCATCAGTGGGGGCGACCTCTTGGTCAGGAGTGGGGGACAGTAGAGGCACCTCTGTGATAGGGCTCAGGTTGCTCGTGTCAACAATTATGTTTCCTGTCAAAGCATCAACCTGCTCCTTAGTAAGAGGAGTTCACATTTCATCACCAGTGGGGAGCTCGCTGGAGCAGATAATTTTAAGATGAGCGGGGATGAAATCCAGCTCGATCCCCAACTTGGCGTGGTCTTCAATATCTAGCTCCATATTGGCAGGGATCCTGGTCGCCTCCACACACTCTTTGAACTCCTTGATGAGCATCTCCCACTCATCATCCTTATGAAATCTGGCCCAGTGGAAGGCTCGGAGAACCTCGGCGTAGCACAGGACAAAGCCAAGGTCCGATACCACCGCCTTCATGGCCGCCAAGGCCTCCGGCAAGATGTATACATCCAAAAGGCTCTGGACTTCGGCAATTCAATTAGCGGCCATGGGGAGCTCCTCCCTTGTCTTGGAGCATTCCGCCTGGGCTTCTTTATTTGCTTTCCTCACTAGGGCGATCTCTTCTTTGGTGAGGGTGAGCTCCTTATCCTTGGCAGCGAGCTCCTCTCGAGCTGCCTCAAGATCGGCCTGCTGACGGGCAAAATCGGCCTGTAATTTCTCTAGCTTGTTCAAGGCGTTTTGCTACGCCACCAAGGATGCCCTTGCTTTCTCTTTGGCGACTGCCACAGCCTTCACGACTTTCTTACGATCACTCCCAGCTTGTTGATGAGATTTTTAGTCTCATGTCGAGCTTGGTCGGCTATGGAGATATCGTCGGTGACCCTTTGAGCAGCCAAGAGAGCTCCACATGCGTAGTGCATCACTAGCCGAGCACGATCCGCCGGTCTTTGCCTCTCGATCATGGTTAACTTCAAAGCGGAGACATATCTGGGGGACTCGGAGAAGGTCTGGTGAGCTAGCCCAGGTGGAAGATCTCGCACATCAAATAGCGGTTTAGGCTGAGCGGCATTGTGAAGAACCTCGGGCCGCTCTGACTCAGACTCAAGACTAGCCAATCTTTGTTTTTTGTGGACACATGCCCGATCATCATCCTCACTCATGTGGGATCCATCCCCGCGACGTAAGCCGCGACCTTCTCCAAATGAGGATTGAGAAGGTGGAGCTCGCTTAGAAGCTCGCCCAGTTCTCTTTTTGCCCGCATCCTTGGCGAGCTGAGTCTTTGCCGGAGCTTTGCCTGGAGCCTTCGATTGAGTCCCAGAACCCCCAACCTTCTCTATCGTGGAAGCGAGCTCGGCGAGCTCAGCTTTCTTCTGGATGGCCAGAACGGATGTGGAAGGCGGTCATTTTTTGTTGGGATGAGTGGGCCCCATTTATAACTTCCGAACAAGCAGGTGATAGGATTCGAGAACTTCGATTGGGGGAATGACAACTGTCACGCCTTGATCCACACAAGTTCAAAGAGTTAAAATAAAATAAAACAAAATAAATGAATTGCGCGAACTGGGCGACCTATGGAAAGATACATACCTGGAAGCTCCGGAGCTTGTGCAGTGAGGTGATGGGGTGAAGTAAGGACAAGGGCTGTTCGCCTGCAGTGATGCTTGCTCAAGTGATCGATCTCCCAATCGTTTCAGTTCCGCAAACAACACACCGTACTCACGTACTCAAAAGCTATGGAGACGTCGAAGTTGTTGCAACCGTGCTTATGATACTTCAGACCTGCAAAAAGAGGATAAGATTAGTAAATCTAAATCAACTCACGCACACTGAAATGGTCCACCTACTGCTAGCCTCCTCGTATTCTTTGGGAGAGAAGATACGTCCTCCTCATCCGGTGTAGTTCGTAGAAGCTCGCCAGTCTACCCCAATAAAGAAGAACTGCTCCTTCCAATCCCAAATTTTTTTTGGGAGACTTTCCAAAAATTTCTCACCGGGCCGAGCCTTCGGGTAGTAGTACCCTTTGCCCTCGGTGGATTGCTTCGTAACTCTGAAAACCAGGTTAATTTCGGTCGTGGTTAACCGGTTCTTGTACCCCTCCAATCCAAAAATGGTTAACATGGCTAGAAAACTACTCCAAGCATTCAGAGTAAGCTGTGTGATGGCGAGGTTCGTGTCCATAAGAAATTGGCCGATGATTGGATGCAGGGGCAACGTGAGTCCGGCATCCAAAGTGTGGACGTTGATGGGGGTTAGGCCCGCTGGGGGCAAGTCAGCCTGCTCTTCTGGTCCTGGAGCATACAAGTTAATGTCCAAAGGAATCTGGTACCGATCACGGAGAGTAGGGAGCATGAATTCAGAGATGACACTCTGCTTGGTGTTCTCCTTATAGTCAGACTTGCCAACTACCTCCCTAATAGCTCGCTAGGGTGTAGGGAAGCGCGCTTGATACCTCTCTATGTACTCACTCCAGTTGAGCTCGTGTTTGATGGTCGTGGGAATGTCGTGTTTAGGGAGTTGGGGAGATGGAAAATTGATGGAGTGGAGATACGCCAGAGTGATCTCCTCCTCCTCCTCAAGCTCGTGCACCGGCTAGCTTGAAGGACCACTTGACTCGGCGACCTCTTCAACCTCCTCGGCGACCTCCTCATCACCTCCTCTAGCGAGCTCATCCCAGAGTTCGTGTATATGCTCGCCAGAGTTAGTGGCCATGTCCTCCTGGTCATGGCGGACCTCGCCAGAAAGTTCGCTTGGGACATGGCGAGCTACCGAGGTCGCCTCGGAACTGGATCCGATCTTGATCTGGGTCAGTTGGGGAATAGGCACTTCATCAGTCGTGGATCTATTGCCCGGATTTCAGTTAGAGATAGTTCAGCTTGAAGATCCAGTTGACATGATAATTTGTGAGGGGAGGTCTAAAGCATTTATGAATTAACAAAGCATAGTGGAAGTATCAGAATTCGTAATTCTGACAGCCGAAAAGTTCAAAGGTTGGTCGGAATTAATGGTGGATTATCAGAAAAATAGAGAAAAGAAAAAAGAAATTCAAAGCAGCAAAGAAAAGATTAGGGAAGAAGAAGATTTGATTCACTATCTTGAAGGATCAAACGGAAATCAGGCAATGCACAGAGGAATCACCGGAAAAACGCTTGGATTTGCTTTGAAAACTTGAAGATGCGAAAGTGAGGAATGAAACAGTTTCCTCCTTTTTGTAGAGGGAATATGGGCGAAGTGTAGTTTTCAGAGAGTCCAGGGACTTACTTGCAAAGAATTTGAAAGTTTGAAATGATGGGCGCAGGAATTGAGGCATGGAAAGGTGTGAGTGACGCCTCGAATTTCATGCCACGTCAGCTCACACTGCACCTGAAGGTAGTTTGCCACAGAACTCGGCATAATAAGGGATGGAGTTCCCAATCACTAGAGCTCGCCCACTGAGGCAAATCAGCTCACCCACACATTAGAAAAATCATGATGTGGACGAGTTCGGGGACAAATGTTGATAGGCGAATAAAGCAATGTACTATGGGAAGATTAACAATATTAATAACTCAAGGTTAAGGAGCTCGCCAAGAGCTCGCCCAGTTGACTAGGTGTCATATCACCCAACTTTGACCAGTCAATGCAATGAGAACAGAGAGAGCTTGCCAGGTAGCTCGCCCAGATGGTTGGTGACACGTCATCAACCTCAGACCAAGTGAACATAATGGAGAAAGGGAGCTCGTAAGGGAGCTCTCCCGGAGCTCGTCTAGTACCAGGACCAATGGCCCAGACCTACTACCATCAACGCATCTCGGAGCAAGACAAGGCAAGGGAGCTCGCCCAGTCCGAAGTGAAGCCAATAGTTATGTAGGAAATTGATAGTAATATAGTAGGACAAAGCAATGTAATTAGAATGTAGTAGTAGGCATAATGACAAGTGTTGAGGACACTTGTCAGCATATTAGGTTAAATAAGGTCACTAAGTGCCACCTCATTACATGCAAACCTATAAATAGGGTCATTGTAACATTTTTCTCTCACTAAGTTCATGATATCCAAAATACTTCTTCTCTCTACTTTCTCTCTCTCTCTCTCTCTCTCTCTCTCTCTCTCTCTCTCTACAAGAACACTCTCAGGAACATTACTTGATTATTCTTTGGTAGGATTACAGTGATAAATCAGCCACATAATCAACCTAATTAGCAAATTCTACCAACATAGGGAACTTTAAATACTTAGAAATTCATGTAATTTGAAATTCAGAGCTTCTTAAATTCATGATTTTTAAATCTCTTATATTTCAAATAACTCAATTCCAACGCAACTTATTAAGTAGAATATCAAATTGATGAATTTTGGGGCTATGAATTTTTGGTTCATAATCTAAATTTACTCTATTTATTGAGTATAATATCAAATAGATGAATTTCAAATATTTAGCTTTGACTCTATTTCAAATCGAGAAATTTTTAAATCCTTAGCAAGTCATTGTCATTTGAAATTCATGAATTCTTAAATCTATTTATTATCAAATCTCTTATCACTAATACAGAAAAAGACTTGGAGAGCTCACAAAAATCCACTTAGAAAGCTGTTAAATGAGCTCTCCAAGCGACAGCTATCTACGCTGGGTCGCGCTTAGAAAGCGGTTATAGAACCGCTTTCTAGGCTCAATTCGTTTATTTTTTATTTTTTTTGTTTTCTTGCACAGCGGTTATGAACCGCTCTCTAAGGTATTTTTTTTAAAAAAATTATATTTTTTAGTGCAAATTTTATCCGAACCATTAATATCAGTTAGTGAAATGAAACAAATTGGTTGTATTACGAGGAAATTACAATAAACACAATTAAGTAGAAAATCAATTGCAATTGTAGGAATTAAAGAAAACATAAACATTTCAACAGATATCACAAATAGGTGACTGAAAACAACCATTAATATCACAAATAGGAATTAAACAACCATTAAACATGAGTACCACAAATAGAAATTAAACAACCATTAGTATCACAAATAGGCGACTGAAAACATAAAAATTTCAACAGATATCTCCATTGAAACATCAACATAAAAAGTTCAACAGATATATCTCCATAAAAATTTCAACAGATATCTCCATAAAAAATTCAACATAAAAAACCATTTTTAGACGTGAGCCCCGTTTCCAGACGTGCGGCCTTCAGATCTATGCTATAGAATCTACGGCAAAAGGCGGTGATCTTCAGCCAACGGAGGCTTCAGGCGGAGAGCGGTGGCTTCAGACGGAGAGCGGCGGCATCAGGCGGAGAGCGGCGGCTTCAGCGAAATGGCGGATCTACGGCGGCTTTAGCAAACAGCGGATCTACGCGGAGAGAGGCATCTTTCCGGCGGAAAGCGGTGGCGTGGAGCGTATATATAACAAAATTAAGAAGTCTATATATTGATTCTAACTTTAGAAATACATATATATGCCTAAGTTAGGATATTTTATATATATATATATACGGGCACATGTTATAATTATATATATATATATATACATACATGGGCCTGGGTTGTTGTGTGGGCCAGAATTAGACAATCACTTAAAAAAAAAAACTAGGGGTTGTGTCATGCAAAAGAAGTGGAGATAATTAGGCCTTTTGTATAGCGGTTCTTAACCGCTACTCCCTATATAGCGGTTTTAAACCGCTTTGAAGTCTTTTTTTAATACGGTTTTTAACCGTTTTTTAAGTGATTTTTATTTTTATTTTTTTTAATTTTGGCCCAAATGAGCTTCACTTGTAGAGCATGCAACTTAATATTGTGTTTGGATTTGGAAGGAGGTTTTGGACTGTTGATTTAATTTCACAATCAAAATTCAGACAGCTTATTCGAATTGGATATTTAAATTGATATATTTCAAATACTAATTGGTAATTCTAGCTTAAATTAGAGAATTTTAAATACTTAACAAAACTTCAAAATTTATAAATTCTTAAAATTATTTATTTTCGAAACTCTTAAATTTTTAAATGATTTTCTCCAAACACAAGATATTAT
Source organism: Prunella vulgaris (assembly GCA_026898435.1). Classification (NCBI taxonomy): domain Eukaryota; kingdom Viridiplantae; phylum Streptophyta; class Magnoliopsida; order Lamiales; family Lamiaceae; genus Prunella; species Prunella vulgaris. The sequence goes on from JAPKLY010000458.1 coordinate 92,169, forward strand.
TGTAGGACAAGGGCTTATTTTCAACTCTATTGAATGTCTCGAAATTAATTTATTTGAAAGTTAGTAAATTCAACTTTTTCCTAAAAGGGATTTTTTTTTTTGTTCGATATAAAAGTTTACAAACACCCCAAGTCTCTTGCGCATCCACCTAGCAATATTCACAATTGATATTATTTAATATTCAATTAGAATTACTAATTTTGTTGCATTTATATTGTACAAGGTATCTGATGTATACAAAATTTTAATTTTTTGTTAATATATGTATTACAAGGTACAATATATAATTTATGATTTCTAGCAAATCAGAGCATGAAAAAATGTAAAATTATCAATTATGAGCCTGGACTTTTTTCTCTTACAATCCAGAATCTAAAAATAATTGAAAACTAATAATTTAGGACCTACAAAATAGAAACCCTCAATTTAGAGCTCACATATTTTAAGACTATATTTAACGTTTTATAGTTTCTAGTGTCCTACAATATTTTTATAAATCACAATTCTAAAAAATAAAAAATGTTTAGATTACACGTGAGTGGACAAAAAAAAAAAAGAAAAAACAATAAAAAATAGTTATGTACATTAATTTAAGAATATTAAATATAAGATGTAAAATATGGTATTAATAATTTTGAATCCTAAATTAATAATTCTTTTCTTTGAAGTATACACCTATAACTTTCTGATTTTTAGCTCTCGAATAAATATTAAAAAAATTTAGATCCCAAATTAATAATTTTGAACTTTCAAGCTCTAAATTGATAAATTAAACTAATTTGCTAAGTTTGTAATTTATAATAAAAGCTTTTAACCAGTGAACTTAACAATCACAAAATCTTGGGTTAAAGTTAAATTGGGCCCAACTCTTTTTCACTTTTTTTTTTTTTTAAATTTTAAAATTATTTGTACACTTATCATATAGGTTAGGTGGTTTATTTTTTATTTTCTCTAACAAGGTTCAATCACTATAAAAAAAAAAACGAGTTTTAACGATCGAATTAACTACCGCTTTTGGATCGCTAAAATGATTTAGCGATCGATTTAGAAACCGAAAAAGTTGATCGCGAAAAACGCGGTTGCTAAATATTAGCGACCAATTTTAGAAGCAGTCGCTAATTAGCAACCGCCAAGTCGGTCGCAAAAGGATCGCTAACATACCAGGGTCTTGACCCATTCGAATGAAGTTAAAGACTTATTGTAGCAGTCGTTAATTATATATTAACGACCGCATCCAAGGTCGTAACTTTTTACGTATTATAAAATAAATTTTGCAACCGTCTGCGTTAGTCGTAGAATTTTCTTTTAAAAAAATTAATAATGATATAAAATTTTCAGATAGCATTAGCGACCGCATAAGGCAGTCATTAATTATATATTAACGACCGACTCGGACGGTCCCTAAAATTTTACGGAAAAAAATTGGTCAAGCTGGTTCGAACCCAGGTCTCTTTCGAGGGCTGGCTAGGCTCTAACCAGCTGGCCAAGGACCCAACATCTTAATTATACCATTACATATCGTATATGAGCCTTAGTTGGCTCAGAATAAATAGATCGATTTTACACCCTGGGGGAGTTGAACACACGACCTCTGGGCATCTCAGAGATGGTGTGTACCACTCGGGTACTTGTTGTTATTGTTTATTTTTATGCAACTAATTGTATATAACTCCAAATTGAGTCACGTTCTTTTAAAAAAACATCAAATCAGTTCCTTTTTCTTCTAATATATATATATATATGTATGTATGTATTTTAAAAAAAATCATAATTTTATAATTTCAATATTTTACACTAATATTTTTTTTTTTGTTTTTATGCAAATAATTGTATGTATCTCCAAATTGAGTCAATTTTTTTAATTCATCAACTTAATTCCTTTTTGTTTCTAATTAATTTATATATATGTATTTTAATAATTTTTTCATAATGTTATAACTTCAATCTTTTACACTAATAATTTTTTTATTTTATTTTATTTTTATGCAACTAATTGTATGTAACTCCAAATTGAGTCATGTTTTTTTTAAATCATCAAATTAATTCCTTTTTTCTTATAATTTGTTATATATATATATATATATATATATATATATATATATATATATATATATGTGTGTGTGTGTGTGTGTGTGTGTGTATTTTAATAATTTTTTTCATAATGTTACTCTAGTATATTTTTTTTCATTTTTTCTTTATTTTGTAACTAATTTTATATAACTCCAAACTGAATCACTTTTTTTAACTCATCAAATTAATTAATTTTTTTCTAACCTTTTTTAAAGGGTAAGACACATACTAGTCCATTTCAACTCTAGAAAATAAAGGTGAGTACAATTACTTTTTAATATTAAAAATGGGTACACATTACTTTTTGTTAAACATAATTACTTTTTCTTAA